>JAEQBH010007316.1:0-74072 GCA_016808115.1 Tetrastigma voinierianum | reverse complement strand
ATAAGGATGAGAGAGGGGTGGTCTAGTTCAAATTACGATGTAGATGAAGCAATTATTACGAGGTAGATTTTTTCCTTTGAACTATGAACATATATTTCTTATGCTTTTCAGAGATGTACACATAGTGTGGGGGTGAATGAATATACTAAATTTTTTAGATCAAGAGAGGAATCTAAGTTGTCAAAAAAGTGAGAACCAACTCAAGGCTTTACGTTAGAGGAAAAGAACTTTCTAACTATTTGCTCATGACCCATCCCCTCGCTATGGGCGCGTAAGGAGCACTCAAGCACAAGCATTTGACGGCTGTGAAGGAGAAGTAGAAAGAGATTTAGTCAGAGTCAAACTCCTGGGTGGAGGTGAAAACTTTGCTGAAGGAGTTTGATGATGTAAACCCCGAGAAAATTCTAATTCTTCGAAAAAATGGTAAAATGGTACTCGATCAAAATCGAAATTATTCTAGATCTCGTGATGATGAAACTGGACTTCACCGTTGAATCGCCTCGGTGAAATCTAGCTACCACGCCGACCACCCACCCGAGACACTAATTTCACGCCGAGGCACCGTGTCGAAAGTGTCATATGACAAATTCAGAGTATGATGTGACAAGGGTCACCTACTACATGTATCCATGTGACACATGTCACATGAATAGTGGGAGGATAAGAGATAAATGGCTTATATTAAGCCACATGTCAAAGAGCCCTTAAAAGTCAAACTAAGGGATAAAAAAGGAATTAAATGAAAAGAAAAAGAACATTTCCCTTCTCATTCGGGCCCGGTATCCCAAGAGCGAGGAGGAGAAAATGATTAGAGAGAGAAAGTCCAACTTCTTTAGATTTCAAATACCGGACCGTTTGCCTCGCTGAGCAAGAGGAGAAGTTGATCTATGTTGTAAGGGCTACGCATGGACACCGATTTTGTGGAGTTTCGACAACTCCAGGAGGTAGGGGTCTTCTCCTACTTGATTTATTCTTTGGCTAAGAGTCATTTTAATGGATGGGGATTTGCGCGTCCTGATGGCCGTGTTTTCGCCCATCATATTCGACCGAGTGTGCGAAAATCCTAACAGGGTCGTGAAATCGCCAGACCTGTGGTTTCACTATTCACGTGATCTCAGGTTGTCACGCTCAAAAATAAATCGCTTAAATTGTTTATTAGCCCATGTGAACTAATTTTGGTGTTATTGCTATGACTTGAATAACATGGTGTTGTGTGTAAATTTTTGTTAATATATGCATGTTTGATATATTAACATATGTTGTATGGAAATGGCATAATGCATTTCATATGCACCGAGGCATCCTAGAATAGTAGGTGTGAGTGCATGACAAATAACCTGAGGGGTTGTCCAAATGATGAATTTTTTGAAAAATTATTGTACCACTACTTTATCTGGAAGTTGTCTCAAGAATCAGGTCGGGAAAATCTGTCCAACAATTCACGCTTCTGAGGGGCCTATGAATTGTTTCGAGTTACCCAACAAATCTCACTCCTGAGATTGTCCAACGATTTATACCTGGGAGGGTTGCCCACACCAACAAATATTTTTGTTCTGGGAAAATGATTTTCACACGGCTTAAAGACGTGTGAGGAGCCTAAGGAGGACTCGAGACACGGGATCGGCATGTAGATATTCGCCAGGATTGCATTTCGCTGAATGTGTTTACCGCCATTACATGTGCACTTAGGGCGGGAGTAACCCATGTAGGATAATTCCACCATCGGCATTGCTCACCCCGTCGATGAAAATTATCGTGCAATGTGGAGTGTTCGGAAGACGCACTCACTGTAGGCCCTTTAAGCAAAGAAAGCCTGATTGTGGGCTTTGGTATATATTTTGTAAAACATGTATTAGAATTCTTAATTTTAATATATGTTTGTATTAAGAGTGATGTAACAACTCTTGAAACTATTGTAATATAGTTGATTATATTTTTGGTGAGTATTGATGTACATGTATTTTTATCATGTATTTAGTCTATATATGAGATCACAGAACATCACGTCGACAAAGGGTCAACTGACCCCAGAACGGCGCCGCAGATGATGTGATTCCGCAGCATCTACAGATAAAGTTACTCCCTATGTAACATACAACACCATATAGATCCGATTCCAAGTGCTTCTCTTCCTAATGTGCCTCATTATAGGATGAGTTCCAAGGAGAACAAAATCTTAAGGGAAAATGTAGAAGAGTTGTTAAGTGAGGGGCATATTTAGGCTAGCATGAGCACATGTGCGATACCAACTTTGATAACGCCTAAGAAAGATGGAAGTTAAGTACTATGGTGTTAACAGTGAGGGGAGATCAACAAAATTATCATTGATATAGATTTCTTATTTCAAGATTGAATGATGTGTCAGATCGCTGTGTTTTACAATTGTGTTTAGCAAGACTGACTTGAGAGGTGGCTATCATCAAATCAGAATCCGTCTAGGTGATGGGTGGAAGACAACATTCAAGACAAGGGATGACCATAGCAAGTTCAACAAATAAAGTATGGATAGTACCAGATTGTTAAGAAGATCAACAACAATGTTTATATGGTCGACTCTACCGCTGACATGTGATTTCAAAGACTTTCATTGTCGTTGATCACGCCTGCTCTAGCCACTATGAGTCTTGGATATTCAGAAGTAACTCGAGGACGAGTTCTTCACAAGTGGAGGTGTTTGGACACAGATAATCAAAACTTCAACCAAAATCCTTATTCAGTTGTTTTGAGATATTATCTTTATTTTTGGGATATTATTTTTATTAACTATCGTTGTTTTTGTGAGTATTATTTTCTTTCCATTATTGTTTTAGTATACTCATTTTCTTTCCTATTATTGTCAGCTGCATAAATGTGATGTTTTACATTTGTTTAGTGGACTTTATCACATTTCAATTCTATCGTAAAAAATTATAACATTGTTTTATTTTGTTCCTTCTGATCGAGAATTGGTCTCTAGATTGAGACTAAGCCGTTTTATTGATCAATCTGTTGATTAATCGCATTACACGTCAAGGTTGTGTACGGATGATAAGTCTAAATCATCTATTTTTAAGCCCATTTTTCAAGTATATTTCAGTCTTAAAAGTCTTATTTAATGTTAAATTATGGAATTTCCACCAAGATTTATGTTTACGTAAATTCCAAGAAAAGCAAGCCAGTAAAAGTAGTAAAATGTAGTGGGGAAGCAAAAGTAAAGAATGTCGCTGACATCAAAAGAACAATGTCGCGATCAGATAGACAATGTCATGCGCTTATCTAATGTCGCGACATCGTAACATCGATCAAAATAGACAGATAGGACTTTGCAATGTCGCGACATTGCCACGGCAGGCCGCGACATCACCAAGACTATAGAACTTAAATTCACGCGTCACAACATCGTAATTGCAGAATTATTCCAATGTCGCAACATCGCCTAAAACACTCGTGAACTACAAATGTACGTCGCGACATCGTAGTTGATCTACAATATTGTGAGTCTAAATGCGTCGCGACATCATCGCGACATTGGCTGAAGTAGGAAGATCATAAATTACCAATGTCGCGACATCGCTTACCGACATCGACAACGATATCGCCTGTCAACACCGAGACCAACTCAGTAATGTCGCGACATCGCGACGTTGTTGTCACGACATCAAATTAAAGCAGCCAAGGTGGTGAGACCAACTCAATGTCGTAACATAAGCCATGATATTGATAGAGGGCCTCAAAACATCAAGTGTTCAATGTCGCGACATCACAGTTCCAATGTCATGACATCAAATCTTAAACGCCGTAAGCAGGGGCATGCAATGTCGCTAATATCGATCGCGAATGTCGCGACATCATATCAGCGCCGTAGAAACTTAACGAATCCAACGTCGCCAACATTAGGTTAACAATGTCACGACATCAGCTGAAATGATCAGAACTGCCGATCCAAAGTCGTGACATCAGCACGACATCAAAATTCAATCACAACGAGCCAATGTTGAGACACCAGAGTTAACCCAAGACATAGCAGTTTCGATGTCGCGATGATGTCGCTACAGCACTAAGACATCAGTACTAGGGCATGATTTTTATTGGGCTTTTCGAACGCCGTAATTGTCGCTAGTTTTGTGTGGCCCACATTCCGAAAGCCTATAAATAGAAACTCCTGTGAGAAGCAGAGCTTCCATCGCTATCAAGTTTTTGCGTTTGTCGAAGAGTTGAAGTCTCATTGTATAATTTTCTTTATTTTTCTTTTATTTTCTTTTACATTTTAGTTTTGTTTATGGATTTAGTTTTCTTATTTTAGATTAGAGTAAGATCCGAATCGGGATTCGAATCGGATGAATGTAAATCAAAGCTCCATTTTTGTCTAGACTTTAATGGATTCTGAGAATTTTTCTGCAATTCATTTTTCTTCATTTTTTATTACAATTTCAATGAATTTGTTTGATCAACTAGTCATTGTCATTTGTAATCTAGATTTGGGAAGGCTAAGCTCCTCTCGGGAAGAATCTGGCTATCGGGATTATTGTTTGTGGCTATTTTAATGTGGTTTTGGGTATGAAAACTAGAGTGATTTAACTGGTATTACTCCTACATTTAACTATTCTGCATATCAGTGTTTGGTATCCAGAAAGAGTTGTATCATTGCTCTGATTTCCAGGAATTCCTCTTAGTGATACAAAGATTGACTACCTGAGAGCAAAGAGCAGTCACTTGGGGGTAAATTACACCATATTATTCAACTAATGAACTCTTTCGATCACTCTAGTATATCACCGGTGATGTTCTAACCTCTGACTTCAAGGTTCCCTGGTGACAAAGAAGAGTGTGTTCTCGAGGAATATGATTTGCCTACTGATCTAGCAGTTTAATTCTGAGAGGTTTCACCTTAATTGAGAAGAATAATTTCAATCATGTGTTAGCTGAGATTCTAATCAGGGGGAGAGGGAATTCTCGCCTTAATTTGATTATCAAGTACCAATTAATTTCGAGAGGGCTTCAGATTACCCTATCTATGGAAGCAAGCAATGTCTAGTCCTAAGAGATGGCTATGAAGTAATGAGAAGGAAAAACAGTCATATCTTAGGGAGAATCAAGTCCTACAAATAGCTTTTCAGACCCACTGACTAGAGATAGAAATGTGGTAAGCTAGAGAGTGAAATGTGTGGTGTGAGGAGAAATCCTAATGCTACATTACCTTGCTCTTTGACAATTCTAATGTTCATGTCCCATACTTTATATTTTATTTGGAAACTTGGTAAAGTGATTATCAGTTATAACACTCGATTTCATTACCAAAGTGTTATTCACTAGTAAACTCTAATTCATGTATTTTTAGAATTTCTTTATCTTTTTATTCAATTTTATTTATAAAGATAATCATCTACGTAAAAATTGGGAGGTTCAAATAGAGATGATCTTGGAGTAGTAGAATAGCATCTTTAGATTTTCAAAATCAATCCTCGTAGGAATGAAATCTGGACTTAAAAATCCACTTTATTACTTGTATGACCTGTGCACTTGCAGTGATTTAAACCAAAATTAATTTTAATTGAAAATTGTTACTTACACAGCAAAAAACAGATTTTATATATTAAGTCTCAACAAGTTTTTAGCATAACTGCTAAGGATTGAATAATCTCCTCGTGGCGCGTTAAGAATCAATCATTTTGTTTATGTAAAAACCAACAAGTTTTCATGTCGCCACATGTATTGAAATGAAGTAAAGTTTAAAGATCAATATTCTTCGCCAAAAAGAATTGGTTAGCTTGACATTTTTTCTTTTCACTTTATCAAAAAATAGTTTTAACTACCATCGATTTGGCTACCATCTTTATGAAAGCCCATCATATATTTATGTTATCTATTGATCTCACTTGATCTCACTTGATCTCAATGTATTTCCATTTCAGGAAGTTATCACATGCACAGTAAGCACTGCATGTAACCATCGCCACTCGGACACTGAGTTGGAAAGGACACTGTGAAACTTGAAGAAAGTGAGAGCTGTTGAAGCAGTAGCTATGGCAGAGCAAGAAGTGACTGGTCATCATGTACCAACAGAGCCAACAACATAAAGGCCTCAAAGACAGAGGACCATGGAAGATTTTTTCGTGAGGCTAACATCGTAAATGAGTACTACCAGAAGGGGCAACCACTCATTCAAGCACACTTTGAGTCAAGCCTACCTCGATCACCATGGTGCAACAGGATCAATTTACAGGGCATCCCAATGAGGATCCCAATGAGCACCTAGGAAGATTTCTGAGGATCGAAAACACTATTAAACTGAATGGGGTTAATCCATATATTATCAAGCTGCAGTTATTCCCCTTCTCATTGAGAGATGTAGCAGCAAGTTGGTTTGAGTCAATGCCATATAGATCAGTTGACAGCTGGGAGGAGTTGGTTGAAGCTTTTATGGAGAGGTTTTCCCCACCAGCCTTCACCTCAGAGAGAAGAAGATAGATTATAGACTTCAAGCACGGAGAAGAAGAAAGCCTCTACAATGCTTGGGAGAAGTACAAGAAACTCGCCAAGAGATGTCCAATGCATGGAATCGATCAAATCAATCTAAATGGACATTTTATCGCAATGAATTACTCTTCAAAAGGAATCATAGATGCAAATTGTCAGGAGCATTCAAGAGAAATAAGGTCAAGCAGCCAACCAAAGATATTGAAGATTTAGCCAAAAGCAACCATAGGACTCCGCCGAGACTTTCGTGGAGCAAACAGCCAGATCGGGAAGGGAGAAGGTATGATAGAGCTGAACATGATGACTACAATTAAGGCAAAGTTGGATGTGCTAATGAGTAAGATGAGAACTCAAGAAAGGAGACGCCATTCAACAAATACAAAGGAATAAGAACGAGGAGAGCATAAATTCACGAGCGATGAGGGACTTCTGCCTCATGAGGGTCACTATCGTGGAGGAGGCCTGGGCTTAGGAGTGGTAATAAAAGTTACAATTTCAAGCCTAACACAACCTAGCAACCCACTATACTCCTACATTGAGAAACCATGAAATTTTTTCCTATGGAAGTGGAGTGCATCATGGTCCAAGACCAGTTCAGAATTTTCACCAACAATGTGCTCCTCCACAAGGTTTCGAGGGCGCCAGCCAGCCAAAGCAAACAAAGAGCTGAGAACCAAAGCAAAGAAGGTCCCGACCACGGAAGATCAAATGTCGAGCTTTTGCGGGAGAGAACAAAGACCTACGAACATTCATGAAAAAAAGTTTGTTAAGCTAGCAAAATTCTAGGCAAACACAAATGTGTTTCAGGCCAACACCAATGCATCTCTAAAGAATCTGAAGACTCAGGTGGGGCAGCTGGCCTTATCAATACAAAATCAATATGGGGATTCCTTCCTAAGTGACACAAAGAAGAATCCCAAGGATTGTATGGCAATTCACCCGGCGGCGGCGCAGAATTTCGTAGTGCAGTTGTGCCAAGAGAGCAGCTTTCTTCAAGAAAGAAGATAAGATTGAAGCCGAAAGAAAGCGAAGAACACACTGCACTGATTAAAGAAAGAAGAAAATCTATGGTGCAAGAGGAGTAGCTACCGAGGAAGGAAACTACAAAAGAAAGAGGGAGGTGAGAGTCTGTGTGCCTTCCGCTCCATTCCTCGTAGGCCGATAAATCAAATATGGATGATCACTTTCAAATTCTGAACTCGCTCAAGAAGCTGGGAGGTGAATACCCCTTTGTTTCAGCATCGCTCAAATGCCTCATTATGCTAAGTTCATGAAGGACATTCTGAGCAAGAAGAGAAAACTTGATGAAGAAGTGGTGAGCCTATCACCACTGTTAAAGTGTCGTGATCTAAAGTAATTCCAATGAAAAACGCAGGATCCGTGCAAATCTTCACCATTCCCGCAGACCATAGAGAATTAAGAATTTGGAAGAGAATTGTGTGACTCTTGAGCAAGTATCAACTTGATGCCACTATCCGTCAGGAAGAGGCTAATTTTGGGGGAGCTTACTCCTATAGCTATGACACTTCAGATGGTAGACATAACTATGGCTCACCCTGAGGAACCAAGAGTACCGATCAAGGCAAAGGGAAGTTTATTTTCCCCGTGGATTTTCTGGGTGATTGATATGGAAGAAGATAAACAAGTGCCATCAGCTGGAAGGCCATTCCTTGCCACAGAGCAAATTTCGATAGATAAAGAAATGAGCTCATTCTCAAAGGGAAAGAAAAAGTACACTTCAATGTGAATCGTGAAAGCTCGAACTAACCTCGATTTCGACAAGTCGATGTAAGATTGTAACGTAGTTTCCATCATCCCGAACTAAATCTTACAGATTGTAAAATTCAGAATTCAATGAATGAGAATATGAAGAATTTTTAGTATATCGAGGCTCTCGATGTCAATATCCGACCTGGGCCAATTTAAAGAAAAAGTACTAAGTCTAAAAGAAATTAATGTAGAAAAGCCAAATAGTAGTGAAGATAAGGAACAAGAAGTTGAAAAGAGTTCAGAAGGGTTAATTCTAAAATAATTGTCCAAGCACTTGAAATATGCCTTCTGAGGAGCTGAAAGAGCAATAAGCCAGAATCTTAGCAACTCGACTTGACAAGGAAAGAGCATGCAACCGATTGGAATTCTCGAAAATATAAAGAAGCCATACTGTGAGTAGAAGACTCAAAGGAATCGCCCTTCTTCACTTTTCAAGTGCATAAAATCCTCTTTCGAGGAGAATACAAAACATCAATTGAACATCAAAGAAGACTAAAATGAAAGAAGTTGTCATAAAATAGGTATTGAAATGGCCGAATGCAGATTTAATTACGCACTTCAAACAAATTGGGTCACCCGCTCATATGGTTCCCAAAAAGGGTGGATTCACGGTCATCATAAATGAGAAAAATGAACTGATTCCAACAAGAACTATGACCGGATGGAGGGTGTGCATTGATTACAGAAAATTGAACACAACAATCATAAATGATCACTATCCTTTGCCCTTTATTGATCAAATGTCGGATGTGTCGGGCTAGACACCCTTACTGCCTCTTCTTAATGGATATTCGTTATAATCAAATCATTATCGCCTCGAGGACCAAGAAAAGACTACTTTTTACATGTCCCATGGGCATGGCTTAAGGATGCCATTCTTGATTATGTAATGATCCCGCCACCTTCTAAAGGTGTATGATGTCCATGGTCTCGTATTCGAGGAAAGAGGCTATGAAAATTATTATGGACGCACTCTCAATATGTGGATCTAGTTTTTTGAAAGTATCGCAAAATTTTAAGAGACTATACTACGTATGCCAAGACAAGAATTTAGCTCTAAATTAAAAATGACATTTCATGGTACAAGGAATTGTCTCGGGGACATAAAATATACTGGGCTAGAAGTCGAATCAAGCTTAGGTTTCTATGATTGAAACTCTAATGCCACCTAATACAGTAAAGGGGATTAGAAGTTTTTTGGGACATGATAGATTTTACAAAAGATTTATCAACAACTTCTCAAAAATATTCCAAACCATTATGTAGACTACTGGAGAAGGATGCCAAGTTTGAATTTGATGACTCTTGCTTGTCTGCATTTAAAGAAATAAAATCCAGGTTAGTTATAATTCTCCTGAATGGCGGCAACACCCGTACTAGAACAAAGAGTTTGAAATCATGTGTGATGCCAATGACAATGCAATAGGAGCGCTTTCTGGGGACAAAGAATCGAGAAAATTTTCGTGAGCAATATACTATTTAAAAACCTTCACGAGGCACAAGAGAACTACTCAACTAGAGAAAAGGAGATAGCAATGGTGTTTCGCTTGCGGAAAAATTCTGCACCATATATATCAAACCATGTCATCATACACACTGATCATGCAACAATTAAGTATCTAATGGCAAAGAAAGATGCCAAACCAAGACTGATTAGGTGGGTACTACTGTTACAAGAATTTGATTTAGAAATCAAGGACAAGAAGGGGAAATGTGATAGCCGATCACTTGTCAAGATTAGAAAAGCCATCGTAGGAGTGAAAATGACATAAATTGAAGAAAATTTCCTTGATGAGCAGTTTTTTCAAGTGTCAGTCCAATCACCCTGGTATGCTGATATTGTTAATTACTTAGCTTATGGGATAATGCCACTAGATTTCACTTAATAAGAGAATATAAAGCCGAGAACCGGAGCAGCGCAGTATATATATGGGATGACCCATCGCGTTTAGAAGAGAAGCATATCAAACAAGATGTGTTCCGTAAGATGAGCAAGGTGGGATTATTGATAAGTATGTCATGCATCACCATATGCAGTGGCACTTAAGAGTATATTTAACAAATTTAGAAAAATTCTCCAATCGTTTTTACTACCTACTCTATTCAAAGACTGCTCTTAATGGTTAAGATTGTGACAGTATGTCGAATGGACACAAAAAATTAAGAAATGAAATGCCTCTACAAGGGATCCTAGTGGTTCGTGATTTTTATGTAATGAGGGATAGATTTATAGACCTTCCTCACCTCATTTGGAAATCAATACATTCCTACCGTGGACTATGTATCCAAATGGGTCAAAGGTATAAATTGTCCAAGAAATGATGCCAACACAGTTGTGGGGTTTATTCAAAGAAATATCTTGAGCAGATTTGGAGCCCTAAGGACAATCATTAGTGATTATGGAAGCTATTTTGCAAACCAACTGTTTGCAAAACTCATGAGTAGATATGGAATCATACATGTTATAGGATTGGCTTATCACCCTCAATCAAGTGGACAAGCATAAATATCCAATAGGGAGATAAGGAACATATTGAAAGACAAGAAGCACCAAAGAGGAAAGACCGCCGCCAAGCTGGGACGCGCACCGCGGGCTTGGCTGTGGTCGCTTATAAATCTCTTATCGAATGACCCCATGCCGCTAGTATTCGAAAACCTTGTCATCTCCCTCTGAGCTTGAATATAAAGTTATGTGGGCAATCAAGAAACTCGAATCGGTGATTTCAAAGTCAAGCAAAAGAGAAGAGACTACTCCACCGAATGAACTATGAGCCGAGAAATGAAGTTTATGATAATGCCAGAATCTACAAAGATAAGACTAAAAAGTGGCATGATCAGAAGATTCTAAGGAAAGAGTTTAGAGTAAGAGAGCTAGTCCTACTGTACAATTCCAAGCTAAAACTTTTCTAGGAAAACTCAAGTCAAGGTGGAGTGGTCCGTACACGTAGCTTTACAGCTTACCCTCAGAAGAATAATCGAAAAACCACCATAGAGATGAGTTTAAAGGAATCGGTCGTAGGTCAAACATTATCTTTGATGAAGACCAAATGAAGAACACCCTAGATTTGAAGAGGTGAAAAGAAATGCTAAAAGAGAAAAGACGCAAAGAAAGTCTAATAAAGACAAAACCGAGCGGTGTACTGGGAGGCAACCCAAGCAACTCTTGATTTTTACTTTTCAATGTGACTTTTGTTTAATTCAAAAAAGTTTGAATAGTTTATTAGATAGAGTAGTTTTATTAGGAATTTATTAGTAACCTATGTAAACATCATTTTGTTAAAATTTCACAATAATGAAGCCGCAGCATTGAAAGTCATTTTTGAAGCATTTCCAACCAAATTGAGTTATGCAGAGTTTACTACAAATGGGAGTCTACTTCCATTACTTATTCCTTGAAAATGATACATATACTAAGTTGGGGGAATGTAATTTATCCAGCTATAATACTAGTAGCTTCATTGTTCCTTTATCGCATAGTTGTGTAATAATCTCAGAATACAATGAATATATGCTGAAACACTTAATTGAAAACTGAGTGTTATTCGTGCTTCTGAATTAAGATTCTTCAATATTGATAGACTTATATTCACAAGAATTAACCAATTTGCGTAAATAAAATGGGGTAAACAAGTAAAAATTTCGCCGAAAAGAAAACTCCTTCTCAATGTCGAGACATCGACAGCAATGTCGCGATACCGTTTCCAAAAATTTCCCCAATGTAGCAACATTGCCCCAATGTCACAACATCAACAATTTAATGTCGCAACATCGCAATTATAAAAGAGCAACATCAAGATTAACATTCTGGCAATGTCGCAACATCAAAACTTAATGTCGCAACAGTATGGCAGTGTAGCGACATTGAAATTCCAATGTCGTGACATCAATTGAAGTTAATAAGAAAGAAAACGCAATGTCACGACATTAAAACTCCAATGTCACGACATCAAGTCAATGTCGCACATCACAACTCCCAATGTCGTGACATTGCAATCGAAAGTCACTTAGAACATTAAGTCAATGTCGTGACATTGACAACTACAATGTCAAGAACATCACTGGGTTAGGGCAAATCCTACCTATATAAGGATACACTCCCGTGGAGATTGTCAAATTCAAATCAAATCTTTCAAGCTTTCTAACCCTAGCTTTCTCCAAATCTCCCTAAAGCCAAGCAATGTTGAACCCTAACTCTCCGACCCTTGACAAAGTGGTAGGAAACGTGGTAGAAGAAGTTCTGAGATAGAGGGCAGAGGAAGGGAACCAAGAAACTGCTCTAGAGGTAGTTCCTAAAGAAATTGAGGTTGTGGTGGAAGAAGGAGAGGCCAGGGCCTTCTACTCCAACAAGGGAGAAGAGGCTTTCAAGAAGGGGTATGTGGAAGAGAGAGGCTCAAACAAACGCATCACCATTCATGAGGTGATAACGCCCTAAAAATACCCTAGTATTTTTATAAAATTTTTATTATGTGTTTAGGGTATAAATTGAGCAAACTAGGGGATTTTTCGGGTATTGTTAAATGTTAAATGATAAATGATTGATTATGATACAATGAATGAACCCGGAATTTACACAAGTGTTAAGGGCGTATCGGAAAAAAATTATCAAATGAGGACCTAAGGGTCATTTATGATAAAGAAAATATGTCTAAGTGTGAATAGTGAGAATTGAAGTGCAAATAGAGAAAGTATATGGGTTATATGGCAAATTGGGAGAACTTAACTCAAAAATGGGTTTTAGAGCCAAACATGGCCTTATGATGTTAAGTGACTTAAGACCACCTTCGTCTATCAACTGGCTATTTTATAAAACGTATTCGAGATCTGAGAAAAGCAGGCTTTGAGGAAGATCAAGAGATACTGCGTGGAACTCTGTTTCTCATGCAAGATCTTACAAGAAAGTTCGGGCTGAGGAAGCTAGGCAAGAAGTTTCAAGAGATTCAGCAAGAACACAAACCCTGTAACTCTTTTTCTTATGTTCGGGATTTGGGAAAAACCTCAACCTTATGTAAAGGTGATTTTGATTGGTTGTAGATCAGTTTCGTCAGGTTGGGTCGAAGCCTTTGAAGTATTGTTGGTTGGTATTGGTTTGGATTGGTTTTTGAGGAATAATTGTAAAAGGAAAAATATCAGGTTTTCAAAGGAGTCAAGTATCAAATTCTTTCAAAAACCTCGTTTCCTTGTTTCTTTTGCTTTAGGTTGCTATAACCTTCCAATTGGTAACAACCACAAGAGCTAGAGCTACATATGTATAGGAAAGTGATCAGGAGCAAATTTTATCTCTAAGGCTCCCAAATACGGGCTTAAAGGTGAGCTTGCAGTTCACTCGGCATGCTCGTTTTTGGGTGTAGTTGTGGTGTTTTGGCCATAAGTTGATTTTTACTCATCCAAATTGAGTGATTAAAAAATTATGGGTAAAATCAAACTTCAGGGAATAATTGACTAAGAAGTGTAATTCAAATGAACTCCCAAACTTCCCGTAAATCATTAAAGTGGAGCTAATGCAAGTGCACTGCTTTTTCAAATTAGAGTAGTTTCGTATGTAAATGCACAACTTGAGTTTTGGGCGATCCAAATTGGAGCACTCCACTGCGTAAGAAACCTTAGAACCATTGGGGACAAATGAAGTTGTGGAAATATTACCAATTTATGGGAGTTAAGACCCCAGAAATTGAAAATAACAAAAGAGGGTTATCCAAAGGAGTCGGGCATATCGACTAAATTGGCATTAAAATGCCGTAACTAGAGTTTGGGTGATCCAAATGAGATGATTCCAATTCCTACTGAAAATAGACTCATAGAGCTATCATTTTATTGAAGGAAGCATGAGAAAAATATGGCTCATATGTCCCCAAAAAATTTTGCAAGTGAAGGAGTTTTGGGTAGACATCAACCCTAACCAAAAACTATAATGCACAACTGATTTTTCTTCAGGTTGTTATTTAATCGCGGACATTTGTGATGGATTATGGGTTGGTGATGAGGAAGATTGACCTAAGAACTCGATTCCGGGAGGATAGAATCGTTAATCACAACCTTTATGAGTTTGTTCTTCAATCTCTTGTTTCAATTTGTGAAAGTTCGTTTCATACCTCTTCTTTCATCGTTTCAAAATCGGACAGAAATGTTAAGAAGTATTGAAATGATTTATGATAAATCAGATATTGATTTGTTTTAAATTGATTTGAGACAACCGACTATGAAATAAATTGCATATGAAATTTGCATGAGTGTTGAAAAACAAATTATTGTATCCAAATGTATATACATTATCAGAATTGTATTAAATGATTCAATGCCTTTAAAAGAATGCTAACCGCTAAATTCGAAGTTAAGGGATACAATGATATACCAATAAGGGTCAAATTAGCAAGACGCTACCGAATGTAATGATGTGTCATCCGACCAGAGCCCAACGGAGACAAGATCGGCAGCGTTCATGAAATTGATTTTTAATAATCCACAAGAACGCAACGGACCAGATCGTGTTAAACCGCTTATACCGACCGCAGCCCAACTGGCCGTGGTCGGGTGGGATTCGTTATCTTATGCACCAAAAGCATAGGTTAAATTCGATAAGGGCAAAATGATAATAAGATTGAAAAGTGCATAATTTGTGATTTGAATGATTTAGTGCATATGAAATTGCAAAACTTGAAATGATCAATGAATTGTAACTGAATGTAAATAGCTGAATATATATATATATATATATATATATATATATATATATATATATATGTATTGTACTGCATTGGTCATTGAAAATGTACAAAGTATCTGTTTTATAAACATCAGATGAATTGATTTAAATTGAAATGAAAGAGAGAATTGTATAGACCACTAAGCATGAAAATGCTTAGCACATTGTTTTGTCATCACAGTATCAAGTGAACAGTATGGCGGCAAAGACCGCAGAGACGAGTCAACGCCAAAGTTTCATGTGTCGGCAAAGATCCGACTTATGCATTTATGAAATGATTTGACCATTTTGTATAAACTCGATTTTATTTTGTAAATGTTTTGATATTGAAAACTCCGATATATTTTGTAAATGATCCGGGATTGAAAAGGGCATATAATTCCATATTTTACATTTTGGGATTTATCCCAAAATGGCGGCCTAACAAGAATGTTTTCTGAGATGCATATTATTATATATTCTACGCACAATTTAAAAACGATTTGTATTTTCGTATCGCGAATAGCTAGATTTTACTTATTATTTTGATATCGCAGCCGGGCAAGCAAATTGCTAAAATGGTGTTTGATTATATCTTAAAAGTAAAAGTATTGGCAAGGCAATGGACACTACAATTATTTTGGTATCGTAGCCATGGCTATATTAGAAAAAGGGTGTTACAAAGGAAGTGGAACGAAGAGGGTGGGAGACAATGAGCCAGCACACGAAACCAAGAAGGAGGGCGCTAGTCAAGGAGTTTTACACCAACCTAGGCCAAAGGAAAGACCTGACGTGCTATGTCAGGACGGATCCCTGAGTAAAGTGGTCATCTCCCAAATCTCAGTCAAACAAGCTGGGAGGCAAGAAGTATGAGCAGCTCTAAAAGAGCCCAAGCTTTGAAGAGATCGCCCGAGAACTCACGAATGGTTTGGGGCAATGGCAAAGGACCAAGACCATCTGCAACACCTACATCAATAGGGGGATCTTACTGAAACTAACAAGGTATGGTTCTACCTTATTAATCCAATGTTTAAGCCTTCAAAGCACATCTCAACTCGGTGGAGACAGACCGCACATTACCGCTGTATGCGCTAGTAAAAGCTTTGAACTTGATGGGGAGAATTATTATTTAAGAGTCCATTCCACCCTGCGCTTAATCACTCTCGCTAAATATCCCCACCCCGCTGATCACCCTCTCGCGGAATCAAGAGGGGAATAACAAAGGCGGTAAGCATTTAAGAGAAGAATGAAAGCCTCTCCTCTCACTCTCATTGGAGTCCTCAAAACTCTAGTAGAGGGTGAAGAAGTAGAGAGAATCAAAATAAGAAGAATAGGAACCCTGTGGAAACAACCTATAGAGTACGAGGAAGAGCTCAGAATATGAAACGGGGGTTTCGAAGATTACACAAAGCAATCAGTGCTCTTCCCCACCACTGCCGAAGAGACAATAGCTCCACCTATCAGAACTAAAAACCGAGGTAAGCAAAGAGCTAAAGCCAAAGAGATTAGCAGTTCTGAACTGCTAGTTTTGATGAAGGAGATGAGAGAAGAAATGAGAATAAGGGATGAGTAGCCTGTGGAAGAGTTTCGAGGTCGAGATAATAATCAGTCACGAAAAACAAGAAGAAAAGAAAAGAGAACTTAGCAGCACACATCCAGCAAAGAGATGTGAGGAGTGGAAAGAAGAGTTAGCACAGAGGGATAGAGCACTAAGGGCAGAGCTAAGAGAGGAAAGGCTTTAGAACCGATCAAGAGATATCAAGAGTTGACTGCGGCGGAGATAAGGGAAAAGAAGATGGAACAAAATCTGCTCCAAAAGGCGTGTTTCGGGGTACCTATATAAAAACACTAAAAGGAAATCAAAGCTACCATCCGTAAGAATGATGAAGAACTAGAGTCCACCCCCGAACAACAGGGAGAAATCAGGGACAAAGAGCATTGACCTGGTGAACTAAAACATGATAAAGATGTATCAAGCCTAGGGTGAATTTGAAGGATCTCTGAATTCTATTGGGAAGAGGTAGAATGAGCTAATTGTGCACATCTTCTAACACAAGAGTGGTATCTCTTCAACAAGAAATTAGTTCAATCCAGTAAACTAATCCTCAATCCTCGAATTCACTCCCTCCCTGCCGTGTATACCCTGAACTGAATCTCAAGCCCTCAAAATCCCAAAGAAAGAAGAAAATGAACTCTATCTTGCTCTATCCGGGAAATCCCATCATTGTAATTTATTCTATAAAAAAAAAAATCAGCTTTCTAAATTTTGTGTGCACTCTTTTCTTGGTTCTTCTTATTTTCCTTTAATTTTACATATATGAGATCAATAATAAATATGAAGTTTGTGATTTGAGAATAATTGAGATTTTAGTTGCACTGAATGCACAAACTACTGAGATGAAAAGATAACAAGGAAAAACTCTGAATTCAAAATGGGCTGAATAACTTAAACATGATTTTTAGTTGTGATGTCAAGGATAAATAAGCTAATTAAAATTTTTAGAATCAAAATCCGAAATTGGAGCAATGTTAATGGGCGCTTTAATTCTAGTTTGATTGAACAAGATAGTTCAAAAACGACTAAACTAAATTACATTGGCCATACCTTGAAACTGACTATGCTCGGGTTAGAACACTTTATCGACTTACTATCGGTAAATCTCAAAAGGTCCTAGAACTTGATGCATTATTATTCAAGGAGAAATCCTAAGCATTACAACCATTAGGAAATGATTTAGGCCATTCTTGGACAGTTTGGGCCTTTCAAAAGCCTACCCTTTCATATGCTATTAAGCATACACTTTAATGCACTGATTGAGCCTAAAATGCCATTTTTATCATCAAAGCCACAAAGAAGAGCCTTAAACCTTCCTTAAGTCTTACCTTACAGTAAAGAACCTTGAATTTACCCAAAACTGTAGATTAGTGCAACAAAAATGATCAAGAGGATAAGTTTGGGGTGAGTACAAATTTGAATTGAAATGGGGGAAATTAAGGATGTGAAAGGAAAACAATTGAGAAAAGTTGTTCAAAAAGAGGTGCATAACAAAAACTGAGAAGCTAAAAAATATGTAAGTTTTGGGCGAGGAGTGCGTTGGGCCAGAGCCTTCTTACCTTAAGCAATTAAGTCCTTAGGGCAATACACCTCGCACCCAAAGGCTTTCAGCTTCCTTAAAAAGGAAA
Source organism: Tetrastigma voinierianum (assembly GCA_016808115.1). Taxonomy (NCBI): domain Eukaryota; kingdom Viridiplantae; phylum Streptophyta; class Magnoliopsida; order Vitales; family Vitaceae; genus Tetrastigma; species Tetrastigma voinierianum. The sequence continues at coordinate 55,984 of JAEQBH010007316.1, read as the reverse complement.
TTTGGATAGGTTTTGCCTCAAGGCAAATCAACTAATTCCACGCTTGAGTCTTTAAAATAGATCAAGCTCAGTTTTAATGGCTTCTTTACGTAATGCGCCAAAGAAGAATCGCCTAAAATAAGAGGACTGGGCTCTTCCATTTCAATCAAATAAGTATAATAATCATCTCCAAAGGAAACCTCTTTCATTGTCTCTTACTCCTTCTCAACTCCACGAAAGCTTTCCATATCATCCACAGTAGTGGGCACATGCTCATCATATGAGTTTTCTATATCATCCACACTGTGGGAAGCGATGAGAAATTTTTTCGTAAAGTGGAAAATATGTCGCAATTCCGCATTTTTTCGTCTTCAATAATAGTGTTGCATTCTAGAACATCACTTTTCAAAACAAGAAATCTATAAGCCTCATTATTTCTAACATACCCAATAAACATGCAATCAGAAGTCTTTGATCCTATTTTTCTCTTTTTAGGATCAGGTAACATAACCTTGGCAAGACACCCCCACACTTTCAAATATTTAAGGTTAGGTGCATGACCTTTCCATAACTCATAGGGTGTCTTACTTCGTTTTCAGATGGAATTCTATTTTGTAGATGACAAGGCATAATATGGCTTCACCCATAGACATCAAGAGTCGGCACCAATACAGAGAATTCATCATCTCTTTTAAGAGTCCTATTCTTTATTTCAGTAACTCCATTTTGACTCAAGTGAATAAGGAGGAGTCACTTCATGAATTATTCCTTCATTTTCATAATAATCATTTAAAGGGATGTATTCGCCCCATCGTGATTGAATCTTTTGATTTTCCTATCAAGTTGATTTTCTACTCGCCTTTATGCTAAGAAACATATTAAATGCTTCATCTTATTTCTAAGCAATTAAACTCTAGTGAACCTAGAATAATCATTAATGAAGGTTACATAAAATTTCTTACCTCCTCTAGTCATAGTTTCTTTCAAATCTCTTAGATCGGAATGAATAAGTTCTAACAGTTTTGTTTCTCTAGTCACTAAGCTACATGTCTTTCTAGTTAGCTTAGAGGTGGCACATATTTGACATTTACTTAAGTCTGAGTAATCAATATTATTGATAAGGCCTAGAGTTTGCATTTTCTTAATGTATCCACTACTAACATATCCTAATCTAGCATGTCATACATCATAGGAATCAACCAAGTAAAGGTAAGAATAAGTTCCATTCATACCTCAAAATACCGATAATAACTAGTCTCTCGACATAAACCCTTTTCCCACAAAAAAATGACTTTGGCATTTAACCTATCATATTCAAATGACACTTAACCCCCATTCTTTCCAAAGAGAGCAAACTGGAAACAAATTTGCTCTAATATCGTGGGAACATGTAGCACATCATTCAAAGCCGTAGTCTTTCCCGAGTAATCTTCACATGACTTCGCTTTTCCTGACTTGAGTAAGGTGGAGAGTCACCAAGGTGACAACTTTTCTTCATCCCCTTACTTGAGTGTAGGTAGGCAAAGCATCTCTATTTGCACAGATATGCCTTGCTGCACTGCAGTCTACTACCCACTGTGGAATCGCCACCATATTACCAGAAACAACAATAGCCATTATGTCATCTCCTTCAACTAAGTCGGGCTTTTGCGACTCTACCATTTCCGCTTACTCTTCAAGAGACTGGCATGATGTAATTCCGGTTTTCGATTAAACATAACAAGTCCTTTTCTTTTTTTAAAGTATGGATTTAGAATGGGTTTGTTAATGAGTTTTCAGCCTATGTTCGTACTTCCTTTTTCGTCGGGCCAGACCAAGTTTGGCTCTCTGTGGTCATTTGTTTGCTTTCGTTTTTTTACTCGTGGCTCAGATTCTTCTATGATAATTTGAGTAACACAGTGAGACAACCGTTTGTTTGTGTTTTAATTGTTGTTTGTAAATACTCCACGTAGCTCCGTAGCTTCTCTATCAACAATCCCGCTACAACCGTTTCCGTAGTTCTATTTTTCTACTCCCCTTAATTCTGCACTTCCAAAGAATTTATAGCACTCATTGATTTGGAGTTTTATGCCCTCGTCTACCATTCTTACTCAGAGTAGTTTTCTACAACAAATTTTTCGCTAACATCCTCAGCCAAAGGTATTTTCCGAGCATTGATTCCCATATAACTCGTTTCTCAGAGGCACAATTGTATTATCAAATAATTTGTTAGACAGTGTAGTTAGGATAGAATGTCAACAAACCTTGCTTGCGTGTATCCAAGCCTCACTGTTGGCATGCATGTTTTTAGTGGACAGCGGCCATGCCACTCCATGCATGTATAAGGTGGAATATATGTGTTCCTGCAACAGCAACAGAATCTGGAGACAATATGAGGAATCTAGCAACAGTAGAAAATTTGTAAGATTAGAGAGATGATGGAAACGGACGGCCTAGACAGTGCCAAGTGACAAAAATCTAGAAGAAGGGATGCATAGGGAATTATGAAATGTTAATGAGGAAAAGACAAAAGATAAACAGTGTTCATCTTCTTCAAAAGAGACCAAAAACGTGCAGGAGAGGAAAAATTGATGCAGTGGCTGGATTTTGATTTTTTTAGAGAGAGAGAGAGAGAGCACCTTCTCTGGGGATTCCTACACCCTGGACCGGTTTGCTTTTTGACGGAAAGCAAGAAGCAAAAGCTGCTCTACGCACTGTAGGGCTACGATGAGTCATTCGATTCGATGGAGAGTTCGACTAACCCAAGAGGTGGGATCTTTTCCTACTTGCATTAATCTTGGCTAAGAGCCATGTAAAATGTTTAGGAACGTTCTGAGGCTTGTTTAAATTAAACCCTGGCCTCAAAAGCTTTAACCCGAGCGGAGAAAATTCCTATTTGTGTGGTCGTGAACACTAACCTGATGATTTCACTATTCACGTGGAATAAGGTATATAAATTTTGGTGTGAAATGTTGGGTCAGAGTGATTCAAAATGAATTGCTCTGTGGTTTGTTAATTAGCCCATGTGAGCTAATTTTGGTGTAATTGATTTATACCTCCAGATAACATGTTTTACGTGGATTTAATTATGTTAATATATATGCATGTGAATATATTAGCATGAATGTGTTAATTATATCATGCATTCCATATGCACTAGGGCACCCTAGAATATTAGGAGTGAGTGCATGACACATGAAATTCTGAAAGAAAACGAAAAATGTTTGTGAAAGGAATTTCAAGGAAGATCAAGAATCGCTGAGAGTCGCTCCAACATCACTGATGAGACCATGATCAAGCTTTGAGAAATATCCAAGAATTCACGAGTAGTCCAATATTTTACCGAATTCGTAGTGAGTTTTCTCGAGAACAAAAAGCTTTGTTTTGAAAATCGGCATTTACTCGCATATCGCCAGTAATGCGCGGGAGGGGAGCCTGCGAGGACTCGAGACATGGGTTTGAGCATGTAGACATTCGAGTAGGTTCATGAAATTGCTTGAATGTGATTGTTTGCCATGCACGTGCACTTAGGTGGGGAGTAACCCATGTAGGAAATTTTCTCTACTGGGCTTTGCTCACCCTGTCGAGGGATCACCATTTCCCTGTGTACAAACACGGAAGGCGCACTAATTAGAGGCCGTTTGAGAAGAAAGCCGAGTTGTATCTTTGGGTACTGATTTTGTATAACATGTATTAGAATTGTAAATTTTAATATATGTTGATTTAAGAGCAATGTAAAAACTCGAATCCATGTAATATATTTTGTCAATATATATTCTCATGAGTATTGATGCAAAATACCCGCGGGCCATTATTTTACTCGCATGCACCTGCGGTGGCATTGCTGATTATCAGGGACAAAGAGGTAGCCTTGGGTAGAGCCCCCGTACAGCGCTGAGACTCTACCCGATTGCGGAGGGTGTCCCGTTACCCGACATTCACGAGCATTCCGGCGGTCGTCGTCACAACTGACACCTTGCCGGCGCCACAAATTGCATCGAGCTTAGGTAAACGACACTAGGAGCCCAGAGTGGGCAGATCCTGTTTAGTCCTCGATACCACTTCACAAACTGGGTATCGAGCTAAGGTAAACGACAATTTCGGGAGCCTCCTGGGTGGGTGTGAGCTTAGTAAACGTGAAAACCTAGGGATCGAGGGACTCGGGCCAGCCATGGTCATTAAGGTGTGAGAACATCACAGCCTTGGTGTATAGCTCGATGTTAGGTGGTATAGGTATGTGGATTACCTGTGATAATCACGACAAGTGATTAACACTACACGACCGTGGTTTTATGTGATCAGGTGATCAGACAATCGTTGTGCACCAAAGCAGTAAATAGCACATGTGAAAAATAAAAAATGCTGAACACTGGGGTTAGTGTGAGAACAAGTGTTCGAGGAATTTTCGGGCAAATAGTCCGTAATTAAATGAAAACAAAAAATGGTGTGTGAAGAAAAATTAAGGTTTTACAAAGGTAAACCGAAAAAGAAAAAGAATGGATAAAATAAATTTCAATAAATTTATTCGTTATCGAAAATGAAAATATATATATATATATAGTATATATATATATATATATATATATATATATATATATATATATATATATATATATATATATATATATATATATATATATATTTATTTATTTATTTTTGGGTAGTTTTTCCAGTAGCAGGAATGAGAAAAAAAAATGAAGTGAAAAAATATATATATAATGCTCGGGCGTAAACCGGACGGGCTATCGCTAACTCGGGTCACGATACAATGGAATTTGTATTCGTGATAGCGCTTCAGGCGTTTCCGCACAAAGACGATAATCGCCAGCCACGCCCACGACACGGCTGCGGGTAACGCCACGATACGGCCGTTTACGCCGCAGGAAGCGGCAGCGACGCGCACGCATGGCTCGCCGGGGGCGTGTCACGATACAAACCTTTAGGCCCGGTCAGGCGGCGCTTTGTATCGCAGACGGTCGTGGATACAAGCCGTGATTATCGGCCACCTGCGGCGCCACGACACGGCCACTGGGGTCGCGACACTGGCCAAGCCGCAAGATGGCTTTCAGGTCGGGTCAGGTTAGCGATACGACCGACATCGACGGGGAAACGCCGCGATACTGCAGGGAGCGCTGCAGGGGCGACGCAGGCGCGCGCAGGATACCTACGCCCAGGCCTGCGACACAACCGGGCCAGGCCTGCGACACGGCGCAATGTGAACGCACTGTGCATGAAGGCTGGGCAGGGTGTGCACCTGGTGCACCCAACCAGTTTTGGACTGAGTGCACTATTTCAGTCACTGTTTGGAACACTATTCATGAGCACTGTTCACGAGGTTTTCAAAAAAAAATAATAATAATAAAATTAAATTAAATTTTAAATTTAATACTAATAAATTAAAATCAATCAAATGAAATAAAATCTTTTAAAATGACATTTTCTAAAAATGAAATTATTTTGATTTGATTTAATATATGAAATTATGGCTCAGACATTTATGAATGCATGGACATTGTGCATAAAATATTTTTTCTGTGTGTGAATAGTGTCTCGGGGCTGTATTTATGCCTTGGAGATACTACATTGAATTTTAATCCGTTATTTGACTTCAGATAGATGGCTAGTCGAGGGCGAGGACGCAGGGCGCCCACGAGGTACCGGGTTAGGCACCACCAAGATCACCGCTGTGCCTCGTTGAGGTCGTAGGCGATCGGCGGCCGGCCGCTATTGCACACATGCTAGTGTAGCAGTCATGAAGTCCGAGTAACCTCCGTGAGGTTTAAGGCACATCATCCTCCGACATTCGCCAGGTGGTGAGATCCGACGGTAAAGGGGCACTACTGGTTCACGCAGGTCAAGAAGGTGTGTCTGAGCTACAGATTACCTCCGACACGGCCAGATTGCACTAGTCAGACCTGGGCCTAGGTGAGCCCAAGTGTGGTGGAACTCCGGCGAAGACCCCAGTGGACCTAGAGGCAACGACTGGGATTAGGAGGTCGAGACCTCGAGGAGCCCTCAGATGCGGTGCCCTCCCTAGGGGATTAAGGCTATAGGATGGGGTGGACGATATGTCGTAGTCAGCGAGCCAGAGATCTCGTGATTCTACTCACGCGGGACTCGAGGACGCGGATATGCCTATCGCCGTCATCCTTTGATGGATTGGCTGACAAATTACAGTGGTCGCACGCCAGAGCGTAGGAGGGTTACCGCCTACACACGCAAGACAAGACTGTTGTATTTCGTGTGGGGACAAAGCATAATATTTCTCACTGCACAATATACGAGTCCAAGTGTCAATGATTAGCCATGTCAGTTAGCAAGCCTTACCCTAGAGGACGAGGTGAGACCAAACTTAGATCTACCTCGAGTAGTTTGCGAGTATGAGGATGTTATTATTATTATTATTATTTTAATATTCATATCTAACTTTATTATTATTATTATTATTATTATTCAAATATTCATATCCAACTTTATTATTATTTAAATGATCATGGACAGATTGACAAATTCTTATTTTATATCATAATTTTAAAATGAAATAAAATTATATCTCAGAACTCCAAGGTGTGGTAATATTTTTCATTTAATCACCGACTTTTTAAATGGCTAAAAAATTAAAATAATTGCAGATATATTGTCCTAGACCGCCTCAAATAACTTCAATTTCAAACCCTCGTTGGACACAAAGGCAAGAGAAAAAGAATTGTGTTATAACACCATCATATCATATTGCAGGGTTTTTCCTATCTGTACAGCTTATTTAAAAAAAAATATCTATAATGCGGTGTTTAAAAAAATATTTTCAATTCTATAGCAGTTTTTGTTGACTATGAAATATATATCTCAAAATCGTGATTTGAAGAAACGATTTCTTAAATTCTTCAACCGATTAAGAAATCGTCTTTTCAAAAGACGATTTCTTCAGCTTCAATTAAGAAATCATCATTTCAAAAGATGATTTCTTTAGAGCCTTGAATATCGTCTTTTGAAAAGACGATTTCTTCAATAAAATCATGTCTTCAATATAATTGTAAGAGATAAAATTTACAAATTAATATTATTTTTAATATCAAATACTAAAAATAAATATATAGTTGCCAAAAAAATAATAAATATATATTTTTTTATAAAAAAAGATTATTTATAAATAATTTATCATGATAACTATACTTATCCTATATATTGAATTTATCAAATAAAATTAATAAATAAATTTTATAATGCTTAAAATCTTAATAATAAATTAATTTATTATTCAATAAATTAATCATGTTTGTTGGTTTACACATGATTTCGATTTCGTTTTAAATTAATTATTTTAAATTGATTGTTGTTCGAAATTTTATCTCTTAAAGTTGAAATTTTTATTCAAAAATCATTTATTAAATTATAAATTAATTTATTATTTAATAAATAAAACATGTTATAGTTAAATTTTAATTAAAGAATAGTATTTAAGAGTTCATTTATTCAAAATTAAAATAAAGGTAATTATTTATTATATATAATTATTTATTAAAATAAAATTGATAGTAAGTTTGTTTATAATTTTTTAATAAATCTCATCTAACAAATTAATAATAGTTGTTTCTTAATCTATAAGTAGAAAATAATGAGAGATAAAATGATTTAACTAACAAATTATAATTTAACTATAACAAGTTTTATTTATTAAGATTTTAAGCATTATAAGATTTTATTATGTTTTATGAGATTGTGCACGCACTCACTGCTTTCGATTCCTCGATAAAGACTCAATTTTATTTTCCTTTCTATAAATTTCTTTCTCTTTCCTTGTTATTTTCGCTTGTCTCTCCCTCTTCATTTTTGTTTCCTTTGTATTTAGACCTTGTAATACGCCTCATTCCTAATGGGACTCGACATGAGATTAATATAATAGGGTTTTTTATGGGTTTGAGATTTATGTAATCGGGTTTTTGACGGGTTCAAGTATTGTTTAGTCACACCTTACACCGATTATGCATTAAAAAGTATTTTATTTTATTTTAACATTTAAAAAATAATAATAATAGATTTTTTTAATAAAAATATAATATCTTATTTATTTATTTATTTATAATATATATATATATATATATATATATATATATATATATATATATATAGGTATGGGAATGTTCCAATCCCTCCATACCCACTCCGACCTATCCCATTTAATATTTTAAATGGAACAAATATAAGAAACGATTTATGTTAATGGGACGGGTTTGGGAGGGGACCTTTAGAGTACTTTTCTAACACTTTCTAATTGTAAAACCCGAGAAAAATTCAATTTTTCAGAAAAAGGGTAAGACGGTAATTTCGGTTGAAAACCGGAAATTCTCTAGATCTCGGATGATGAAACGGACTACGCCGTTAAATTCGTCTCGCGAAATCTAGTGACCTAGAAAAGTTTCATTGAATTCTGAGACAATTGTAATATTTTACTAATTTCCGGGTGATAGTCAATAACGACTTTTCAAGGACTAGGATTTTTACAAAAATCTCTAAGTCGGAAATGACTCGGGGGCTAAGTTCATTTTAAATAATTGAACTAAAAAGAAATAAAAAATTTTGGGAGAGAAACGGACCCGAATGAGGCAATATAAGTTATGTATCAAAATAATAATAATAATAATAATAATAATAATATTATAATAATAATAATAAAATGAAAAAAATCCAAATCAAAAGCAGTTGTATAAGGATTAGCCCTACAGAGAGAGGGCGTGAGAATAGGTGGAGAGATTTTAATTTTTTTATTTTTTCTCTCTTTACTTCTTTCTCGATCTAGAAAATCGCATCATGTGTTTTCGTTTCTGACTCGAAGGCAAAGTTGATCTACGTGATTGAGAGCGCCACGCGTGACACCAAAAAAGTTGGAGTTTCGACAAACTCGTGAGGTAAAGGGTTCTATCCTACTTGAAGCCACACTTTGTTTAAGTGTTTTGTAATGTTTCTATTGGTTCGAGGCCTTGAACTTATTTGAGTTGATCTCCGCAAAACTTGGGACCGAATTGTTGGAATTTTTGGAGAATTTTTGGAGCCCATGTCCGTGACTGTGTAGGGGCTGTTTGGGGTGTTTGTTTCATAATTTATGAAATAAATTGTGTTGGTGTCTATGAGGCCGGGAATAGCCATGGAATTCGGTTCACAAAGTGGAACTGGATGAGAGAAGTGGGTTACCCGTGGGACCCACTTGCTCTATTTCGTGGGATCGTAAATATTTTGCGGAGAGAATGTGTTCGGGGTGAGTGATTCAAATTGAATTGCTTCATGTTCGCTAATTCAAATTTCACACGAGCTAATTTTTGTAATGGATTGAGAAATTAGATAATGGCTCGAAGTTGGCGGATCAAAGGAATAGATAGGTTAATACATGATTTTAATGTGTTAACATAAGGACATAATTATATGGAATATAATTGTGTGTGTAGCCATCGGAGATGATATTGTAAATTGCTCAAGTGAGCAAATTTAAAGATGGTTGATCACTAATGAATGACATGTGTTGTGGAGTGCAAATTTGAGAATGTTGTATATTGATATATTTGATATATTGTATAAATGGTTTTGGAAATGGTATAATGCATTTTCATACGCACCTGCAACCTGTAAATTAAAGTGTTAAGGCATAACATGAATTTTCGAAAAACAAACATGGTTGGCGAGTGAATTTCACAGGATGAATTTCCGGAGAATTGGGTTGGGAGATGGGCCAACAGATCATTTCGAATGAGGACCATGACTATTTCGGAAAGCTCACCAACCAATTCGCCTATGAGGGTAGTCCCATATTTTTACCGACACTTCGGTAGTTTATTTTCAAGAACAACAAGTTTTGTTTTGAAAATGATATTTTTCTCATACATGTCTTAAGCAAGTGTGAGGGAGCCTGGAGACCTCGAGACATGGAAACCCGCATGTAGATATTCAAGTAGGATCATGTATTTACTTGAGCGTGTGTTTAAATCAGAGCACAGATATGCACTTAGGTGGAGAGTAACCCATTTAAGGTGATTCCACTACTGAGCGATAGCTCACCCTGTCGAGGGAACATTTTTTCAGGTACAGGGGTGTTCGAGAAGACGACTCTTCTTAGAGACCGATTTTGAAGAAATTCGCCAGGGCTTTGATGTTTCGATAATATGTATTAGAATTATAGATTTTAAATATGTATTTGTATTAAGAGAAATGTTATAACTTGGAAACTTCATGTAATATATTTGGTCGATATAGATTTTATGAGTCGAACTATTGGAACATAGTTAGGTATATTTGATGAGTGTTGATGCAAAAAGCCCAAGTGGCCATTTTTACCAGTGCCTCGTGATAATGAAGTATGATTTTCCGCAGGTTCACTACAAGAAAAAAGTCTTTCATTGACAGTTTTTCACCGTCAAGATAAGGTATATCTGTCGAGACAGGTTACCTTTTATATATGTCATCTATGCTAGTGTCAAGAAAAGTTTAAAGCAAACTTGACATATATGTAAGTCAAGATTTTTTGTAGTCTATGTCAAGGTTAGATCAAGTTTGGTATATATTTATGTCAAGGCTTTTTCTATTATATGTCAAGGTTAAAAGATTACTTGATTTTATGTCAAGGTTAAGTAAATTTTCTGGCTTTGGTTACCTTTTTCCTCAATGAACCATTAGAAACCCATGAGTCTAACGGAAACCAAAACACACCTAGCAACTAAATAATATTACCAAGAACAAACAAAATAAAATAAAATAAAATATTACCATTTTTTCATCTCCAGTTTATCTATTAAAAAAGGGAAAGACCCATTCAAAGCTATGAAAATGTCAATGAAATAGGAACCCATTTGATAAGAAACCCAACCAAGTAATTCTAAAAACAATATGTGAGAATCTAAAACCATAACCAACCCATTTTAGAAGAAGAACCTATTTGATATGAAACCCAAACAGGTCATTCCCAAAACAATACGAAATGTGAGAATATGAAACCATAACCTACCCATTTTAGAAGAAGAACCCAATTGATATGAAACCCATTTTCCTTATCCCAAAAAACAATAGAAATTATGAGAATCTAAAACCATAACCTACCCATTTTATAAGAGTTATTTCTAAACCCTAAGATACCCATTTAAATTTCAAGAAGATATAAGAAACCCAAATTCTAATTTCATACATTCAAGGTTTCAAAACCAAATTCCCTGCATTAGGAGTTGGATTATACATCTCAGATACCCATTTCAAGAAAATATGTAAGAAACCCAAATTCTAATTTCATACCTTCAGCAGTTTCCCCAAAGCCAAATTCTTTGCCATGGTACTTGAATTATACATCAAAAGGAAGATCCTTTATTAGATTTGGCACTGAAAGGCCAACCATCTTCTGGTTTTAATAATGGTAGTGAAAGGAAGATTTTAGTTAGATTAGGGTTTAGAGGAAAAGAGTTACAACCCTAAGCTCTCAAAACGGATATCGGGTTTTGAGAAGATGATAAGAGTGTTCTTTATAAATACCACAAGGAACCTAGACAGATATTTTAAAACATGATATCTTGACCTATAATACATAAGTCATAATTTCGTATGAGTAGAATTACAATGACACGTATGTCTAGAATCATATCTTGACTTATCATTTTATGTCAAGCTAGCCGCGTAATAAAGGAGGTTCACCATTTCAAATTTAGACATATGTCATGGTTGCTTACATATTAATATAAAAGTCATTGTTGTCTAGTAAAACAATAAATAATGGCATATATGGCCTTAAGTCAATAAATATATGTCAATATAGGCATCTTTTCAGAAGGGTCGACGCAGTAGTCAACTAGACCCTAGTTTTCTTGGGGCGTCACAAAGCAGTATCGTTAAGGTAAACGACACTTGGGAGCTCTGCAGGTGTAGTTATATAAGTTTAGTTCGATACCGCCTTCACAGCCTTGGTATCGTAGCTAAGGGTATACGACACCGTGAGCGTGCCGAGCATGGGCCTGTGGATATGCACTGTAGTGTAGTGCCTGTCAGATTACCTCGGCGCTTGATATCCGACACCACTTCTCACACCAGACGAGCTAAGGTAAACGACACTTGGGAGCTCGGGATGGGTGCAGAGCTTAAGTAAATAAAACCTGTGTATTTTAGGGACATGGGTTAGCCATTGCTATTGTTGTGAAATTGATACCAAAGATCATAGTCGTATTTCCGAGTTTAGGTACACGAATACCTAGGAGTTCACGGATTCGCTTAGGACCATCGCATGCATGGTATGTTTCTCAGGTCAGGTTCGGATATGTGTTCCATGTTTGTGATTGTGTGATTGTGTGTTACACATTGGGCGTGGAAAACTTATTACACGTATGATGTATATGGGAAATGATTGCGTGGGAAAATTATATGCATGACATAATGTATATAGAAGAAGGAATGCCGAGGTTAGGGAACTATAACCTTGGGGGTTCGAAAACTTAAACGACTAAGAAAGTTTCTCAATTTTATTGAAAAAAGGAGGGCTGGCAAGTAGCACCACTTAGGCGATGAACTGGTCAGTTCATGGTTGTTAAGTCTACTAGTAAATTGGCATGTGCATTACTAGTTCTGACCGAAATGAGATTAAATAAATTTTGTTGTCATTCGATTATGTGTATCAAGTAAAGTCGAGGTCGGCATGTAGAGGTCGCCCACGAGGATCTAGCCAAACACCACCGCATTTAACCAATAGGCCTGGTTGAGGTCAGTAGTTGCAAATGTCGCCATCGTGACAGCTAGTGCAAATGGTAGTCAAAGGAGGTTCGAGTCACCTTCCGCAGATTTAAGTCACATCACCGACGCTTATTGTGTGGCGGAACTGACGGTAGCGCACTATCGGGTTCCAACAGATTGAGAATGTATCGAGGCTATGGATATTGCCCGATGCGCCTAGACGCCAGCCGCTCCGGGGCCTAAGGTGAGTCCTACGCAAGGGACTAGGTTAAGAGTTTCCCATGGATTTGGTATGGCAAATGATCGGGCAGAGTTCCACGTGGGCTCTTTATGAGCAAGTATTCGCCACCGCACATGCCAAGGCCCAAGAGTTCCTAGAGTTGGAGGCGTGAACGATGACGCGTTGATGGAGTACATGGCCGATTCACCGGGAAGTTGGCACGTTGGGTGATGACTATGTGGCCATGATATACAAGGTCAGAGATTTGAGAATGAACTGGAAGTTGTCCAATAGGGGCAAGACGCGCCTCCGCCACAAGATTACGGACTCTATGGTCGACGCCTCCGCCATAGAGAGATGATGGAAAAATTTCTCCAGGGATCTAAAGGTGAGAGTTGGTCGATATGGTAGACATATCGGTGCCAGACGTCATTCTTGACATGGATGAGTTGACAACCCTAAGTTGTCAAGTGATTGTGACCCGAGATGTTATCATACCCGATACACGGTCTTGGAGTTGTAGAAGGTAGCATATGCATGTGAGTGATGCATATGTGCATGAATTTCGGGACGAAATTCTGTTAAGGGGGGGAGAATGTAAAACCCGAGAAAATTCAATTTTTCTAAAAATAAGAACGGGTAATTTTTGAAAACCCGAAATTCTCTAGATCTCTGATGATCGAAACGACTACGCCGCAAATCTGCCTCACAAATCTAGTGACATAGAAAAGTTCTCACGACTCGAGATACCATAATATTTTACGACTTTCTCGCGATAAGCCAGTCAAGGATTCAGTGACTCCAGATTTTTACAAAAATCTCTGGTTGGGAAATGACTTGGGCTAAATTCATTTTAAATAATTGAACTCGAAAAGAAATAAAATTTTGGGAGAGAAACTAATTCGAATGAGGCAATATAAGTTATGTATCAAAATAATAATAGTAATAATAATAATAATAATAATAATAATAATAATAATATAATATTATAATACACAATAAATGAAAAATCAAAATCAAAATCAAAAGAGGAGAAGGGGATTAGTCGGCAGAGAGAGGGCGTGAGAATAGGTGGAGAGAGATTTTATTTTATTTTTATTTTTTCTCTCTTTACTTCTTTCTCATATCTATGAAAATCGGACCAGAACGGATCAAGGCAAGTTGATATACGCGATGAGAGCTACGCTGTGGACACTAAAAAGTTGAGTTTCACAAACTCCTGAGGTAGGGGTTTTATCTCATTTGAAGTTACACTTTGTTTAAGTGTTTTGTAATGTTTCAGTTGCCTGGAGGCCTCGAACGGCCAAGCTGACGGCCCCAAAACTTGAGACCAAATTGTTGGAATTTTTAGAGAATTTTTGGAGCCCATTTGGACAGTCCGTGACTGTGTAGGGGTTGTTTGGGGTGTTTGTTTCATAATTTATGAAATAAATTGTGTTGGTGTGCAGCGAGGTCGAATAGCCATGGAATCTCGTGTTCACAAAGCGAACCGATAGAGAAGTTTGGGGTCGCCTGGGTGGACAATCCACTTGCCCGCTTTTGGGACTGTTAACATTTTTGAGAGAATGTGTTTGGGTGAGTGATTCAAATTAAGAATTGCTCGTGTTCGCACTAGCCCAATGCGAGCTAATTTTTGTGTAATGGATCGAGAAATTAGATAATGGTCACAGATCAAAGGAATGTATGTGTTAATACATGATTTTAATGTGTTAACATAAGGACATAATTATATGGAATATAATTGTGTGTGTAGGCCATTGAAAATGATATTGTAAATTGCTCAAGTGATGGTTGATCACTATTGAATGACATGTGTTGTGAGTGCAAATTTGAGAATGTTGCATATTGATATATTTGATATATTGTATAAATGGTTTTGGAAATGGCATAATGCATTTTCATATGCACTAGGTAACCTAGAAATTAGGTGTTAGTGCATGACATGAATTTTCTGAAAAACAAACATGGTTGCGAAAGGAATTTCAAAGAATGATTTTCCGGAGAATTGGGTTGGGAGATGGGCCAACAGATCATTTCTGATGAGGACCACGACCGTTTAAAGCTCACGAACCACCCGCCTGGTAGTACTATATTTTTACCAACACTCTGTAGTTTATTTTCAAGAACAATGTGCTTTGTTTGAAAATGATATTTTTCTCATACACGGCGATAAGTGCGAGTAGCTCACAGGACCTCGAGACATGGGAATGGGCATGTAGACATTCAAGTAGGATCATGTATTTACTTGAGTGTGTGTTTAAATTGGAGCATTGCATATGCACTTAGGTGGAGAGTAACCCATTTAAGGTGATTCCACCATCAAGATAGCCTACCTCGGCCGAGGGAACATTTTTCAGCAATGTGTTCGAAAAACGACTCTTTTCAGAGACCGATTTTGAAGAACCGTTGTGGCTTTGATGTTTTTGGATAATATGTATTAGAATTATAGATTTTAATATGTATTTGTATTAAGATAAATGTTATAAGTCTTGAACCATGTAATATATTTGGTTGGGATATAGATTTTGTGAGTTGAACTATTGGAATATAGTTGGGTATATTTGATGAGTGTTGATGCAGGGGCCCAAGTGGCCATTTTTACTCGTGCATGCCTTGCGGATACGAAGTATAGATTTCCGCAGTTGACGGTAGTCAACTGAATTCCTGGTTTCAAAGTACCACACTAACTATCAGGTACGACCCATATTCACTTTTACGGGCGAGTAAGGAGATCCCGAGAAGTGTACTTGGTTGTTTTGAGACCCATTTTCACTGACGCAAGGCATTAGATTAAATCAACCAAAATATTTATTTTAGTTGTTTTGGGATATTATATATATTTCCTCTTATTGTTTTGGGAGTATTATTTTCTTTACTATTATTGTTTTGGAATATTAGTTTATTTCCTATAATACTCATATTATGTCTTAGGTATAAACAAATGTTTTAGAGTTTGTTTTAGGGACTTTTATCACTTTTATCAAATTATCCACCCAAAAAAAAAAATGAAACGTTTTTATGCTCTCTGGATTGAGAATTGATCTCTAGATTGAGACGTGTTCATTCTTGTTAATCAATCGTGTGTTCATCAATCGCGCTACTCACTACACCAAGTGGTATCAAAGTGAGTTTCTCCCAATTGATGGCTAATACTGGTGATAGTGATGGCAATCAATCCCAAGAAGAATATTCGGGTCAGTTATTTGAGATCGGGATGAGGAGCGAAGAACAATCAATCCAAAATTTAACCCGCAGTTGGAAACAATACAAACCCTATTGCAGGCGTTAGTGAGGATTAATGGACATGGGTGTAGGAATGATGATGAGGAATGAGGTGGAGGAATTAGCCCCGCTAGACCCATATTTAATCTCATTCCATATATACGAAATTAGTTAAGGCTAATACAGATTTGATGACACTTCGTGATAAGAAGGCCGACTCGTGAATTTGCAACTGCGATGGTAGACAAAGAGGTGGGAAGGCAAGGGCAATATACCATGTTGTTTGTGGATAGGAAGTCTAAATTTGACACTTATATGTTAAAAAGGGGAGCATCGCGACGGTGGGATAGATTGGAAGTGGGATGAGGATTTAGGGTACGGTCTAGTTCAAACATGGCGTAGGGGATGAAACAATTATTACGAGGTAGATTTTTGCCTCTAAACTTTGAACAATATAATTTTTATGCTTATCAGAGATGTACAGAGGGTAGTAGGAGTGTGAATGAATATATCATGAATTTTTAAGACTCGACAAAGAGGAATCTGCTATTAAAGTGAGAACCGTACCAAGGCTCACAAACGGAGGGAAGGAACTTTCTAACTATTGTGCATGACCCATCTTCACTTATGGGCAAGAGTAACGAGACCCAAGAAGTGCTTTTGATGGTGGTACAAGGAGAGGTAGAAAGTAGAGATCTCGGCCAGGCATAGATTTTGAATTCGAGGTGTGCTCTTGTTGGAAGAGTTCGATGATGTGATTCTTAAGGAGTTACTCTACTCCAGTTACCTCCCCACATACGTAACATACAACACCATATTATCTCGATAATTAGGAAGCTTCTCTTCCTTATGTGCCTCATTATAGAAGAGTCCCAAGGAGATTGAAATCCTAATGGAGAAGGTAGAAGAGCTGCTAAGAAAGAGACATTTAGCTAATATGAGTCCATGTGTGATTCCACCTTTGTTGACGCCTAAGAAAGATGGAAGTTGGCGGATGTGTGTTGACAATAGAGCAATCAACAAAATTACCATTAGATATAAATTTCCTATTCCAATGTTGGATGATATGTTTGATCAATTGAGTACAAAGAATGCTTTAAAGAAGATTGACCAGTGTAGCTATCATCATATGTCAAAATCGTTTCAGTGATGGGTGGAAGACAACATTCAAACAAAGATGGCCATAACAAGTTTCAACAAAGAAAGTATGGACTGTAACAGATTGTTAAGAAGATCAACAACAATGCTTATGCGGTTGACTTGCCAAGTTAGATAAGGATTTCAAAGACCTTTAATATTATTGATCTTACCTTGTTCCAAGCATATATGAGTCTCTGATAAACCAAAGTAACTCGAGGATAAGTTCTTCGCAAGTGGAAGGATCGACATGCGCGGCATAGATCAAATCAACCAAAATCCTTATTTTTGGTTGTTTTGGAGATTATTATCTATATTTCCCTATTATTGTTTTTAGGATATTATTTCTATTTCTCATTATTGTTTTGGAGTATTATTTCCTATTATTGTTTTGGAATATTAGCTTATTTCATTATACACACATTATAGTTCGTATAAATAGATGTTTTGCTAGTTTGTTTTAGAGACTTTTATCACTTTTATCAGTTTATTAAAAAAATAAAAAAATTTACTTTATTTTGTTCTCTGAATTGAGAATCGGTCTCTGGTTTGAGACGTGTTCATTCTTGTTGATTAACACACTACATCAGCAGTGGAATGTAGCTGTGATACCATTTTACAAGAAACAAAGAAAATGGAAGAATAGGGGAAGGCGAAGAACCAGAAAGGGAAAAGCTTCTTCATTACTTTAGAAAAGGGCAAAACGTGACTTTATATACTGGCTGAAAACATCAGTTCCGAGTTTACACACAATTGTCAATAGTGTATTCTAATACGTATATGCAACTATTACTATACTAGTGGCCTTCAAAAGGTGACCAGCTGTCTGGAGCTTGTCCCTCCATCAACTCTTGCTTACAAAGACTTTCAAACAGGTATTTAGTCCCTGATTTGATGGCATGCTTCCTTGCATCTATGTCATAGCTACTAGCTTTGATATCCATGCATGGAAACAAGTTTAGAACAATCGATCACTTATTTATTTATTTTTGGTTGATATGCTCTAGATAGCCTAGCCAAAACATAAAAAATTAACATATTAGACAAGAAGAAAAGCGAAACCAATTTTATGTTCCTCAAGACAGACATGATCACTGCCAAACATTATATTTTAGCTGTTTAAGAGTTTCTTTTTTTTTTTTTTTTTTTTTTTTGGCTTATTTCGAGAAGTATTGCTCTAAAATAATTATATAAATATGAAAAATAATTAAAAATAAAGCATTATAGGTTGTTGTTTTGTATATAAACATTAAATATTTATGAATATTTACCGATTTAGGTTATGAAGTTGAAACTAAAATCTTTGAGAACTATTTGTTAATGTTTAGATCCAATTAGTAACTATTTTATAGAGCAATTTTATATTCTTCAAAAAATGAAAGACAAGGAAAAAAATTTGAAGTGCAAACCCCTTTGTGTTTTTATTCTTGAACAGAAAAACAAGATGTTTCAAAGAATGCGCCATTTGCAATCATCATTTTTACTTATTTTTGAGGGTCGCTTTTCAAAATTGATCTTTACAAACATGTAGAATAGTTAAAAATAAAACACCAAGTATTAAAAGCTATTTGTAAAAGTATTAAAATTAGTTTTCAAATATTTTAGACTTTTAAAAAATTGTTCTACAAAACATCAAAATTAATTTCTAAAATTTGTTTTTAAAAAACTATTTTCAGAAGATATCTTCTAACTCTTTAATTTTATTTATTAATTTTTTACTTATTTTTTGAAAGTTGTTTTAAAAAGAAATTATACAAATATAGGAAATGATTAAGATGTATATGGTCCATTAGAAAACCCCTTGGGAAATCTCAACTCTCTTCTACTCAAATCTACTCGATCATCTATCCCTTCCATAATCTTTTTGACTTAGAAATTAAGACTTAATTATGGCTTATTCAACTTCTTCTGCCATCTTTATTCATAGTTTTGTAAGGTTGATAAATGGTTTAAGGTTATATATGGACGCTTTTGAAAGCATAGGCTCTAAAATCCCAAAGCTAGGTTTTACGTACTCTATCTAAGTTAGATGAGCTTATCAACTTTAGGAAGAGGTTGATTTATAGTAATAAGGGTTTATCACAAATGAACTTGAATTATATTCAGTAAGTTTTAAAAAAAACCCATCTTTAATTGATATAAACTATCCTTTTTTAGATATTCTTCTTTTCTTTATTCTAGGCAAAAAATTGTTCTTCAATTAAAAGCTAGACCCATTGGGTTTGTTTGTCTTCTAACTATCATGCATAGAATATCAATCATCATCCCCGTGAACCAAGATGTCAATAAGACATCATTATTGATCCACTTTGTACATTTAGGATTGATAGTTTGCCTATCCTCTTCTCCTTTGATTGTTGATTTGGCTTTTCGACATCTCCTATGTGGAGTTCTACACCTGAACTACTTATTAAGGTAGAATATTTGTGAGATTGCTAAAAGATATAATTAGAGTTATACAACTTGACCAAAACAAAGGTTTTGACACTGATGAAAATTTGTGTTTAATAACTTTTAGTTCTATGTTTTCAAAGATATTTGTCGAAAAATTACTAGAAGAATGATAAATAGTTAATTTTTATTTATATTCTGAAATGGAACATACACAAATGCGCTTGTTAGTCATTTGAGCCAGTGAAACTGGTTACCTGTGTAAGGAAGGTTGATTAGAATAGTACATTGCCGATAATTATGGAAAAGTTACTAATGAAAGGAAAAGGAATTTGAAATGTTGTAGTGATCCTGGTAGTAGTGATTAAAAGGGCTCGCTAGAAATAAAATATTAATTAATCTGGCAGTATTTTCTGGCAAGGAATTTTGACTTGCTAGAAAGTAAATTATTCTAGATCTGATGCTAATAGTTTTGGTATCTTATCACTACTATGAGATGGTGTTATCATTGAATTGTCCAGATAACAACTTGTGCATTCTCTAGAAACTTTTTGTCCCTTTGTTTTTGCTAGTGAGAGTGTTTATATCCCTAAAGGGTTAGTATGGATTGTTGAAAACAAGTTTTTTTTTCTATTTAAGAGATGATAGAGATCCAACACAAATGACGAATATAAACTAAGAGAATGATCTACTATGATAAAAAGTTTGTGGTGTTTAAATCAATTGAAAGAAAATTGATAAACGGAATGTATATAAGGTACATGAATGTATATAAATTATATAAAGGAAAATGGTAAGCATCTAAAATTAAGAATAAATAAGATTTATATTTGATTGCTCGTAATTTGTAAAAATATTGATAGAGTGGCTAGGTTCTTATCTTTATGTGCTTGATTTTTGCATATCCTTCCTTCTATTCTATGTCATGTCATTTTGTATCCGACCATTCTTTCCCTTTAATCTTAATGCCCTGTGCATGACAATATAATTACAAAAAACAATGTTGGTAGCCAGGATTTTGCAAACTTGAAGGAATGCCCAAGGTTCAATCAATGGAAAAGACTCCGAGTGCATGACCACTTAGTCAGGGCATTGAGTTAGTCATGAAGGTGAACAAAGCTAAAGATATGATACTCACAGCTAAATATAAATCCTACAAGCTTGAACTTTTAGGAATGCGTTGGTGTTTGATATAGCACGTAGCTTGATTCGACCTGTTAAAGACATAATATTTATATTAAACCTAAATCTACAAGGTAAGCTTGAACAAATTTTTAAGAAAGTTTACTGCTTAACAAAATGTTTATATAAATTTAGATTCAATCTCAATGGACATAAATGGTGAGGAGAAATACTAGTTCCAATCCTAGAAAGATTGAGAAACTTTGTTACCTTAATTGTTGCATGTCTTTTTTCTTCATTGATGCATGATCATGGGTAGTCATGAGTAATTAGTACTGGGGGTCGGCACCAGAGCCCCCAAACACTAAAGAGGGAAGTCAAAGAAGGTCCCCAATGAAGGGTCAAGGAACTCTAGGGGACACTAAATGAGCTCTTTCTCCAACTACTTGTGTGCTCGCAACTTGGTAAGCAAATGCCTACGTAGTCTGCTATTTATAGTGTACTCGATTCTCTCTTAATTTCCGCGCGAAGCCCGTATGTAATTTCTTCTTGTGAGGAGGGATAAAGTGGTATGCTGGCAAATGAACCTAGCCGCACCTATGGGTTAGATTAAATATTGTAGAGATCAAAAAGGTGATGATTGAGGCGAGTGGTGCCCATTTATTCCCATTCTATAGCTTTTTCTTTGCCCTTTCTTCAATATATCATTTTCGCTTTTTTTCGCTTCTAACAATACTACCCCTGCATCGTAGATATTTGCACCATGCATTAAAGCATATCACTTTATAACTTCACCTTTCCATTAATGATTTATAGCTTTGATTCCAACAAATTTCAATCTCGTGTGGATCTTCGCGAGCCCACTACGCATGATTTTATTCTTCACTGCCTGGACGCTTATTCAGCCGCATTCAAGTCCCGGCTTTACCTCACCGGGATTCGATTCCCCTCTTCTCAAGTAATCCATTATATCAATCCTTGAGTAGTAACTCCGTAAAACCAACACAGAGATCGCTCACTATCATAGCCTTGCACCTGGCTATGAGATCGACCTTAGAATTAGTGTGAGGCAGAGTACACGTGTGGTCCGAATAGCTTAAAGATTTACTTTCCCAGTCATATTAAATATGTTAGATGTGTGACCAATGTCCCACATGGGTTAAAAATAAAAAGAATTATGAATTAATAAGTATGGAGAAAATCTAATCGGTATTGGCAGAGCGTTAAATCAAATCAACCAAAGTCCTTATTTTAGTTGTTTTGAGATATTATTTTTATTTTTTAGGATAATATTTTTATTTCCTATTGTTGTTTTGTGAAGTATTATTTTCTTTCCTATTATTGTTTTGAAATATTATTTTATTTCTTATTATACTCATATTATATCTAGGGAATAGGATGTTTTAGAGTTTGTTTGTGGACTTTTATCACTTTTTTTCAATTTATTTAAAAATCATAACTTGCTTTATTTTGTTCTCTGGGATTGTGAATTGGTCTTTGAATCTAAACGTGTTATTCTGCTGATCAATCATGTGTTGATCAATCGCGCTACATGCTACTTCAGGTGGTATAAGAGCGAGTTTCTCCTCAGAACACTCGAATATACCTTAGCGCCTTCGCATGCTTAGTGGTTTAATAAAAGTTAAATATGAATTTTGAGAAATAAACGAAACCCTCGAAATTAATATGAGAGCAAAGGGTACATATATAATTTGTCAAAAAGGCATAAAAGTTATGAGTCGAGCAAGATTAGAGGCCAAAGTGGAAATAACATAAATATTAATGCAAACAACGGAACGGGCGAGGAGAAAAGCAAATAAAATAAAGTTAAATTATAAAGGGAGGAGACAAAATAACTCATTTTTGTCTCCAAACAAGAGAGTTTCCTACGTTGGAAGGAAAAGAGAAGAAGAGGAAGAGGGAGGAAGAAGAAGAGGGAAGAAGGGAGTAGCCAAGAAGAAAGGTATGGATTCTAGTAAGGATTTCTTGTATGATTTTTGACTTTGAATATGGAATCATGTGTATTTTGACTTTTGGTAGATTTTATGGGTTCCAAACCTGTGGTTTAGTTATTAGGAATTGATCCTAACCCTAGATTTGAATGAAATTGAGCCGAAAAACTCTGGGGCTTGGTTAACATAAGCATGGAATCCCCTTAATTCGGCGTTTTCAGATAAAGACGATGGACTTTGGTATGGGTTCTCGACTTTTACCTAGGGTTTGGGTATGTGAAGTTCTAAACCACCATTACAAGATGAATAAGGAGTGGTTTTGATGTGTACCAGTATCGGGTTTCTTTGGGTGGAACTATAAGGAAAAATGGAAGAAAACACAAATTCTCGGGTAATTTTCGAGGGTGGTACCGATACCAAAACAGAGTGGTACCAAGTACCATAAGTACTTTATCATTCCGCTGGGACCAAATACCGTGATTTTTGACCATAACTCGGTCATTTCTTATCCTATTTGAGTGATTCAGTTGCCGGGTTAAACTAGACTTCAAGGAAACCAAACATCCTCGAAATAGATATTCTTCAAATTCGACTCTATGTCGCCTAAAATCTACCAAAGTGGTATTATGTTCAAGCCAATTTTTGGTTCAATTTTTGAACATAGAGTAGTCCCGGTTGTTTAGGACATATCTTGAGTATCGGTGCTTCGATTTGGGTGATTCCAGTTGGAGGAGAACCCTTAGCACCTTAGTTTTAAAGGAGTACAAAGAACCAGTGTCAAATATGAAGTTAAGACTCCTGAAAAATGAGTATTACAAACTGTCCCTAGTGTAAAATCGGTAAACTGACTAGTTTGGCATGAAAATGCCATAACTTTAGTTTGGATTATTCAATTGGAATGATTTCAATTTCTAAGTAAAGTAGATTCATAGAGGAACAAGGATATATGAATGAGGTGTGAATACATAGGTATCCTACCGTACAAGTATATGAAATGCCATATGTAACAGGCATGAAACAGGAAAAATATAGGAAATGCAATATGTATAGATGTGTTCATGAAACATGAAAATGAACTGAAACATGAATATGAACATGAAAAGAAATATGTCATGAAATATAGAATGTATCAAGACAGGTTATGAGTACCGAAGACATATGATCGCATGCGACCACCCCAGACCAAGAATGGAATGACGGACATTCTCGACGGTTTCAAGACTCTACCGTGCTAATGACAATTTCGCGCGCGGCGTGCACGTGCCGACGGCGCTTAGGCACTTCATGCTACAAAGCGAAGACTTCTCATCGCATGGGTGCACGCCTGATCGTTTCGACACTCCATCGCAAGTACTTCAAGACTTATGTCAGCGTGGGTAGGCACGCGCTTTCATCAATGCTTTAAGACTCACTGTGCTACGACACTTCTCTATTACGTGGGTGTTAACGCTCGGACTGCTTCAGTGACCTCGCCGGTGCTACGACACTTCTATTACGCTGGCAAAGTACGCTTCGGGCCAAGATCAGATTGCATCTTCAGTACTTATTTCAGGTCGGCAGCCCTACTCATTTCTTACGACGGGTCTGGTACAAACACTTATATGATAAGACTCCTCGAATAAAGAATAAAGAGTAAAGAAAATGAATATGGTAAATATCCGAATGTACCTACGTACCCTCAGATTGCTCGTGAGTACCTACGTACTTTGTACAAGTAAAATCTCTATAGTACCTACTTCGCACTTCAGACGATAATAAGTATAAGTTCCAGAATATAAGTATAAGTCCAATAGTACCTACGGGTACTTTTGTACTAGAATAAGCTTAGTTTAAGATCCGAAATACAAGAATAAGCTCCGTAAGACAAGTATAAGATCCGTAATACAAGTATAAGATCCGAAATACAAGAATAAGATCCGAAGTACAAGAATAAGCTCCGTAATGCGCATAAGATCCGTAAGACAAGGATATGCCCATAAGACAAGTATAAGATAATGGCACAGAGCAGTTCTCAGCAAAGCACTACTGCATCAAGAAAGGTCTGAAGCTCCAGAACTCCCACGAGATCCGATAAGCATCGCCAACGTGGGTTCAAGTATATGTCCTTCGGGAGATCCGAATAATTATAGTCCCCGGGAAGCAAGTGTATCGCATAAGTCTGATATATGTCCTCGGGAGATCCGGTCATATACGTCTATCACAAGCATAAGTATGTGTCTCACTGAGACAAGTATAAGTATACGAGGCAAGCTCGCATCGCGATACAGGAATCGCTGGTTAAAATGCAATCCCACTGACATAAGTATAAATACGTGGTCTTACTGAGACTTTACCATGAATAAGTCTGTTATGGGGTGTAAGATCCGAGTGAGTATAAGTTTGCTATAAGTACAAGTTCAGTACCGTATACGAGAGATCTGAACAAGGTGTTACAAGGATGAGTAGTATGTACCCATTATATGAATTCATGAAGATTCGAGATTCGCGCATCGTTTAATATATGTTATTTGCGGATTCAAGATAAAATGCAATGTGTACCAAGATAGTTATGGGATATGTTTCACTAAGCTGCAAAGCTTAGCACCTGGTTTTTAATCCGTGTAGGTACAAAGGAGACATTCGCGATCTTCCGTGACATACACAAATAAAGCCAAACACACTGCTAGGGTTCATTACGTGATGTCTCATTCATGTAAAATGAAATTGTAAAGTTTCAGATATGTAAATGGGACTCAAGATATGTGTATAGATTTTACGGACACCACTGGGCGGTAGTTCTTTATATATGTAAATGATTTTTGTTATTACGTAAATTGTTCAGATACCCACAGGATCAAGATCACCGAAAAAAAAAGGTAAAGAGTCCCAAAGATATTATCTCGCGCCCCGAACTCGTACGGACCGCTTATTCCTCGTCTGGACGAATCTGGGGCGTGATTAATTCTAATCAATGGCTAATAGTGAAGCATGATGGCAACCAATCCCAAGATAAATGTCAAGGATTGCGTGTCAAGCTAGAGATCACTCATTGCTAAAGAACAATCAATTCAAAATTAAATTTAGCTAGCTGAAACAATACAACCCCAATTGCAAGTGTTATTGAGGATCAATGGACAAGGGCGTAAGAATGATGATGAGGAACAAGGTGGTGAATCGCCCGCTAGACCTAATTCTTTAACTGGGCTATCTAAAATATATGAAAACAAAAGACCAACTCGCAGGATTTGATGACACTTCGCATTTAGGAGACCGATATCGTGAATTTGGTAACCATGTGGTAGGCAAAGAAAGAGGAAGAAAGTGGCAACCAAACTATGTATGAGATGACAAATATAAACTAAAGGCAGATATCCCTAACTTCAATGGTGATCTTGATATCGAGGGGTTTTTAGATCGCTGACTCCAGTAGATAAGTTCTTTGAATATACAAAGTCAGCTTCGGCTTAATATGCTGTTAAATTTGTCGGGTTATAGGTTAAAAAAGGATAGTATAAATATGGTAGGATGGGATTGAGCGAGATAAGAGAGAGGGGCGGTCTAGTCTAAACTTCACGGGCGAGATGGTACAATTATTACGAGGTAGATTTTTTCCTTCAACTATGAACATATATTTCTTATGCTTTTCAGAGATGTGCATAGCAGTGGGTGGGGGAAGAATGGAATATACAATATTTTAGATTGGGCATAGAGGAATAAGTTACCAAAAAGTGAGAACCAACTCAAGGCTTTACAAGCAGAGGAAAAGAACTTTCTAACTATTGTTCATGACCCATCCTCAGTTATGGGCAAGTGTAAGGAGACCCAAGCATAGCATTTGATGGCTGTGAAGGGAGAAGTAGAAAGTAGAGATTTAGTTGTAGCTCAAACTCCGGTGGAGGTGAAAACTTTGTCGGGCTGAGTTTGATGATGTAAAACCCGAGAAAATTCTAATTTTCTGAAAAATAGTAAAATGGTAATTTAAGTCAAAATCTAAAATTTTTCTAGATATCGGATGATGAAACAGACTTCACCGTTGGAATTGTCTCGCGAAATCTAGCTACCATCGCCGACTCATCGAATTCGAGATAGTTGAATTTCACGCTTTTCGAGGCACCGTGTCGAGCGTCATATGACAACTCAGAGAGGCATGTGATGTGACAAGGGTCACCATTACATGTATCCATGGACACATGTCACATGAATAGTGGGAGGATAAGAGATAAATGGCTTATATTAAGCCACATGTCGCGATCTTTAAAAGTCGTAAACTATGGATAAAAAGGAATTAAATGAAAAGAAAAAGAACATTTCCTTCTCATTCGCCCGGTATCCCATAGTTGAGAGGAGAAAACAGATGAAGAGCGAGAGAAAGTCCAACTTTCTTTAGATTTCCGCTGCTCGACCACTGGCTTCGCTCGCTGAGCAAGAGGAGAAGTTGATTCAGGCCGCAAGTGGCTATGCATGGACACCGATTGCGGGAGTTTCGACAACTCCCGGAGGTGGTGTGGGTCTTCTCCTACTTGATTTATTCTTTGGCTAAGAGCTTTAATGGATGGGGATTTCAAGGCCCTGATGGTCAGTGGCAGTTTTCTGCCTCCACTGATTTGGACCGTAAGAAAACCCCTATCAAATGGTCAGGAACAGCCAGACCAGTAATTTCACTATTCACGGATCTGCGGTGGTCGGTTTTCATTTCGGGCTGCTCAAAATAAATTGCTTAAATTGTTTATTAGCCCATGTGAATCAATTTTGGTGTTATTGCTATGACTCAATAACATGGTGTCTAAATTTTTGTTAATATATGCATGTTTGATATATTAACATATGTTGTATGGAAATGGCATAATGCATTTCATATGCACCAAGCACCCTAGAATAAGAGGTGCAGTGCATGACAAATAACCTGAGGGTCAGTCTAAAATGATGAATTCTTTTTGAAAATTATTAAAATACAATTTGAGAGGGTTGTCCTAAGAATTGCGCTGTAAAACGTTCAACAATTCACGCCTGAGGGGCCTATGAATTGGTGTTTCGAGAGTTACCCAACAAATTCAATTCTGAGGATTGTCCAACGTATTTATACTCCGAGGGTTGCCCACAATTAAAACAACATTTTTGTTGAAAATGATTTTCATACATGGCTTAGGCATGTGTGTGAGGGAGCCTGAGGACCTCGGCATACGATCGGTGATTGTGTATTATTCAAGGTGATTACGATTCATTAATGTGTTCGGGTCACGGCTTACATGTGCACTTAGCGGAGGAATCGATGTGTAGGATAATTCCACTACCGGCCATCGTCACCCCGTCGATGGAAAATTATTTCAGTACAGGAGTGTTCGAAGACGACACTCACTAGAGGCCCCTTTAAGAAGAAAGCCTTATCGCGGGCTTTTGGTGCATATATTTTGTAAACATGTATTAGAATTTCAATTTTAATATATGTTCGTATTAAGAGCTGATGTAACAACTCTTGAAACTATTGTAATATAGTTGATTATATTTTGGTGAGTAGATGTGCAGCCATGGCCATTTATCATGTAAGGTCTCATGATATGCGAGACACCAATGTGTTTTCTCAGTCGACGGTGGTCGTAACTGACCCCGAGAAATCTGGGAAGGCCACAGATGATGTGATTCCCGAGCATCTACCAACAAAGTTACCCCTATGCGTAACATACAACACCATATAGATCCTATTCAGTGTTTTCTTCCTAATGTGCCTCATTATAAAGATGAGTTCCAAGGAGAACAAAATCTTAAGGGAAAATGTAGAAGAGTTGTTAAGTGAGGGGCATATTTAGCTGAAGATGAGCACATAAAGTATACCAACTTTGTTAACGCCTTAAGAAAGATGGTTAAGTATATGTGTGTTAATGTAGGGAGATCAACAAAATTATCATTGGATATAGATTTTTATTTCAAGATTGAATGATGTGCTTGATCGCTTAAGGAGTAATTTGTGGTTTAGCAAGACTGAACACTCGAGGGGTGGCTATCATCAAATCGTAATCCGCCTAGGTGACGGGTAAAGACAACATTCAAGACAAGGGATGACCATAGCAAGCTTCAATAAAGAAAGTATAGACCGTACCAAATTGTTAAGAAGATCAACAACAATGCTTATATGGTTGAATTTTTACCAAGTCGATGTGGATTTCCAAAGATCTTCATCATGTTGATCATGCCTTGCTCTACCACTATGAGTCTAGGATATCCGTAAGTAACTCGATGACGCAGTTCTTCACAAGCTCGAGGTGCTCATTATTGGGGAGCGCAATCAAATCAACCAAAATCCTTATTTTGGTTGTTTTCAGATATTATCTTTATTGGGGATATTATTTTTATTAATCATTGTTGTTTTAGAGTATTATTTCTTTCCTATTGTTTTAGGAGTACTATTTTCTTCCTATTATCAATAAGGGTATAAATAGATGTTTTCACAAGCTTTGTTTTAGGACTTTTATCAAGCATTTTCAATTCCCATTTAAAAAATTATAACTTTGCTTTATTTTGTTCTCCTGATCGAGAATTGGTCTCTAGATTGAGACTGCTGTTCTTATTGATCTAATCGTGTGTTGATTTAATCAAGTACATCGCGGCCAGTATGGATGATAAGTCTAAACTTTGACTATTTTTAAGCCCATTTTTCAAGTATATTTCAGGCTTAAAAGTCTTATTTAATGTTAAATGATGGAATTTCCACCAAGATTTATGTTTTGCCGAAATTTGAAGAAAAGAAGCAAAAAAGTAGTAAAAACGTAAAAGGGGGAAGCAAAAGCAGCAATGTCGCGACACCAAAAGAACAATGTCAGCGAATATCGTACGAGAGTAGTCACGCGAATATTCTAATGTCGCGAAGATCGCCAGAACATCGATCAAATAGATAGATAGGGATTCGCAATGCTCGACATTGCCAATGACATAGGTCATGGCCACTACCAAGACTATAGAACTTAAATTCAATGTCACAACATCAGGACAGAGAATTATTCCAATGTCGCAACATCAGCTAAAACACTCATAACTACAAATGCAATGTCGCGACATCAGAGTTGATCTACAATACTGCATCTTAAATGTCGCGACATCATCGCGACATCATCGCGACATGTCATCGGGCGTAGGAAGAGCATAAATTATCACGTCGCGACATTTTTTCACGACTTCGGGCAATGGGATGATTACACGAAGACGGCAATGGGACATCACCAAGGTCGAACACCGAGAACTAAACTCGCGAATGTCACGAAGATCGATCGCGGTCATTTCACGACATCAAATTAAAGGTACCAAGGTGGCGAGATCAACCTGCCAATGTCGCGAACATAAGCCACAGATATTGATAGGTGGGCCTCAAAACATCATGTTCAATGTCGCGACATCACGCCTAATGTCGCGACATCAACCTAAACGCCGTAAGAGAAAGATGCAATGTCGCTACATTGGATCAGCAATGTCGCGACATCATATCAAAGCAGTCAGGGTGAAACTTAACGAACCAATGTCACAACATTAGGTTAACAATGTCACGACATCAGCTGAAATGATCAGAACTGCAGATCCAAAGTCGTGATGACAAGACGATATCGTAATTCAATCACAACCAGCCAATGTCGAGACACCGAGTTACCCAAGACATAGCAGCTGGTGTCGCATGGATGTTCGGCCAAAGACTAAGACATCGCACTAGGCATGATTTTTATCGGGCTTTTCTTCAACGCCGTATCACGCTTTGTTTGTGTACCCAAGACCCGAGCCTATAAATAGAAACTCCCTGGGAGAGGCAAGAGTAGCTTCCAAATGCCATCAAGTTTTTGTGCTTGTCGAAGAGTCAAGTCTCATTGTATATAATTTTCTTTTATTTTCTTTTTATTTTCTTACATTTTTAGTTTTTGTTTATGGATTTAGTTTTCTTATTTTAGGATTGGGAGTGATCCGAACCGATTTCGAGCTGGATGAATGTAAATCAAAGCTCCATTTTTGTCTAGACTTTAATGGATTCTGGGAATTTTTCTGCAATTCATTTTTCTTCATTTTTGATTACAATTTCAATGAATTTGTTTGATCAACTAGTCATTGTCATTTGTAATCTAGATTTGAAAGGCCAAGCTTCCCTCTCGGGAAGAATCTATTATCGATTATTGTTTGTAATGTTTAATGTGGTTTCGGGGTATGAAAACCAGAGTGATTTAACCGGTATTACTCTACATTGAACCTGCTTCGCATATCGCGTTCGGGTATCCGTAAAGAGTTGTATCATCAAGCCTGATTTCGTGAATACCTCTTACGAGACAAAAGCATCACTACCCGGAGCAAAGAGCGGCCACTGTGGTAAATTACACCGATATTATTATTTGAACTAATGAGAACTTTGGATCACTCTAGTATATCACCGTGATGTTCTAACTCTCTGACTTCAAGGTTCCATTCGGGGCGACAGCAAGAGTGTGTTCTCGAGGAATATGATTTGCCTACTGATCTAGCAGTTTAATTCTGAGAGGTTTCACCTCAATTGAGAAGAATAATCTCAATCATGTGTGTTACGAGATTCTAATCAGGGGAGAGGGAATTGCCTAATCGATGGTCAAGTACCAATTAATTTGAGAGGGCTTCAGACATCTTTACTTCATGGAAGCAAGCAATTTCTAAATTCTAAGAGATGGCTATGAAGCAATGAGAAGGAAAACAAATCATATCTGGGTGGAGAATCAAGTTCTACAAATAGCTTTTCGTAATCTAATCGACTAGAGATAGAAATGTGGTAAGCTGTAGAGTGAAATGTGTGGTGTGAGGAGAAATCCTAATGCTACATTACTCGCTTCGACAATTCTAATGTTCATGTCCCATACTTTATATTTTATTTGAAATCGCAGTGATGGTCATAACACCGATTTCATTACCGCAGCTACTTCAGCCTAGTAAACTCTCTAATTCATGTATTTTAGAATTTCTTTATCTTTTTATTCAATTTTACTTATAAAGATAATCATCTATTAAAATTAGAGTTCAAATAGAGATGATCTTTAGGTAAATGGCGAATAGCTTAATCTTGTGATTTTCAAAATCAATCCTCGTAGGAATGAAACTGACTTAAAATCCACTTTATTACTTGTATGACCCGTGCACTTGCGCGATTTTTAAACCAAAAAAATTAATTTTAATTGAAAATTGTTACTACACAAATAGTAAAATGCATTTTATATATCGAAGTCTCAAAGTTTTTAGCATAATCGCTAAGGATTGAATAATCTCTCGTGGCAGCAGCAAGAATCAATCGCTTTTTTGTTTATGTAAAACTACCAACAAGTTTTGATGTCATGGTCGTACGAAATGAAGTAAAGCTTAAAGATCAAATACCTCGCTAAAAGAAATTTGCTAGTTTGGACATTTTTTCTTTTCACTTTTATCAAAAATAGTTTTAACTACAATAGCTGATTTGGCTACTGATCTTTTATGAAAGCCCATCATAATATATTTATGTTATCTATTGATCTCACTTGATCTCAATGTATTTCCATTTCCAGGTGCCATCACACGCACGTAAGACCTTGGCGTAATCCACGCCACCCCGGACATCGAGCCAAGCGACATCGAGAAATATGAAGAAAGTGAGAATCGCCGGCTTAGCTATGGCAGGTGTGAGCAAGAAGTGACTGGTCATCATGTACCAGCAGAGCCAACAACATAAAGGCCTCAAAGACAGAGGACCATGGAAGATTTTTGGAGGCCAACATCGAATATGATCAACAGAAGGGCAACCACTCATTCGCCGTAAAATAACTTGAAGTTGAAGCCTACTGATCACCATGGTGCAACAAAGATCAATTTACAGGCATCCCAACGAGGATCCCAATGAGCACCTAGGAAGATTTCGAGGATCGAAACACTATTAAACCGAATCGGGTTAATCCATATTATCAAACTCGCGCTATTCCCTTCCTCACGAGAGATGTAGCGTGCCAGCTGGTTCGAGTCAATGCCATATGTGATCGCCTGACACCTGGAGAGTTGGCTGAAGCTTATGGAGGTTTTCCCACCACCTCACCTCAGAGAGAAGAAAGATGATTAGACTTCCAAGCAAGGAGAAGAAGCAAAGCCTCTACAATGCTTTGGGAGAAGTCCAGTTGAAACCACGACGCAGATGTCCAATGCATGGAATTGATCAAATCACCCAAATGGACATTTTCTATCATGCAATGAATTACCAAAAGGAATCATAGATGCAGCCTGCAGGAGCATTCAAGAGAAATAGGCCAAGAGGCCAAATCAAAGATATTGAAGATTTGAGCCAAAGCAATCATGACTTTAATAGACTTCGTAAAGCGCCAGCCAGACAGTGCGGAAGGTATGATAGAGTCGAACACAGATGACCGCAATTAAGGCAAAGTCGATGTGCTAATTAGTAAGATGAGAACTCAAGAAAGGAGACGCCATTCAACAAATACAAAGTGGGAATCGAAGAACGAGGAGAGCATAAATGCAATGGAGCGATTTTAGGACTCGCTTCACGAGGGTCACTATCGTGTGGAGGAGGCCCGGGCCAGAGTGGTGGTCAAGTTGGCAATTTCAAGCCTAACACAACCTAAAGAACCCACTATACTTCTACATTGAGAAACCATGAAATTTTCCCATGGAAGGAGTGCATCATGGTCCTGCCACCGCCTGTAATTTTCACTACCGTGCTCCTCCACAAGGTTTCGAGGGGCAAAGAAGAAGAGCGTACCAAAGAGTTGAGAACCGCGCTAAAGAAGGTCCCGGTACTATCACAGATCAAATGTCGAGCCTACGACGTAACAAAGACTCCGCCGAATATCCATGAAAAGTTTGTTAAGCTGGGCCAGGTTCTGTGCAAACACAATGTGTTTCGTGCCAACCCCAATACCCTAAAGAACTGAGACTTAGGGCGGGGCAAATGGCCTTATCAATACAAAATCAATATGGGGATTCCTTCCTAAGTGACACAAAGAAGAATCCCAAGGATTGTATGGCAATTACCCTGAGGAGTGGCAGAGAATTTTAGAAAAGAAAAGAAGAAGAGATTGAAATGACTAAGAAAGAAGATGGGATCAAGCTGGAAAGAAAGCAGCTAACACTTTAATTGATTAAAGAAAGAAGAAAATCTATGAAAGAGGGAGAGCCAACAGAAGAAAACTACAAAGAAGAGAGGTAGAGAGTCTGTTGCCTTCTGTTCCATTCCCTCAGAGGCTACATAAATCAAAGATGGATGATCAATTCTCTAAATTCTTGAACTTGTTCAAGAAGTTAGAGGTGAATAGTCCTTTTGCTGAGGCATTGACTCAAATGCCTCATTATGCCAAGTTCATGAAAGATATTTTGAGCAAGAAGAGAAAACTTGATGAAGGAGTGGTGAGCCTATCAGCCACTACAAAGGCCGTGATCTAAAAGAATTTTCCAATGAAAATGCAGATCCTGCAAACACCATTCCCGCACCATAGGAATTAAGAATTTGGAAGAGAATTGTGTGACTTTGATAAGTATCAACTTGATGCCACTATCTGTTGTGAAGAGGCTAATTTTGGGGGAGCTTACTCCTATAGCTATGACACTTCAGATGGCAGACATAACTATGGCTCAGCCGAAGGGAATCCTTGAAGATGTACTGATCAAGGTAGGGAAGTTTATTTTCCTTGTGGATTATTGATATGGAAGAAGATAAACAAGTGCCATCAGCTACTGAAAGGCCATTCTCGCTACGTGAGCAAATTTTTGATATGTAAAGAAATGAGAGCTCATTCTCAAAGTGGGGAAAGAAAAAGTACACTTCAATGTGAACTCAGAGCCGAACTAACCCGATTTCGACAATGTCGGATAAAAGATTGTAGAAATTATAGTTTCATCATCCGAACTAATCTAAGAGATTGTAAAATCTTAATCTGAATTAATGAGAATATGAAGAATTTTTAGTATATCGAGGCTCTTTGATGTCGAACCAATTCCAGCCAATTTAAAGAAAAAGTACTAAGTCTAAAAGAGAAACCCAATGTAGAAAAGCCAAATAGTATGGAAGAGAAGGAACAAGAAGTTGAAAAGAGTTCAGAAGGGTTAATTCTAAAATAATTGTCCAAGCACTTGAAATAATATGCCTTTCCGAGAGTTCAAAGAGCACAAGTCAGAATCATAGCAACTCACTGGACAACTGAAAAGAGCATAAACCGATTGAATTCTCGTAAAATATATTGAAGCCATAGCTTAGTGAGTGTAAGACTTGAAAGAATCACCCTTCAATTTTCATGCATAAAATCCTCTCGAGGAGAATACAAAAACATCAATTGAACATCAAAGAAGACTAAATGAAAGAAGTTGTCATAAAATAGGTATTGAAATGGCCGAATGCAGGATTTATCTATCCAATCTCAAACATGGTTCCCAAAAAAGGGTGGATTCACGGTCATCATAAATGAGAAAAATGAACTGATTCCAACATGAACTGTGACAGGATGGAGGGTGTGCATTGATTACAGAAAATTGAACACAACAAACTTAAAAGATCACTATCCTTTGCCCTTTATTGATCAAATGTCGGATTAAAGTTGGCTGTGACACCCTTACTCGCCTTCTTAATGGATATTCCGTTATAATCAATTGTCATCGGGCCTCGAGGACCAAGAGAAGACTACTTTACATGTCCTTATGGCACCTTGCTTAAGGATGCCATTTGGATTATGTAATGATCCCGCCACCTTCTAAAGGGTGTATGATGTCCATGGTCTCGTATTGGAGGAAGAGGCTATGAAAATTATTATGGATGACTTCTCGCATGTGGATCTGGGGCTTGAGCATCGGGCCTTAAAAAAATTTAAGAGACTATACTACGTATGCCAAGACAAGAATTTAGCCTTAAATTAAGTAAAAATGACATTTCATGGTAATGTATGAATCTTTGTCTCTCGGGGACATGTACCCTTCAAGTAGCCAATAGGAAGTTGACCAAGCTTTTAGGTTTCTATGATTGAAACTCTAACGCCACCTAATACAAGAAAGGGGATTAGAAGTTTTTTGGGGACATGATATATTTCCATGTAAGATTTATCAACGACTTCTCAAAATATTCCAAACCATTATGTGACTAATGAGTAAGGATGCCAAGTTTGAATTTGATGACTTCGGGCTTGTCCTGCATTTAAAAAGAAATAAAATCCGTGTTGCTATAGTTTCCATCATGGCAACACCGCACTAGAACAAAGAGTTTGAAATCATGTGTGATGCCACCTGACAATGCAATAGGAGCAGCTTTGGGATAAAGAATGCAGAAAATTTTCGTGAGCAATATACTATGCCGTAAAAACTCAATGAGGCAATGCAAGAGAACTACTCAACTAGAGAAAAGGAGATGCTGGGGCAATGGTGTTTGCTTGTGGAAAAATTCTGTAATTTCATATATATTGGGGTCCTAAGGTCATCATACACACCGACTCAAGCAACAATTATATCTAATGGCAAAGAAAGACGCCAAACCAAGACCGGGATAGGGGCGGGTACTATCATATGCGAATTTGATTTAGAAATCAAGGACAAGAAGGGGAAATGTGATAGCCGATCACTTGTCAAGATTAGAAAAGCTTACTGTAGAGGAAAAAATGACAGAAATTGAAGAAAATTTCCTTGATGAGCAGTTTTTTCAAGTGTCAGTCCAATCACCCTGGTATGCTGATATTGTTAATTACTTAGCTTATGGGATAATGCCACTAGATTTCAGCTACCAGCAGAATATAAAGCTGAGAACTGATAGCAGAGAATATATATGGGATGACCCACTGTTGTTTAGAAGAGAAGCATATCAGATCATCAGAAGATGTGTTTCAAAAGATGAGCAAGGTGGGATTATTGATAAGTGTCATGCATCACCATATGGAGTGGCACTTCACAGAGACGTAATGTACCTTGAAATTTCTCCAATCGTGTTTTTACGACCTACTTATTCAAAGACTGCCTTGTCGGTTACATCACATTTGATGTCGCAGAATTTTGGATTAATACAAAAAATAAGAAATGAAATGTTTCTACAGATCCTAGTATGTGGTATTTTTACACAGATAGATTTTATAGGACCTTTCCCACCTCATTTGGAAATCAATATTCTCTCTAGCCGTGGACTATGTATCCAAACGTGGTCAAAGGTATAAATTGGTCTAAGAAATGATGCCAACACAATAGGTTATCCAGAAAACATCTCGGAAAGAGATTCGGTTCCCGGCGCGACAATCATTAAGGATTTATGAAGCTATTTTCGCAAAACCAACCGCTTGCAAAACTCATGAGTGGATATGAATCATACATGTTATAGATCGCTTATCACCTCAATCAGCGGATGCCATAAATATCCAATAGTATAAGGAACATATTGAAAAAGACAATAAGTACTAGCATGAAAGACCGCTTCTACCAAGCTGATGGTGCACCGCGCTTATTGTGGTCATTTATAACCTTTATCGAATGACCCCATACTGCTAGTATTTGGAAAAACCTTGTCATCTCCCCTGAGCTTGAATATAAAGTTAAGGGGCACCAAGAAACTGAACCCGTGATTTCAAAGTCAAGCAAAGAGAAGAGACTACTCCAATCGGGAATGAACTATAAGAGCCGAGAAATGAAGTTTATGATAATGCCAATCTACAAAGATAAGACTAAAAAGTGGCATGATCGAAGATTCTAAGGAAAGAGTTTGAAAGTAAGAGAGCTAGTCCCACTCTAGTACACCTGGGCTAAAACTTCTTTCAGAAAACTCAAGTCAAGGCGGAAATAACCGTATTACAGTTACAAGCACTTCTGGAGCGTGAATCGAAAACCAATTATAGAGATGAGTTTAAAGTGAGACCATCGAGGTCGAAACATTATCTGAGGAAGACCAAATGAAGAACAAATTCCGCATTCAAGAGGTGAAAAGAATGCTAAAGGAGAGCACATGAAGAAAGTCTGGGGCCTAAAAGCATAAAACCCAGCGTACTGGGAGGCAACCCAAGCAATCCTGATTTTTACTCCATGCACTTTGTTTAATTCAGCGTGTTTTGAATAGTTTATTGTGATGTAGTAGTTTTATTAGAATTTATTAGTAACCTATGTAAACATCATTTGGTTAAAATCACAATAACGGTTGCCACGAGGATTTTGAAAGTCATTAAGCATTTCCAACCAAATTGAGTTATGCGTAGTTGACTGGCTAAATGGGAGTCTACTTCCATTATTTATTCCTTGAAAATGATACATATACTAAGCTCGGGGAATGTAATTTATCCGGAAGCTATAGTTTACTAGTAGCTTCATTGTTCCCTTTATCGCATAGTTGTGTAATAATCTCAGAATACAACGAATATATGTCAGTCAATTTAATTGAAAACTGAAAGTATTACTATTAGTGCTTCGAATTAAGATTCTTCAATATCGATAGACTTATATTCACAAGAATTAACTAAATTTGCGTAAATAAAACGGGTAAACAAGTAAAAATTTATGCTCAAAGAAGAAAACCTTCGTCGTCGAGACATAGACAACAATGTCGCGATACCGGTTCCAAAAATTTCCCCAATGTAGCGACATTGCCCCAATGTCACAACATCAACAATTTAATGTCACAACATCGCAATTATAAAAGAGCAACATCAAGATTAACATTTTGGCAATGTCGCAACATCAAAACTTAATGTCGCGACAGTAAGGCAGTGTCACGACATTGAAATTCCAATGTCGCGACATCAATTGAAGTTAATAAGAAAGCAAACGCAATGTCGCGACATTAAATCTCCAATGTCACGACATCAAGTCAATGTCGCGACATCACAACTCCAATGTCGCGACATTGCACTAAGTCACTTAGAACATTAAGTCAATGTCGCAACATTGAAAACTACAATGTTGCAACATCACTAAGTAGGGCAACCTACCTATGCGGGCGATACACTTCGAGATTATCACCAAATCAAATCTCTCAAGCTTTCTAACCCTAGCTTTCTCCAAATCTCCCTAAAACCAAGCAATGTTGAACCCTAACTCTCCGACCCTTGACAAAGTGATAGGAAACGTGGTAGAAGAAGTTCTGAGAGAGAGGGTAGAGGAAGGGAACCAAGAAACTGCTCTCGAGGTAGTTCCTGAAGAAATAGAGGTTGTGGTGGAAGAGCAGAGGCTGTGGCCTCACCCCAACAAGGAGAAGAGTTTCAAGAAGGGGTATGTGGAAGAGAGAGGCTTCAAATAGCTCGTATCGCCATTCAAGGAGGATGTAACGCCTTAAAAATACCCTAGTATTTTTATAAAATTTTTATTATGTGTTTAGGGTATAAAATTGAGCAACCGGGGATTTTTCTAGGTATTGTTAAATGTTAAATGATAAATGATCGACATGATACAATGAATGAACCCGAATTTACCCAAGTGCGGGCGCGTAATGGGAAAAATTATCAAACGAGACCTAAGGGTCATTTATGATAAAGAAAATATGTCTAAGTGTGAATAGTGAGAATTGAAGTGCAAATAGAGAAAGTATATGGGTTTTATGGCAAATTGGGAGAACTTAACTCAAAAATGGGTTTTAGAGCCAAACATGGCCTTATGATGTTAAGTGACTTAATACCACCTTTGGTCTATTGAATGGCTATTTGTGCAAAAACGTATTTGGAGATTGAGAGAGAAAAGCTAGGGTTTTGAGAGGAACACTGGCGAGATGGTGTGGAACTTCGCTTCTTTGATGCAAGATCTTACAAGAAAGTTCAAGGAGGAAGCAAGGTAAGAAGTTTCAAGAGATTCAAAGTGTAAGAACACAAACCCTGTAACTCTTTCTATGTTCGGATTCGGGAAAACCCTAACCTTATGTGTAAAGGTGATTTTGATGGATGTAGATTAGTTTTGGGGTCAGGTTGGGTTGAGTTTTGAAGTGTATTGTCAGTTGGTATCGGGTTTGGATTGGTTTTTGAGGAATAATTGTAAAAGGAAAATATCAGGTTTTCAAAGGAGTTGCTATCAAATTTTTTTCTTAAAACCCCATTTGTCTATAGGTTAAGTTATAACCTTCCAATTGGTAACAACTACAAGAGCTAGAGCTACATATGCATGTAAGTGGACCAGAGCCAAATTTTATCTCTCTAAGCCCCAAATATGCTTAAAGGAAGCTTAGTGGTAGCTTCACTCTGCATGCTCTGCTGGGGTGTAGTTGTGTCGCTTTTGGCCATAAGTTGATTTTCACTCATCCAAATTGAGTGATTAAAAATTATGGTAAACTAAACTCTAGGGGAATAATTTACTTGAAGGAAGTGTACTAAATTCAAACTTAAAACTTCCTTAAATCAAAGTGAGCTATAAAAGTGATTCCCGCTTTTTCAAATTAGAGGCCAGATGTAAAATGCAATACCTGAAGCTTTCAGTATCCAAACAAGACATCTCAATTTAGTTAAACTGTAGAGAACTATGATTAATTGAGGTTGAAATATTACCAATTTATGGAGTTAAGACCGTAAATTGAAAATAACAAAGAGGTTATCCAAAGGAGTCGGGCATATTTACCAAATTGGCATTAAAATGTCATAACTTGAGTTTGGGTGATCCAAATGAGATGATTCCAATTCCTACTGAAAATACACTCATAGAGCTATCATTTTCTTGAAGGAAGCATGAGAAAAATATGGCTCATGTGTCCCCAAAAAAATTTTCAAGTGAAGGAGTATTGAGTAGACATCAACCCTAACTAAAAATCCAGGAATGCCAACCTGATTTCTTTCTTGTGTCATATTTAATCGCGGACATATTCATGATGGATTAGGCTGGTGATGAGGAAGATTGACCTAAGAACGGGATTCCGAGGATAGGAATCGAAGAACGACAACCTTTGAGTTTGCCTTCAATCTCTCGTTAAATTTGTGAAAGTTTGTTCTACACTCTTCTTCTCATTGTTTCAAAATTCGATCGAGAAATGTTATGAAATATTGAAATGATTTATGATAAATTGCATATTGATTTGTTTTAAATTGATTTGAGACAACCGACTATGAAATAAATTGCATATGAAAATTTGCATGAGTGTTGAAAAACAAATTATTGTATCCAAATATGGCATTATTGTAAATTATTAAATGATTCAATGCCTTTAAAAGAATGCTAACCGTTAAATTCGAGTTAAGGATACAATGATATACCAATAAGGGTCAAATTAGAAGTACCGCGTCGAATAATGACGGTATCACCGATCCGTGAGCCCAACCAGGACAAGACGGCAGTTGTTCATGAAATCGATTTTTAATAACCGCCAAGAACCCACGGGACCGCACCGCGTTATAAAAACCGCTTTTATACCGACCGCAAATTCAACTGGCCGTAAGTTTGATTCGTTATCTTATGCAATCGAAAGCAAGTTAAATTCGATAAGGGAAAAATGATAATAAGATTGAAAGTGCATAATTTGTGATTTGAATGATTTAGTGCATATGAAATCGCAAAACTTGAATGATCAATGAATTGTAATCGAACGTGAATGAAATGAATATATATATATATATATATATATATATATATATATATATATATATATATATATATATATATATATATATATATATATATATATATATATATATATATATATTGTACGCATTGTCAATAAAATGTACAAAAGCATTGTTTTATAAACATTGCATGAATTTATTTAAATTGAAATGAAGAGAGAATTGTATAGAACCACTAAGCATGAAAATGCTTAGCACATTGTTTTTGTCATCGTGCAATGGACACTACAATTATTTTGGTATCAGAGCTATAGTTAAATTGTTAGAAAAAAAAAGGGTGTTACAAAGGAAGTGGAACAAAGAGGGTGGGAGACAATGAGCCGACAAAACCAAGGAGGGCGCTAGTCAAGGTTTACGCCAACCTAGGCCAAATGGAAAAGACCGAATGCGGCGTCAAGGGGAGATGGATCCTTTAGGGAGTGGTCATCTCCTAAATCTCGGGGCCTGCATAGCTGGGAGTGCACAAAGTATGAGCAGTTCTAAAAGAGCCCAAGCTTCGAAGAGATCGCCCGAGAACTCACGAATGGTTTGGGGCAATGGCAAAGGACCAAGACCATCTGCAACGCCTACATCAATAGGGGGATCTTACTGAAACTAACAAGGTATGGTTCTACCTTATTAATCCAATGTTTAAGCTTTCAAAGCACATCTCAACTGTGAGACAGGACCGTGCATTACTACTGTATGCGCTAGTAAAAAGCTTTGAACTTGATGTGGGGAGAATTATTAAAGAGTCCATTCTGGACTATGCTGAGAACAATTTCTCAAGCAACATCCCCCACCCCGCCTTGATCACCCTCTTGTGAATCAAGAGGGGAATAACAGTGGTAGAAGATGAAGAGAAGAGCCCTGAAGCTCCTCTCCTCTCACTCTCACTGAGTCCCCAAAAATCTAGTGTAGGCGAAGAAGTGTAGAGAATCGAAAAATAAGAAGAATGTGGGAGAATGTACCTCAGTGGAAACAATCCCTACAAGAGAGGCCGAGAAGAGTTTATAACTAAGGAAATGGGGGGTTTTGAAGATTACACAAAGCACTGCCTTCCTCACCATCGGGAAGAGACAATAAACACCTATCGAACTAAAAACCGAGGTAAGCAAAGAGCTAAAGCCAAAGAGATTAGCAATTTCCGAATCGCTAATTCTCACGGCGACGAGAGAAGAAATGAGAATAAGCATGAGTAGTCAGTGGAAGAGCTGAAAGCTGAGAGATAGCCAATCAGCCGCTGAAAACAAGAAAAGAAAAGAGAACTTAGCAAAGACACACAAAGAAAGAGATGAGGAGGGAAAGCAAAGAGTTAGCAATGTGAGGATAGAAAGCACTGGGCGGGCGTAGCCATTGCAGGAAAGGGCTTTTTGTAACCGATCAATGAAGAGATATCAAGAGTTGATCTTATGGAGATAAGGGAAAAAGAAAGATGGAACAAAATCTGCTCCCAAAAGGCGTAAGCCTCGGGTACCTATATAAAAACACTAAAGGAAATCAAAGCTACCATCCGTAAGAATGATGAAAGAACTAGAGTCCACCCCAATTAATAGTGGAGAAACCGTGGACAAAGAGCACAACTGGTAACCAAAACATGATAAAGATGTATCAAGCCCAGGTGAATTGGCGATCTCGAATTCTATTGGGAAGAGGCACGGAGCTTCACCAACATCTTCTACCACAAGAGTGGTATCTCTTCAACAAGGGAGAAATTAGTTCAACTAAAAACCGTAACTTCAATCCCCCGACACCACTTCCTGCCGTGGAGCAAATTTGAACCAAGAATCTCAAGCCCTCAAAAATCCCAAAGAAAGAAGAAATGAACTCTATCTCGCTTCTATCAAAATCCCATCATTGTAATTTATTCTCTATAAAAAAAGCGCTTCTAAATTTTGTTTGCAAATTTTTCTTATTCTTTTATTTTCTTAATTTACATATCCAGAGATCTATAATAAATATGAAGTTTCTGGTAGACGGAGAATAATTGAGATTTATGCACTTAATGCATAACTAATGAGATGAAAAGTACAAGGCAAAACTCGAATTGAAAATGGGCCTCAACAACTGAAACAAGATTTCTTTATTTTGTGATGTCAAGGATAGATAAGCTAAAATTTTTAGAATCTGGAAAATCAAATTGAGAGTTACAATGTTAATAGTTGTTTTACCAGTTTGATTTGAACAAAGAGGCCAAAATCCATCATAAACTAACATTGGTCATAAGTACTCTTGAAAACTGACAGTTGTTAGGAACACTATCGGACTTACTATTAATAAATCTCAAAAAGGTCCCTGAACTTGATGCATTATTATTCAAGGTGAAACTTGCACTTACAACCAAGAGGAAATGATTTAGGTCATCCTTGACAAGCCAGGGTCTTTCAAAAAGCCTACCCTTTCATATGCTATTAAGCATACACTTTAATGCAAATCGATTGAGCCTGAAAATTATTTATCATCAGTCACGTTAAGAGCCTTAAACCTTCCTTAAGTCTTACCTTACAGTAAAGAACCTTGAATTTACCCAAAACTGTAGATTAGTGCAACAAAAATGATCAAGAGGATAAGTTTAGGGGGAGTACAAATTTGAATTGAAATGGGGGGAATTAAGGATGTGAAAGGAAAACAATTGAGAAAAGTTGTTCAAAAAGAGGTGCATAACAAAAACTGAGAAGCTAAAAAATATGTATGTTTTAAGGAGGAGTGTGTTTTGCCTTGTAGCCTTCTTACCTTAAGCAATTAAGTCCTTTAGGGGTGTTTCTACACTCACACCCAAAGGCTTTTGCCCCAGGTGTACAAATTCTGGATAGGTTTTGCTCCCGGCAAAATCAATCAACTCCCACGCTTGAAGTCTTTAAAATGACAAGCTCGCTAATGGCTTCTTTACAAGGTAACGCGCCAAAGAAGAATCGCTAAAAATAAGAGGACTGCTTCATTTTCAATCAAATAAGTATAATAATCATCTCCAAAGGAAACCTCTTTTCATTGTTCCTGCCTCCTTCTCAACTCATCATGAGAGCTTTCCATATCATCCACAGTAGTGGGCACATGATCATCATATGAGTTTTCTATATCATCCACAATTGTGGGGCGTATGAGGAAATTTTTTTTAAAGTGGAAAATATGTTCAAAAATTCAGCATTTTTTGTCTCACGACAAGTGTTAAAATTCTAGAACATCACTTTTCAAACAAGAAATCTATGTCGCATTATTTCTAACATACC
Organism: Tetrastigma voinierianum; assembly: GCA_016808115.1. NCBI lineage: Eukaryota > Viridiplantae > Streptophyta > Magnoliopsida > Vitales > Vitaceae > Tetrastigma > Tetrastigma voinierianum. The sequence continues at coordinate 11,601 of JAEQBH010007316.1, read as the reverse complement.
AATAAACATGCAATCGAAGTCTTTGATCCTATTTTTCTTTTTAGATCGTAACATAACTCGGGCAAGACACCCCCACACTTTCAAATATTTGGGTGGGTTAGGTGCATGACCTTTCCTATAACTCATAGGGTGTCTTTACTAGTTTTCTTGTATGGAATTCTATTTTGTAGATGACAAGGTGACAATATGGTTTTCACCTATGATTATCAAGAGTCAAGACTAACAAGCAGTAGAATTCATCATCTCTTTAAGAGTCCTATTCTTTCTTTTCAGTAACTCCATTTGACTCAAGTGAATAAGGAGGAGTCACTACGAATTATTCTTCATTCATAATAATCATTAAAGGGATGTATTCACCCCCTCTATCAGATTGAATCCTTTTGATTTTCCTATCAAGTTGATTTTCTACTGTACCTTTTATAACTAAGAAACATATTAATGCTTCATCTTTATTTCTACAATTAACCTCTAGTGAACCTAGAATAATCATTAATGAAGGTTACATAAAATTTCTTACCTCTCTAGTCATAGTTTCTTTCACCCTAGATCGAATGAATGGTCTGAATGCATGAGCTTTCTAGTCACTAAGCTTACATGTCTTTCTAATTAGCTTAGGTACATATTTGACATTTACTTAAGTCTGAGTAATCAATATTATTGATAAGGCCTAGAGTTTGCATTTTCTTAATGTATCCACTACTAACATATCCTAATCTAGCATGTCATACATCATAGGAATCAACCAAGTAAGCAGAAGAATAAGTTCCATTCATAATTTCAAAATATCGAAAGCACAACTAGTCTCTGACATAAACCCTTCCAAAAAAAATTAATTTCGCATTACAATCCTATCATATTCAAATGACACTTTAACCCCCATCTTTCCGTGAGAGCAATCAAATCAAATTTGCTCTAATATTGGGAACATGTAGCACATCATTCAAAGCCAGAGTCTTTCCCAGAGTAATTCGCGATGACTTCTCGCTTTTCCCCGACTCAGTAGCAGGAGAGTCACCAAGGTGTATAACCTTTTCCTCATCCCCTACTTGAGTGTAGTAGGCAAAAGCATCTCTATTTGCACAGATATGCCTTGTTGCACCAGAGTCTACTACCCAATTCTTGGAATTGGTCACCATATTAGCTTGTGAAACAACAATAGCTATTATGTCATCTCCTTCAACTAAGTCAAGCTGGTGATCTCCCACTATTTCCGCTTATTTCTTCGAGACTGCTGGCAAAGTATGATGGCCCGGTTTTCGACAAACATAACAAGTCCTTCTTTTTTAAAGTATGGGTTTAGAAATTTGCCTCATATCGAGTTTTGAGCTCTATGTTCTGCATCTGGGTCGGGCCAGACCAAGTTTGCCTTGCGGTCATTTGTTTTGCTGCTTTTTTTACTCTCAGGGTTTGTATCTCTCTATGATAATTTGAAAAATCGGGAGCAGCGCAGACAACTGCTTCTGTTTGTGTTTTAATTGTTGTTTGTAGTCACTCCACGAGTCAGGTAGTTTCTTTATCAACAGTCCCGCTACAACCAAGCTCGTAGTTCTATTTTTTTCACTCTGGCCTCTAGACTTCCAAAGAATTTATAGTACTCATCGATTTGGAGTTTTATGCTCAAGGTCTATCATTTCCCATTTCGTAGTAGTTTTCTACAACAGCTCTTTCGCCAACATCCTCAGCGAAGGTATTTTCTCGAGCATCGATTCCCATATAACCTTTGCTTCCTCAGAGGCACAATAGACATCAAATAATTTGTTAGACAAAGGTAGTTAGAATTAGAATGTCAACAAACCTTTGCTTCATGATGTCCAAGCCTGTTGCATGCATGTTTTAAGTGATGTTGTACCCATGCCACTCCATGCATGTATAGGGTGGAATATATGTGTTCCTCCAACAGCAACAGAATCTGGAGACAATATGAGAAATCCAGCAACAGTAGAAATTTTGTAAACTAGATCTGTTAGGAATTAAATTCATAAAATTTGTTGTTGCGAATCTGTTTTTGAATTTACTCTTATTTCATAGCCAAACAAAATAAAAATTTGTAAGACCCGAGAAAATTCCAATTTTCTAAAAAAAAGCAAAATCGTAATTTCGGTAAAAATTTGAAATCTTTCTAGATCTCGGATGACCAAACGGACTTCACCGTTGGAATCGTCTCGCAAAATCTAGCTACCATGTCGAATTTAGTCAGATTCCGAGACAGTCGGAATTTGCACGTTTTTCGAGGCACCGAGTATCAGGTGCGGTAAAACAACATGTGATGTGATAAAAGTCATCTATTACATGTACTCTTGTGACACATGTTGCAAGATTAGAGAGATGATGGAAACGGACGGCCTTGGCCAAGGCCAAGTGACAAAATCTAAAGGCGGATGGCAGGAATTATGAAATGTTAACGAGGAAAAGACAAAAGATAAACAAAGGTTCATCTTCTTCAAAAGAGACCAAAAAGGTGCAGGAGAGGAAAATTTGATGCGTTGGTCGGATTTTTGATTTTTAGAGAGAGAGCACTTCTCTCTAGGATTCCTAGCTTAATCTGACCGGGCTTGGCTGACCGAAAGCAAGAAGCAAAGTCAGTTTCACGCGGCGAGGGCTACGCATGAAATATATATGCATGTGAATATATTATACTGAATGCGCTGACCAGATCATGATTCCATACGCATCAGTATGAATTCTAGAATATTAGGATGAAAGCAAAATATACATGAAATTGAAAGAAAACGAAATGTTCGGGTGGAAAGGAATTCAAGGAAGATTTTCTTAAGAATTGCCTTTGAGAGTTGTCCAACAGATCACTTCGGATGAGGACCATGACTGTTTCGGAGAAATATCCAGAATTTACTTATGGTAAATTAATATTTTTACCGGGGTCAGAGGAGTTTTCGAGAACAAAGTGCTTTTGTTTTGAAACCACTTAAGATATCGGCTTAGGCATGTGTGAGGGAGCCTGGTGAGGACTGAGACATGGCCTTGTTAATGTAGACATTCGAGCAGTACCATGAAAAATCGTCAATGTGAGATTGTTTACATGCACAGAATTTAGGTGGGGAGAACCATGTAGTAAAATTTTCACTCCAAGCCGCCTTACCCTTGCCGAGGGATCACCATTTGGGAAAAGGTGGAAATGAACGGAAGGCAAGACTAATTTAGAGCGCTGAGAAGAAATAGTTGAATCTCCGCACTGATTGTATAACATGTATTGAATCAAATTTAATATATGTTGATTTAAGAGTAATGTAAAACTCTCAAATCATGTAATATATTTACGGATATACTTCATGAGTATCATTTTTGTGGGCCCAAGACATTATTTTACCGTGATGTAGACCCCTGTGTGGTGCATTGTTGATTATTGGGACAAAGAGATAGGCTCAGGGGTAGAGCCCCCAGACAAAGGAGATTCCCACTCCGATTTCAGTGGAGGAGGCCGTTACCCGATGATTCACGAGCATTCACGGCTCGGCTTCGTAAGTCGTTGTCAACCCGACACCCCGGCCTCGGGGGCTCAGCCAAATGAGCTTAGGTGCACCCACACTCAGAGCCTGTGGAGGGTGATCCTTGTTTAGTCCCGACACTGTTCTTCCATTATACCTTTGCACTCAGCTAAGGTAAACCTGATTACCTCTGAGCCTTGGTGGGTGTGTAGAGCTTGTGCAAATGAAACCTAGGATCGAGGGACTCAGCTTAGGCCACGGTCACATAAGTGAGAAACACCGCGCCTGCAGCAGCCTGATAGGGTATAGGTATGCATTACCTAGACAAATCACTAGACAGATTTAGAAACACTGCACCGTTCTATGATCGTGGTGATTGCATCAACGCCAGAAATTCGTGTGTTTAGGTAAATAAAGACATATGAAAAATATAAAACGTTGAACAATTGTGGTTATGAGAACAAGTGTTCGAGGAATCTTGGGCAAATAGTCCAATTAAAATGAAATAAAATGGTGTGAAGAAAAAATTAAGGTTTTACAAGCAGTAAATCGGAAAAAGGAAAAGAAATGATAAAATAAATTTCAATAAATTTATTCGTTATTTGAAAATGAAAAAGAGGTATATATATATATATGAAGTATATATATATATATAGTATATATATATATATATATATATATATATATATATATATATATATATATATATTTTATTATTATACTATTTTTAGTTTTTCCAAAGAAGAGAAATGAGAAAAATGAAGTGAAAAATATATATAATGCTCGGTTAAATCGACGGCTATCGCTTAACTGGCCACGAGTACAATGGAATTTGCATTCGCATAGCGCCTCATGCTCAAAGAATGTGCCACGATATCGCGTGCCGCTTCACACATACCGCTGCGAGTAATCGACGACATTTCGCCCACGCCACAGGCGGCGGGCGACGCCGCAGACGCATGGTTTGGCCAGCGGTCGATACAAACTTTGTATCGTAACGAAGGCGGCGTATCGCAAGACGGCTGTGATACAAGCCAGACATGGCCACGCGGCGCCACGACACGGCCAGCCGGGCCGGCCATCGCGCCCAGCGTCCGCGTCAGGCTGTGCTGCGACAATCGACACGATCGGGGGAAACGCGCGACACGGCAGGAGCCGCCGGCAGGGGCGACGCGGCGTCACGGCGGATACGGCCGCTTCCTGCCGCGATACACACCGCCAGCCCGCGATAACGCGCAATGTGAACGTGACCGCATGAAGGTCAAGTGTGTGTGCACTGCACCCAACCATTGATCCAGAAAGTGCACTATTTCATCACTGTTTAACACTCATTCATGAGCAAATCTCACGAGGTTTTCAAAAAAAAAATTAATAATAATAAAATTCCTAATCAAATTTTAAATTTATTAATAATAAATTAAAATCAAATCAAATGAAATAAAATCTTTAAAATGACATTTTCTAAAAAATGAAATTATTTTGTTGATTCGGATGCATTATATGAATTATGGCCTGTATTTACTTATGAATGCATGGACATTGCATAAAATATTTTTTCCAGATGCAATTTTAAGGTCCCTGAAATGTGTTTATGCCTGTAGTGATACCATTACTGAATCTTAACTCTGCCATTCGATCAGGAGGAGTTATTAGTCGAGGCGCAGGACGTGAGGCACCCACGAGGTGATCGGGTTAGCACCACCAAAGATCTGACCAAAGCAGCCTCGTTGAGGCTGCAAGTGATCGTTACCGGGCCGCTATCGCACATGCCAAGGTAGCGTAGTCATGAAGTCCGAAAACTCCAGAGGTTTAAGTACATCATCCTCCGACATCTGGCTGTGGGGAGGAGATCCGGCGGTGGCGCAATTACCGGTCTGGGCGTGAGTCAAGAAGGTGTCGAGGCTACAGATCACCCCGATTACCACTGTACAGACTATCGCATTCCGCAATGAGGTGAGGCCTGGCGGCAAGTAATCACAAGACCCTGTGGACCTGTGAGGCAATGACTGATCAGAGGTCGAGACCTCTGAGTGAGCCCTTGTATGTGAGTTCTCCTCTAGGATTACAGGATAGGGATGATATACCGCAGTCATGAAGCCAGAGATCCCCTGATTCTACTCACGTTCTGACTCGGCGATCATATTACTGCCGAGTTCGTCATCCTTCGATGCAGGATCACCGACAAATTTTCACAGTGGTCAAGTATCGATCAGGAGTCGTAGGAGGTTACCGCCATGACGCCAAGACAAGACTCGTGGTTGTATTTCGTGGACAAGCATAATATTTTGCCCTCGCATAAATATACGAGTCCAAGTGTCAATGACATGTCACCATGTCACAGTTCATTCCTGTGAGGATTTTGTGCACTCAAACTTAGATCTACCTCGAAAGGTCATGAGTATGAGACAAGGTCATTATTATTATTATTCAATATCTGTTATCTAACTTTATTATTATTAATATTATTATTCAAATATTCATATCCAAACTTTTATTATTATTTAAAATGATCATGGACAGATTTTGACAAATTCTATTTTATATCATAATTCCAAATGAAATAAAATTATATCTCAGAATCTAAGGTGTGGTAATATTTTTCTATTTAATCACTCGACTTTTTAAAATACAAAAAATTAAAATAATTGCGTATATATCATTCTGATCGCCATAAAATAACTTCACCCTCAAACCCTCGTCGACACAAAGGCAAGAGAAAAGAATTGTATAACACCACTGCATCACAAATGGCAGGTTTTTCCTCCTATCTCAGATGTGCCTCATTGTTATCTATAATGCGGTGTTTAAAAAAATATTTTCAATTTATAGCAAATTTTTTGTCGACTATGAAATATATATTCCAAAATCGTGATCAAGAACGATTTCAAATTTTCACCGATTAAGAAATCGTTTAAAGACGATTTCATTTTCCACTATGAAATCATCATTTCAAAAGATGATTTCTTTAGAGCCTTGAATATCAGTTTCCTTTGAAAAGACGATTTCTTCAATAAAATCATGGTCTTCATTATAATTGTAAGAGATAAAATTTTATAATTTAATATTATTTTTAATATCAAATACTAAAATAAATATATAGTTGCTAAAAAATAATAAATATATATTTTATAAAAAAGATTATTTATAAATAATTTATCATGATAATCTATATTTATCTCATATATTGAATTTTATCAAATAAAATTAATACTAAATAAATTTTATAATGCTTAAATTTTAATAATAAATTAATTTATAGTCTAATAAATTAATTCATGTTTGTTGGTTTACATGATTTCGATTTCGTTTAAATTAAATTATTTTAAATTGATTGTTGTTCAAATTTCATTCTTAAAGTTGAAATTTTTATTCAAAATCATTATTAAATTATAAATTAATTTATTATTTAATAAATAAACATGTGTTATGTTTAAATTTAATTAAAGAATAGTGGGTTTTAAGAGTTCATTTTATTCAAAAAATTAAAATAAAGTGCACTTATTTATTACATATAATTATTTATTTTAAAAAAATAAAATTGATAGTGCTGTTTATACTCTTTTAATAAATCTCATTCAACAAAATTAATATCAATAAATGTTTTTAATCTATAAGTAGAAAAATAATGAGAGATAAATGATTTAACTAACAAATTATAATTTAACTATAACAAGTTTTATTTATTAAGATTTTAAGCATTATAAGATTTATTATGTTTTGCTATATCAGCAATAGACTCAATGTTTTCTGATCTCCGAGTAAAGACTCAATTTTATTTTCCTTTCTATAAATTTCTTTCTTCCTTGTTATTTTCGCTTGTCTCTCCTCTTCATTTTTGTTTCAGCATTTAGGATCTTGTAATACTTTATTCCCTAATGGGACGACATGAGATTAATATAATAGCCTTTTATGGGTTTACATTTATAATTGTTGATTTCAAGTATGTTTTAGTCACACTTGCCAATCGATTATGCAATAAAAAGTATTTATTTTATTTTAATATTTAAAACAATAATAATAGATTTTTTTAATAAAAAGATAATATTCTATTTATTTATTTATTTATATTATAATATATATATATATGGTATATATATATATATATATATAGGTATGGGGAATGTTCCATCCTTCCATACCCATCTAATTTATCCCATTTTAATATTTTAAATGAACAACATAGAAACTATTTATATTAATGGACGTTTGGAGGGACCTTAGAGTACTTTCTTAACACTTCTCTAATTAGAAACCCGAGAAAATTCAATTTTTCAGAAAATGGTAAGACGGGTACTTTGCTGAAAACCTAAATTCTAGATCTCTGATGATGAAATCTGGACCACGCCTGCTAAATCTTGGTCTCACAAATCTATAGTGACTCAGAAAGGTTTCATTGAATTATGACAATGTATTATTTTATTTAATTTCCAAACGATTCGTCAATGACTTGCACTAGATTTTTACAAAAAATCCTGCAAGCTCCGTAAGAAATGATCAAATAAGTTCATCGTGAATAATTGAACTAAAAGAAATAAAAATTTCTGGGGAGAGAACTGACCAATGAGGCAATATAAGCTATGTGTATCAAAATACAATAATAATAATAATAATAATAATATTACAATAATAATAATAAAATGAAAAATCCAAATCAAAAAGAAGAGAGAAGGGGATTAGCCTACATAGAGAGGTGGCTAGAATTAGGTGGAGAGATTTTAATTTTTTTTTTATTTTTTTTCTCTTTACTTTTCTTTCTCGCATCTATGAAAAATCGTAGACTGCGTGTTTTCGTTTCTGGATCAAGGCAAAGGATTCACGTGGATGAGAGCTACGCGCGATTACTCAAAAAGTTGAGCTGACAAACTCGTGAGGTAGGTTCTATCTTACTTGAAGCTAATTGTTTAAGTGTTTGCAATGTTTCGCTGGTTCGAGGCCTTCTTGAACGATCATGCCGACGGCCCCAAAACTGGACCAATTGTCGGGAATTTCGAGAATTTTTGGAGTCGCCGCCTGATTGTGTAGTGGGCTGTCGCGTTTGTTTACAATTTATGAAATAAATTGTGTTGGTGTCTATGAGGCCGGGAATAGCCATGGAATTCAGGTTCACAAAGGGAATTGATTTAGAGGTAGAAGCGGTTGCCCGATTTTTCCCCACTGGCTTCATTTCTCGACCCAGAAATATTTTTGTGGAGAGAATGCGGTTCGTGGAGTGATTCAAATTGAATTGCTCATGTTCGCACTAGCCCACACGAGCTAATTTTTCAGGTAAATGGATTGAGAAATTAGATAATGGCTTCGAGTCGTGGATCAAAGGAATAGATAGGTTACTCATACGATTTTAATGTGTTAACATAAGGACATAATTATATGGAATATAATCAGGTGTGTAGCTACTGAGATGATATTGCAAATCGTCATGAGCAATCTGGGGTGATGGTCGATCACTATTGAATGACATGTGTTGTGAGTGCAAATTTGAGAATGCTGCATATCGATATATTTGATATATTGTATAAATGGTTTTGGAAATGGCATACGGATTTACATGCACTGGTAACTAGAAATTAGGTGTTAAAGTGTATACATGAATTTTCCGGGAAAACAAACATGGTTGCGGTAAAGGAATTTCCACAGATGAATTTCCTGAGAATCGGGTCGAGACGGGCTAATGATCATTTCAACGAGGACTATGACTATTTCGAAAAGCTCACCAACCAATTCCGCGCCACCCTCCCATATTTTTACCGACACGCAGAAGGTTTATTTTCAAGAATAACAAGTTTTGTTTGAAAATGATATTTTTCTCATATGTCTTGGCAAGTGTGAGGGAGCTTCTCTGAGGACTCTATGACATGGGAATGGGTATGTAGATATTCAAGTAGGATCATGTATTTACTTGAGGTGTGTTTAAATTGGAGCATTGCATATGCACTTAGGTGGAGAGGTAAATCTATTTATATGATTCCACTATCGAAGCGATAGCTCACTCCCGTCGAGGAACATTTTTCAGTATAGGTGTTCGAGAAGACGACTCTTCTTAGAGAATTCGATTTTGAAGAAATTCTGTGGCTTTGATGTTTTTGACATATGTATTAGGAATTATAGATTTTAATATGTATTTGTATTAAGAGAAATGTTATAACTCGAACCATGCAATATATTCGTCGGGATATAGATTTTAAGGAGTTTAACTATCGGAATATAGCAGTATATTCACGAGTAATATGCAGGGCCTAAGTGGCCATTTTTATCAGTATGCTGCCTCACCTCGTGATGTTTGAGGTGCTGGTTAGATTTTCTCCGCAGTTCACTACAAGAAAAAGTCTTTCATTGACAACTTTTCACCGTCAAGATATGCATATCCACGAGACAAAAAGTTACCTTTGGCATATGCCATCTATGCTAGTGTCAAGAAAAGTTTAAAGCAAACTTGATATATATGTAAGTCAAGATTTTTCTTTGTAGTCTATGTCAAAGGTTAGATCAAGTTTGTATATATTTGCAGTCAAGGCTTTTTCTATTATATGTCAAGGTTAAAAGATTACTTGATTTTATGTGTCAAGGTTATGAATTCTTCTGTTTTGCTACCTTTTTTCCTCAATGAACCATTAGAAACCCATGAGTCTAACTAAAACCAAAACACACTCTAGCAAACTAAAATAATATTACCAAGAACAAACAAAATAAAATAAAATAAAATATTACCATTTTTTCATCTCCAATATCTATTGTAAAAAGGAAAGACCCATTCAAAGCTATGAAATGTCAATAAATAGAACCCATCAGATAAGAAACCCAACCAAGCAATTTAAAAACAATATGTGAGAATCTAAAACCATAACTAACCCATTTGTAAGAAGAACTCATTTGATATGAAACCAAACAGTCATTCCCAAAACAATATTTGTAAATGAGAAATATGAAACCATAACTTACCCATTTTAGGAAGTTAAGAACCCAATTGATATGGTAGAAACCCCATTTTCCTTATCCTAAAAAAAACAATAGAAATTATGAGGAATCTAAAACCATAACTCAATCATTTTATAAGAGTTATTTCTAAACCCTAAGATACCCATTTAAATTTCAAGTGAAGATATAAGAAACCTAAATTCTAATTTCATACATTCAAGGTTTCAAAACCAAATTCCCGTAGATTAGAGTCGGATTATACATCCGTATACCCATTTCAAGAAAATATGTAAGAAAAACCCAAATTCTAATTTCATACTCTTCAAGGTTCAAAGCCAAATCTTTTGCCATGGTACTGAATTATACATCAAAAAGGAAGATCCTTTATTAGATTTTACAATGAAAGGCTAAATCCATCTTCCGGTTTTAATAATGGTATGAGCGAAGATTTTAGTTAGATTAGGGCTTAGGAGGAAAAGAGTTATAAACCCTAAGCTCCTCAAAACTGGGATATCGGTTTTGAGAAGTATGATAAGAGTGTTCTTTATAAATACCACAAGGAACCTGTAATGATATTTTAAAACATGATATATTTTGACCTATAATACATAAGTCAATTTCGTATGAGTAGAATTACAATGACACGTATGTCTAGAATCATCTCGACTTATCATTTTAAGTGTCAAGCTAGCCAAGCAGCACAAAGGAGGTTCACTATTTCAATGACATATGTCATGGTTGCTTTTATTATATTACTATAAAAGCCATTGTTGTCTAGTAAAACAATAAATAATGGTATATATGGCCTTAAGTCAATAAATATATGTCAATATAGGTATCTTTTTCTCGTAGTGGCCGACGTGCAGTCAACTGACCCCCGCTCGGGGGCGCCATACCTGGTATCGTGAGCTAAGGCAAACGACACTGGGAGCCGCAGTGGGTGTAGTTATAAGTTTAGTCTTGATACTACCTTCACAGCCTTGGTACGAGCTATGTACACGATTACCGTATATCGGCATGGGCCTAGGATATGCAATCAGAAGCAGGTTGGCTCGGCCAGGGATTACCTGGCGTTTGATATCCGATACTACCACGGCCTGGTATCGAGCTAAGGCAACGACACTGGGAGCTCGATGGGTGTAGAGCTTAAGTAAATGAAAACCTAGGCTTTAGGGACATGTTGTAAAGCATTAAGCACAGGAATTGATACCAGCATCATAGTCTGGGTATCGAGTTTAGGTACACG
>JAEQBH010007315.1:0-146051 GCA_016808115.1 Tetrastigma voinierianum | reverse complement strand
GCTTTTGGGGTTCGGTGGATGTAGTACCAACAGTGCTGAGATTCAATTAGGCCCTCAGCGCGTTGTTGGAAGGTGGTCGAAGAGTATTTTCACTATCGTTGATGCAGAACCTTAGTGAATACCACATTTTTAAAGGATATAACTATTTTTGGGTTAGGTTTGCCAAGCCCAGTGAAGATCCGGTTAGGAAGATGACTGCAGTCATCCCTCCCACGGCCTTGAAAATGACCACAGAAGCCTGGGTTGCTTTGCCTTTGGATCTGGCGATGTCATGATACGCCAGGGGACCTACTTTACATTTTATTTTATTTAAATTTAGGTTTCAAACGACATCCCTCCTTTGTTTTATCACCACCTTAAAATCCAAACCAAATTCACCATTTTGTCACTTGTAAATCATTGCGCATGAAAACCCATCTACTGGGTTAGACCACAGAACTGGTATCTAACGATGGCACCATACGATCATGACTCTATGATATAATTTATTGGGATTAGTTTGCTGCGCACCAGATCAAATGGCGTCGTGGGGATGGTGCTGGTGCAAATGACCTAATAATTTCTGTGATCCTCATCCACAAGTGCAGTGAGCCCTTTCTGTATATGTTTCTTTGTTAGTCTTCTTAATTTTAGTTCACAGTTTATTTTTTTAGATAACCCTAACCTTTTTGGTAGGATTGTCTCTTGGTCGTTGGAGTGATGCGCCTGTTTTTACTATCAGATTTCAGGTGGATTAGAAATCAGGAGGAAAATTAAGTTGAAGTCGGCCTCCACAGATCTGGCCCGAGCTTGAATTGTGTGATGATAGATTTAGAGGAGAAATGAAGTCTGGTGTCCTCACTATGGAAGGAAACCACAGAGCATACGTGTCAATGAGGATTATAGAAACCAATGGATGGTACACACACTGATTGTTTGACTAATGAATTCACCTCCTGCTTCTCCATAATACATGCCTGGCTCTCAGCCGCACAGCCTAGTTGGCATCTTTGAAGCGAGGCAATCTGTTGAACTTAGGCAAACTAGTGGATACAATTTCATAGGACGAGGAAGACAGAAGTAAATATATAAGCCAGTGAAATTGACACAGTGGAGGCTCACAAACGAGGAATTGGATGGGTTCGGAGGAAAAATTGACCATAAATTTGACATCTGCGACCAAGTCATCTCAAGCTCATCCATTCAAACTGTTCAGTGAGGAGAATGGAGGAAAAGTGCGTGACCTTTATTTTGGTAGAGCCGGAAACCAGCTGCGGCACAGAGGGTGAAAGAGGGCCGGCGAAGCTCCCGAGGCTGGGGATGCCGGAGATCACGACGTGTTGTCTATGGCGCGTGGAGGAGAGAGAAGAAGAAATCCTTCCCTTAGTTGAGAAGCCGGTGGAAAGGAAGCGTGGAAAAACACGAGAGAAACTGATTTACACACTGTTGACTCAGTGTATATCTTGCCCACACACACCATGACCTGCAGATCTGAAACCACTGCCTGAGGCCACCTAATTTACCTTTGCACACTATGAAACAGAAAGTCAGTGTCTTGGCTTTTTTCCCTTGCGTTCCGGCGTGACCACTCACTTCCTTGGCATAGTGGATGGTTAGTCTTGGGTGGACATGGAGCTTTGGACCTGGCATTTCTAAGCTCCACACGGTTCGGCGGCCTCGAAAGGGTTGAAACACGGTTTGAAGTCCCCCCACTTTTTGTTTGATTTTTCTTATTTTATCTTATTTTATTTTATTTTATATTATTTTGATTTCTTTAATTTTTCTTCTTAGATTTTCTCTAATTTTTAGTTGATCTTTGTTTTTAAGTTAATTTTCATTTTTCTTGCATTTTTTATATATTTTCTTGTGTTTATTTTGCAGGTTTTGTTTTAATTTTAGGCATAAAAAAGCAAAATATAAATTTCCCTTGGTACACTTGTTCCTGAGAATTTCGCATGTCTGTATTCTGAGGTGGTTTGTTATTACCTTTGTTCGCTATTTTGTTTTTTATGATATATATATATATATATATATATATATATATATATATATATATATATATATTAAAAAATATTTTTTTATATATATACATATCAAATAATATAAAAAAAAATTGGTCTTCAAAAAAAAATTGATCTTTAAAAAAAAAGAAAAATTTATTATTATTAAAATAAAATATAAAAAAAAATGCTCTGATTCACGAAATTTGAAACACTGAATTTTCGCATCCCTCATATCCTAGTTTAAGTAGCCAATTTTGTTTTTTTGACCATAACTTTCATTGGAACTGTTTTGGGCGTTTTTGGTACCGTTAAATCTTAGAGAGTTTAGAATCAAATATAGTCGAAAGAACATTTTGAAATTATTGAAAGTGTATTTTAAAGATTCTCCAAGCTGATCACTCCTCTTTTCTTCTCTTATTTATTTAGAAGCCCAAGTGAATAAGGTGTTGAGTGGGGAGGATTTGTGAAGTCTCCTATCCAACAACGAGCACATTTCATCAAGGAGGTAGCAGTTCCTTCTCTAACTTTCCAATCCAAGCCCCATTGTGGACAATGAGACATTTGGTTGGGGGAAGAGTTAGAGAAGGAAGTGGCATTTATTTTATGTTTTTGCTACTATTTTGAGCAAGCCCATTTTGTATGTTCAGTGGATTGCTGATTTTATTTTTTGTGAAGTTGTTATCACCCCATACGACACTTTTTCAGTTCAGGTACTTTTTTTTTTTTTTTGTGGTTTGCTAACTGAGTTGGAATTGAAACTTTTGGTGTGTTGATGTTAGATTGATTCCATGCCTAGTTGTAGTGGATGATTAGTTTGAATTGTTGCTTCGACCTTTTCTTACCTCCTGGCTAATCACACTATGCTGATAGGTTTTCAATAATTTTGAAGAACTACCTAACCTCCCCAAGCTTTGCAAAACTGCCCTAGTTTTGTTGACTACCTTTAAATAGGTTAAGGACTGTAAAGGAGGCTAATGTGTCTTCCAAACAAAAGAAAAAGAAAAAGAAAAAGAAGAAAATTTTCAACGTTTTGCCTTGAAACTCGAGCACAGTTTGAGGGGTATATGGCGAAAGCCTTGAAAGCCGATGCCCTAAGCCAATTGGTTGGGAGCCGCGGCTTAGTGCTTTCGTTGGGTGGATGGTGGGTTTATCAGTTGTGGGTCTTTGAAGTTTGAAATCATTAGTCGGTGAAACACGAGAAGAGTTGGTGGTCGAAAGATCCTTCGACTTGGTGCCTAAGCCTTAATTGGTTGCAGAGTCATCGGTAGATCCGTTACATGGACTTTGGTGGGGAGTGGTTCACCGACATTGGACCTACAACCTGATAGAGTTGTGGAATAGAGTGGGTCATGATCTGTTAGGTTGGATTTAGTGTCCTGGATTTGGGAAGGTAGTTGGTTTATTGTTGAGAATTGATCAAACAAATGCTAGGTTTGGTGAAGTGTGGTTGTGATTCACGAAGGAAGGCTCAACGATGCTACTTTCATTAATAACCTTGGCATTCATTCCCCATCGAGATAGTTGTTGGGCGAGGTTTCATGATTCTCATAGGAGTTAGGCATTACTCATTCACAACCTTTTTAGTGAAATACCATTTTTGTGAACATCATTTTGTTGTGTTTCAACGCGCCTCTGCTTGTACTTGCGGAGCTGTGAGGACTAGCAATGTGTGTGGGATGAAGTGTGATTAGTGCTCAAAAAAAGTGTTGTATTTTGAATCACATTTATTACAAGTTTTGGAACTTTTGTGTATTAATCGGTGTAGTGTAAGATTTGCACATTAAAGTCCCACACCTTCATTCTTGATCGCATTTGTGGCTAATTTTGTAGTTTTGCAAGCTATTTGTACGAATTGTTGAGTCGTCAACCGCCGAGAAGAAATTAGTCGAACTCGGCATTGCGGATCGAAGCCCGGAAGGAAAGAGGAGTGAAACTCAAAGAAAAAGGCCACAACAAAAATTTTGCATGGGATTGAAATTTTAGCAACTTTGTAGAGAAGAATTTAACTGCAGTTATGAGAATTACCTTCCTATTCTTGTTCCTGGCTTCATCGCCCATTCACATTTAAACCCCTTTGTTCCTTCCTGCTACCTTTTTTGTTTTTGTTGTCTTTTGGTTTTCTTCCTTTTTGCCCCAATTGTAATAGTGTTTGCTATGTTATTTTGTAATTTTGTAAAGGGGTTTGGCTATAAAAGCCAGAGACTAATTCTTGTTAAGAATCTCCTTCATTAATAAAAAAAAATCTCTTTTTGTGAAGCTCGGCTCTCACGCCTCTTTCTTCTCCTTGCTTTCTCTCTCATTTTCTTTGTTTTGGGCGTAGAGAAAGCACCCACTCAGGGATGACAACTCGGAGGATGAGGCGACAAACCCTTTCTCCTTGAGAGTGGAGGCTGCGGAGTGCTGGGATCTTAAGAGAAAGGAGTGGGGGAGGGGCTGGAGGTTCCATGTGTATTGCTTTGCGGTACTCACTTTAGGTTTCGTGTTCCCTTTCTAACTTTAGGTTTTTATCCCTTTGAATCTCCTTGATTCGCTATTATTTGGTAAGCTTTTAGGGTTCAGTGGATGCTTATTGCTAGATCCACTGAGGATTCATTATTACCCTCTAGCATTTGTGGAAGGTGAAGTCGAGGGACTTATTTTCCTTTGTCGGTGACCACTAGTGCTCGTGAATACCATTTTTAAGGATAGCTATTTTGGGTTAGGTTTTGTACGCTAAATGAAGATCGGTTCGGGAGGTGACTGCTAGGTCATCTCTGACCTTAAAGTATTTAGAAACCCTTAGATTGCCACAAGGATCTGCTTGATATTACGATGTGAGGGTTCTACTTTACATTTTATTTTATTTAAATTTCAGTTTTCCAAACAACACCCCTCATTATTTTTATCACCCTTAAAATTCAAACCAAATTCACCATTTTGGTCTTCACTGTAAATAATTTCGCATGAAGAAAACCAATCCCTGAGTTCGACCCTAGAACCGCTATACTGCAGTAGCTTTGCTACGGTAGTAGGACTCCTAGGATATAAATTTTGTTGATTTTGGAACACTTCTTGGCAGCCACGAATCATAAGTAGCCGATGACTCAAGAGCAGATTTTTAATAGAAAATCTTGGAAGTCGAAATTAGTTGACTAAGTTCGATTAAAATAAATTGGTGAAAGGAAATAAATTGTTTAGGAGTAGTCACGCGTCGAGAGATCACCAGTGGGTACCAAAATCTTGGAGTTTGTCAAACTCCACAAGGTAGAATTTCCTCATTGGGTTATTTCTGGCTAAAAAGGGTCATCCTAATGGCTTGGGGTTTTCTTAAGTGTATAAAATTTAGTCCCAAATTTTTGGGACTAAGTGTAAATTTTAGGAATTTTGAATTTGTTTTGACAGTTTGGGCTGAATTTTTTGGGTATTTTGAATTGATTCGACAGATTTGGGGTGAATATTGGAAATTTTGGGGTGGATTCAGACGATCCGGCAGGTTCATATTTTGGTTTAATCCCGGGATTGATGTCTTACCGTGTTTTGTTGAGTTTTTGTTATCCTTAAAAAATTTGTTGATGAATGGAACCAAAAAGGTTCATGGCCGTGAAGGGACCGAGAGGTGCCTTGTTTATGTGGATCCGAGATTTGGGCTATTTTGTGTGTTATTGTTGGAAAAATAAATAACATGATGTTGTGTGTAAAAATCATGTTTATATATACTTGATTGACGTATTAACATGGAAATTTTGATAAATAGAAATTATATGTAGGAAATATAATTATTCGAAATTTATAAATTGTACATATAGCATGACATTGCATGAAATGACATGATTGCATTTATATGCACGGTCATCTCATTAGTCGGGTGTGGGTGCATGAATCTTTGTCATTCATTCTTGGTGAATGTGCTGTGTGGAAATGGGAGACGACGTCGAAATCAAGACTCACGGTTGTATAAAACAATAATAATAATTTTTGTGTATGCGGGTGAAGCAATATGGGGCCAGTCCCCCTAGGGTGAAAGACCCAAACCCATTCTTGGTAAGACATATGGATCCAACGATGAAAGTTAGCAAAAAGTGTTAGAGAAGGCGTTCGCGAGGCTGCGGTGAGACTCGAAATTGTGACGAATAAACCTTGCGAGATTTGATAAATTAAAATTGGAGGGTTGTCAATGGTTGAAGTCATTGGGTGAAACACTAATGACTAGTTTTTCACACTTGGTGTTGCAGGTGTGAGAGAGTCGGTCAGGACTCAGGTTATGGGCATGAGGAGTCTCATCTCATACATGACACGTAATATTTCATATAGGATTGCATTATTTATGGAATGTAGTTGGGCGTTTCATGGTTGCCATTGCTATTATTGCATTTAGGTGGGAGGTAGCCTTGTAGAAGAATTTTCCTCACTGGGCATTGCCCTACAGTATGAGACCCCCTTTCCAATCTGAGGAGGTGTCTGAGGGAGGCGGCACTCAACAGGTTGTGATTATGAAAGAGGGTCGATGTGTGGCTAGATATTACCTTTGTACAAAGTATTTTGTATAAAATAATTGCCAACTAAATTCTTTGGGACTATTGTCTAAATAGTGGGTATGTCGATGATAAGAGGGGCGTGATCGGACTCTTACGAACGCTATAATTCGCTTGTTTTTATTTTCATATTTTAGATTTAAATGTGAATGAATAGGTATGAGTAAATGGATGTATATTGTGGATGTCAGCCAGGATGGACCTGTGTGGTCAATACTACTTCTATTTGAGACCACGGATGGGTTATGAGTTATCTTTGATATATAGGTTTGTGTATGTTGGGTAGAGGCTCTCTGAACAAAGGAGACTCTACTCGGATTTTTGTGAAATATGGATCTTAGTAAATGGGACCATGACATTGTGGTATTTGGGTCATCAGAAATCCACGAATTCCGAGGTTGGCCGGTTGTCAAACGGACCCTCGAAAATTAGGCGTCCGCATCACGAGGTAAGCTGGTACGAGGTTGTCCTAAAAGGGAGGGACCGCAGGTGATCTGGGCCGAGAATAGCATACTTTGACCACCTTCAGAATAGTTCTGCGGGGTAGAGGATTTGCATAAACTACCATAAATTCATCAAAGCAACTAGAAAAGATTATTTCCCATACGTTCTTAGATCGGATGTAGGCGGATTGGCGGGGCATGGGTATTACGTTTCTTGAGCGAGTATTGGGATCATAATGTCAGTCACTATATCACGGAGGAGTAGAGAAACAACATTCACATGCCACTGTATAGTGCGTTTGCTTTTAACCGGCCTGCGCTGAAATTTATCTAGCATAGAGACGCATTTGATCTTGCATGATGACTATATTCTCGAGACAGTCGAGAGAGAGAACAATTGAAGTGTTCAAGGATGATTTCTCTATGCTAGGGAAATCCTTTGATAATTACTGGAGGGCTTTGAGGCAGGACTTTGATAAGATGTGAGGAAACTGACCTAGTCTTGGGTGGGAAAAGTGTCACTTCATGGTGAAGGAAGGCATTATCTTTGGGGTACCGGATATCAAAAGAGAATCGGGGTAGATAAAGCCAGATTGAAACAATAGGAATGTAAAACGAGAAAAATTCAATTTTTTTCTTAAAAGGCAAAATGGTAATTTCGGTTGAAAACGGGAAATTCTCTAGATCTTGGATAATGTGAAATGGGCTAGCGTTAAATTCGTCTACATGAAATATAGTGACCAGGAAAAGTTTAGTGAATTACGAGACAATCGGAATATTTCACGATTTTAGGTGATAAGTCGTCGGTGACTTCAAGGGCGAGATTTTTACGAAAATCTCGAAAGTCAGGAAATGACTTGAGTTAAGTTCATTTAAAATAAAGTGAATTGAAAAGAAATAAATTGTTTCGGGATAAAAACGGACCCGAATGAAGCAATATGAACTATGTATTCAAAATAATAATAATAATAATAATAATAATAATATAATATTATAATAATAATAAAATGGAAAAAAAATCAAAAAGGGGCGGAGGCGTCGGGAGGGAGAGGGTGGAGAGAGAGAATTTATTTTATTTTCTTTCTTTCTTCTTTCTCAGTTATGAAGAAGAATCGGATAGTAGGTTTTTCATCGGGGCCCGAAGGCAAAGTTGATCCTCTGTATGACGGAGAACTGCAGCGTGGACACCCCGAAATCTTGGAGTTTCGTGTTCAGAGCTCCACGAGATAGGGAATTTTTCCCTGCTTGTGTTATTTCTAGCCTAAAGGCTATTTAATAGTTTGGAATTGGCTTGGTAGTGGAAAGGCCGTAAATTTCAATCCTCAATTTTTGGACTAAGTTTAGGAATTTTTTGGACAATTTTCGAACAGTCCGGGCTTAATTTCGGGACTGTTTTCGAACAGTTTGGGCTGAATTTTCGAGATTGTTTTAAACCGATCCATGACATAATTTCAGACTATTTTCAGTGATCCGATGTGTTGAGTTTAGTTTGCTCAGGGGCCCGATGTCTTAGGGTTTGTGAGGTGTGTTTTGGTATCACAAATATTCGGTGATGAAGCAAGTGAAGGGGACCAGAGGTGCCACTGTTTTATATGGAGTCAAGATTTGGGCCATTTGTGTGTTATTACTAGAAAATGAATAACGTGAATAGTAACATGAATCAGTAATGTGAATAGTGACACGAAATTATTTTTGTGTAAAGAAAATGTATCATTTGATGATTCAAAATGAATTGCTTTCGTGTTTAATTGGTAGCCCGTGTGAGCTAATTTTGGTGTATTGATTGTGAATTTTCATAACATGTTTTATGTGATTTAATTATGTTAATATATATCCCATGAATATATTAGCATGAATATGATGGAATTGGCATCATACATTCCATATCTGTGCAGAGTAACCTAGAAATTAGGTGTAGTGCATAGTTGAGATGGACAACGTGTTGGAGTGTTTAATGGTGTGTAAGTAGTACACGGTTGTAGAATTCGGCTCCGCGTAGGGTGTTGATTAGTAGGCTTGATTAATAAGACAATGTCAAATGAGTCGCACGGGTTAAGAAAATGGAAATGGCTCATTGCATTTCATATACCTTTAGGGCACCCTAAAACAATAGGGCCCGAGTGCATAAGGTGGTTCTTGAAGGAGGTGGTGTTCGGAGGGTTGACCCGACAATATTATTTATCGGAGTGTGTCCACTACGACATCGGAGGGGTTGTCCATATAATATCAATCGTGAAATACGCAATTGATATACATCGGAGGGTTGTCCACAAAAATAGATTATCGGGTCACATCGCAGCTATATTGGAGGGTTGTCAGCAGTTAAAGCTCATCTTTGTTTGGAAATGTGGTTTTATTCATGGAAATGCATGTTTGAAGTCGGTGAGAGCTCAGAGGGCATATGGGTGTCACGGACCGATATCATAGTTTTGTATGGGTGTAAACGACATCATCCAGAAAAGTTATGTTACCCCAAAGGAGACACACGGTCATGTTTATCACATAGACTTCGGGTTGTGATAGAGTCGGGATTGACTTTGGGATTTGTGCGTGTACTTGCATTAGGTAATGGGCGAACGAGGAGGCTCGATGCCAGGTCATTGGTAATACCGGTGTGGTTGTCGCAGTTGGCGTATGCCTGTGAGGCAGGTCGATGGTATTTCGGGATATATTATGATGACATATTGAGTGATGGCGGCCGGCGAAGCTCGGTACATGGGGCCGTAGTGAGTCGAGTCCGTTCATGGCATGTAGACATTCAAGTAGACATGTGTATATTTGCACTTGGGATGTGTGTTTGATTATGACCATTGCATGTGTGCACTTAGGTGGGAAGTAACCCTTGTAGGAGATTATCACTATTGGGCTTTGCTCACCGCGTCGTAGGACCCCCCTTTCGGTACTGGGTAAAGTCAGACGGCTAACCGCGTCGGGCCAGCACACATATGAAGAAAATGGGATTGTGGCTTTAATATATATTTTGTAAATATATATGGGTTGTATTTATTTATTATACAAGAGTGATGTAATTTAAACTCTTATGAACTATAGTTTTATAGTCATGTGCTTATATGTTTGAAATCTTGTCACGGGAGCCCAATGGCTATTGTTTTTCGAATATAGACCCTGTGTGGTCATTGTTGATTATTGGGACAGGTTGTACCTTGGGTAGAGCTTCTCATTCAAGAACTCTGCCCGATTTTCGTGGTGGTGTCGGGTGGCAGGCATCACAGTATTCCAGGTTGTGGGGTGTCAGCGAGACCCCCGGTTTTAGGCGTCATAGAGGAAGCTCTTTATCTTCGGTGAAGGAATAAGGCTTTCCCACAGATCACGCGGGATTCTAAAGAGATTCATAAAGATTTCTCTCGAAATAAGCTAAGCCTGTGAATACACTTGTTCGGTGCGCTGAGTTTGATGATTAGTGTCTGGCGTTCTTGTGTCTTCCTTTGAACTAATGTGTGATCTGACTATTTATGATAGGAACATAACTAAGGCAAGAGGAAAGAACATTTTAGGTTATCTATTATGCGAACTGGACTTTGAATGATGCACAACTCAACTATGCAACAGCGAACATCGCGATTGTGTTTGTGTTTGACCGATTCAGGCCGTGTAATTGGCGTAACAGGGTAATAAATACACCTTGACCATTGACCATTAAATTGCACGATGACTAAGAAGGATGTGGCTTAGGAGGCGATAAGGTGGGTGTTACTACTCCAAGAGTTCAACCTAGAAATTAAAGATAAGAAAGGGACTGAAAATCTAGTAGCCAACCATCTTTCACGATTGGAAGAGCGGAAGTAAAAATTTAGATTCCTTGATGCGGCTCTTGTGATTGAAGAGAAAGAGCTAGTGCAGTGGTTTCTGCAGTTTTCTGGCGAACTACTTGGTAGCAAGAGTGCTCCCTCCATAATTTAGTTATCAGTAGAAGAAGATATTTTTCCTGCAGTTGAAATGCTTCCTCTTGGGAGGAACCCGTCTGTATAAGCATTGTGTTGATCGAATTGATAAGAAGATGTGTCCCATAGAGGAAACGAAGTATTCTAAATCATTGTCAACTCTACCTTAGCATGTAGGAGGGGGCACTTTGAAATAGGACGGCTACAAGGTACTTGATTGGGATTCTATTGGCCCACCTTATTCCAAGGATGCACACCATTTGTGTCCACTTGGGAAGCATATCAAAACGGATGAGTTGCCTTTGCAGCCTATTTTAGAAGTGAAATTGTTTGATATCGGGGATGGATTTTTGTGTTCCTTTTCCTTCATCTTTTACAACCTACTTGCATTCTCTTCAGTAGTAGATTACGTTCTAAATGGGTAGAGGTCATGCCTGCCCGAACTAATGATGCAAAGTGGTAGCCAAACTTTCTGATCATATATTATTCACTAGTTCGAACTCGAGGGCATTGATAACGGATGGGAACACATTTTTTGTAACCGACTCGTGACAACGTGTTGAGAAAATATGGTGTCCGACATCGGACCGCACCTTCATACCACTCACAAACTAATGGCGGCAAAAAGTCTTGAACAAGAAATCGTGGTTTTACTGAGAAAGCTGATGTTGTCTTCGAAGAAAAAGGTGGGTGAAAAAAGATAGATGGCCAGCTCTGGGCATAGAACGCATTGAAACACCATTGGGAATGTAACCATTGTTTAGTGTTCGGAAAGCGTGTCGCTAGGTGGAATTGGAGCATAGTGCATACTGGGCAACTAGGCAGTTGCATATGGATAGTAAGATGGTCGGCGAGAAACGCATGTTGTAACAGCGAGTGAATTAAAGGAGTGCAAGGGCATGCGGGAATGCGAGAGATATATAAAGAAAATCTCTGGCGGCACGATAGGCATATTGCGAGGAAAGGAGTTTGGAGTCGAGTCCAGCGGGTCCTGTCTTATTTAAATCCCAGTTGAGCTTTTCCCCGAGAATTAAGTCGAGTGGTTGGGACCACTACGTGACTCGGGTTTTCCGCTATGGGAGGGCGAAAATTATGCGCAGAGAAAGGAACCTTTGAGTTAACACACAGCGATTGAGTCGTACTTTAGGGGGTGAGTTTCATGCAAGCAAGCGAGGCCTTATGCTTACCACACACCAAAATAGTGCCATAGAGAGTTCATGTAGTTACGTAATCTAAAGTTTGATGAGTCGAAGTCGAGCTAGCGACATTAAACAAAGAGATACTTAGGAGGCAACCCAAGCCTTTTGATGTTTTCTTTAGTAGCAGGTGTAGTTACGAGTGTTTTTAGGTTTGGCATGTTTTACGTTTCTTTCTCTTAAGCGCCACCCCCCACCCCTTTTTTTTTGAGCACATAAAGCTAATTGAAAATGTTTGTTTGTTTGTTTAGGACCCAGATAGTAGTAGACGAGTAGAGAGCTTGTTCGAAACTCATTCGAAGAGTCTGAGGGGTTGGAACTTCATTCAGGGAGTTTTCTCAGACTTAGAAAGTTTTGTAAAATACTTGAAATTGACCCTCTCTGTAACGTCGCGACGTTGCCATGAACTGGAGATGATTCATTAGTTACAAGTGAAGAAGAGGAGAGTATGATTCTTTGGTTATTTTTTTATCTTGAGATTCTGAGTGAATGATAAATGTTTTGATTATATAATGAATCTTACTTTATTTTAATTTTTAATCATGGTTTCATGATATATATATATATATATATATATATATATATATATATATATATATATATATATAGTTCTTTAGTTTTTAATTTTTTAAACATTATGACAAATTACTTATTTATCGAACACTTCAATTTTATAAGTGTTTATAATGGTTTTCGGTAATTTAGGCTATTATAAATGCTTGAGTAGTAATGCTTCAAACACACTTAAAATGATGCATAAACGTTTTTAAAATATGCATCAAACACGAATAGTTTATTGGAATAAAATACTTATGACATAAGCTCTATATAATAAACTCATAAAATAAGTACTTAATTGATTGTTTATCAAACGAGGCTTTAATGTGGAGGGATTGTAGGTGTCAAAAAGAATGATGACCACGAAATTAGCTTTCTTTAAAGCATGTTTTGGGGTTTAAATCCCAATGCGTGAAGTCTTTTAAACTCCTTTACCTTTTCATGCGTACTTGACCAAAATTATTTCCCCTCGATACATGGCTAACCTTATTCACTCCTTAAATAGATAAGATTCTTGCTAAAATGTAAATATTTAATGAATCAAACATATAGTCTCAATTTGAAACTTTTAAACAGAAAATCAATAATCCTTGAATAAATTAAAATGTAATAGAACTAGTAACAATAGGATACACAAATGATTACAATATCAATTAAAATGATATGCCACTCCATCCACCAAACGAACAAATAGACCAAATTATTTAAAGTATAAACAAATTTAACAATTAAATATTAAAATTGCTATAACAGTGAGTCATTATAAATTTATAAGTTGTCTAGAGAACATTACTTTCTGTTTCACTTCTAAAATGGTCATTCTCCTACTTCAATAGTCCCTTTTTGACTATTTAATTGGTTCTTGTGAATATCATTTACTATTAGTTGAAACCATTCCCTATCAAATTCATCTAAAATTTTCTTCTTTATTAACTTTTTCTTTTACATTTTCCAAATTAGTGTTTAGAAAAGAGGGATAGAACTTACATACCTTCCTTCTTTGCTCATGTATCTAGGAAGGTCCTATGTACAAATAGCATACACTAAATTTGCTTTGCCATAGTTATTTAGAGAATAATTAAAATTGTAAAGTGCAATGATATGAACATACCATATGTTCTTTTCTTTTTCTTGTAACTTTTTTATAGAATAAATCTTAATAAGAAGATGAAATACACATGAACCATCACCCCAAAACCTCTAAGGACATGGCTTGTTTCATATCTCAAGTCTAAAGGCTCCAAGCGTAAAATGATCAAAAATTTCTTCTTGTGATGATTGAAAATTCTGAATTATTAAAGTTATTTAGAGTTACTTAATACAAAAATTCAGCATATTATAAAATTTAAGAATTTTCAAAAGCTAAAACCTTATTAACTAAAATATTCATTGTGTCTAAATAAACTTACATTAGATAATTCTAATGAGGATTTGAGCAATTAAAACCATTAAAGTATATAACCTTGAGGTCATTATATAGGCTTAGATAAAAAATAATAATCAGGATTTGTTAGGGCTTGTTTGGCCAATTTGTGTGGTTGAAATTGATTCAGGGCTACTTGTATTGGGATTTTTGTAGGCATTATATGCCACCAGTGGCCTTTAGGATTAAGGTGTTATTACTTGATTGGTGATAACGTAGCGATAATTATTGTTTGATGGTGTTGATATCGTTATGCTTACATATTGACGTGAAATGAATGTTTGTTTTGAAAATTATATGCATGTAATATAATTGTCCATGATACATAACCAAAGTGTATGGTTATATTGTCCGCCGGCATTCATTACATATATGACATGATTTTGACATGCAATGGTGCATTACATTGCATATGCATGAGAACATCACGCTGTGGTGCAGAGTGTAGTTAGGATCAGCAACATAACATTTGGTGATTGATGGGTGGGCTCGATATCGTTGGGTAGTTCGGAATCTCTGGTTACATGAAATGGAAAACTTATGTCGAAGTAATAGCAAGAAAGGGCTAGATACTCCCTCGGATGAAAGACCTAGTTCTTGGTTCATTACACTCGGCGTTGAAAGTCCAAAAGTGCAAAGGTGAAGCCTCGCGGTGAGACTCAATCCAGCTTACAGAGACACATGGTTTGAATAGAGTATCCATTTGAGGAGTGCCAACAAAGTTTTGGTTTGTAAACAAATTAATTTTGTTTAAAAATGATCATTGGATGCAATCACTAATGATGGATTTTATCACGGTGGCGTGCATTGTGTGATGGAGTCGATAAAAACTTCAGGTTATGGTGTATGAGTGAGTCTCATCATTTCATAGCATGACATGTATAATTCAAGTTAAATTGGCATATTTCTTGTTTTTAGAATGTTGATCTGAATTAATGAAGTATAAACAATGCATGTGCATAGACGGGGAGTAGCATGTAAGGAGTACTCGTGGGCGTGGCTCGCCCTCTCTGGAAAAACATTTCAGGAGTCACGGGACTCTGCTGGTGGACGAGTTCTCATCCAGAGGCCATAAGGTGAAGAAAGTCGGCCGTCTGGCTTTTATAATTACTTTGTAATTATTTTGTAAAAATCTTTGAGACCAAATTATTTTTTGGCATATACTAATATAAAGAGTTGTAATTATGAACCCATATGGACTATTTTTAATATAGTCTTACATGTTTATATAAATGTGTGGATAAATGGGCTCGATGTAGTCAATTTTTACTCATAAATGGACAGATATTGGTCATTGTGTTTATATTAGACCCCGGATGGAGTAAGCTAGCAGTTGTATTGTAAGGTTGGGTTTTAATTATTCATAAGTACAAAGGAGACTATGTCTGATTACATCAAATTATGGATCCGTCAAAATGAACACAGTAATTATTTCATATCGAGATTCTACGATATCACTAAGCTTCCAGCGAGTTGACGGATGATCAGCGGACCTTACAGAATTTAGGCGTCTGATAATTTCAACGACTATAAGCGGTAACATTTTTGTGTCTGGCTGAGTATATGAAGCGGTCGATGGAGTTGCTATTTAAAGCTATCGAGTTCCCTCTTTCTGTCAGAATTATGGAGGATCCCTTAAGATGTGTTGTAATGAGACTTGTTAACATATCCTCTCTAATATCATTCTGTTACAGTAATCAATTCTCAAAATTGAGATTCTTAGTGCATTCATTAAATGAGCATATTGTGGTACCTTTGTGTTGATCAATAGCGATTTATGTAGAAATATGTGGGAGCTTAGAGAGTGTCTCATTGCAGTCAGAAAACTTTCTAAGTGTGTATAGCTTGGAAGGAATTGCTTGAAAGAGCCCACATTTGAGCTATAATCCAGAGTGTAAAGAAGCTGGGATTGGAGCTTGGAACTTCAAGTGTATAAGCTTGAGAAGTGCCCATTGGAGCCATAATCCAGTGTAAGAAGCTGGGATTGGAGCTTTGAACTTTAGAAGTATTATATAGTTGAAGAGGTGTGGAGCCATAATCCAAGTGTAAAGAAGAAAAGAAGCTCGGGTTGGAGCTTGCCAGCTGATGGGACCTCTTCAGTTGAAGGATTAGGAGAAGTGGATGTAAGCGAAGATTATTGCGAACTATAAATCAGGGTTTTTCTTTCTACCATCCTTGTCTTTTACTTTATTATTTATTTGCATTAAATTGAATATTTATTGTTGTTGTGCGAAAAGTTTTGAAAACCAATTCACCACCACCCTGATTAAGGTTGCTAGTCTTATTCGAACTTTAGTCTGCATGTCATTCTGATATTACATTGTGCCAGATGATCATGGAAACTCTCATGATGAGTTGAGAAGAGGTAAGAGACCTTGAAG
This sequence comes from Tetrastigma voinierianum, assembly GCA_016808115.1. Lineage (NCBI taxonomy): Eukaryota > Viridiplantae > Streptophyta > Magnoliopsida > Vitales > Vitaceae > Tetrastigma > Tetrastigma voinierianum. The sequence goes on along the minus strand of JAEQBH010007315.1, from coordinate 129,655 downwards.
TAAAGGGGTTTCCTTTGAGGCGATTTTTATACTTATTTGATTAAAAATGAACCGTCATCTTATTTTGAAGCGATTTCTTCCTCTAACGCTTTACTTTGGAAAGAAGCCATTAAAACTGAGCTTGACTATATTTTAAAGAATTAAACGTGGGACTTAGTCGATTTACCTTCATGAGCAAAATCTATTGGTTACAAGTGGATTTTCAAAAGAAAATATTTTCTATATGGTTCTATTGATAAATATAAAGTTAGGTTAGTAGCCAAAGTTTCTTCACAAAAACAAAATGTTGACTATTTTGATACATTTGCTCGCTACTAGGATTTCTTCCATTCGTTTTTTGATTGTTTTGGCTTCTATTCTCAAACTTATTATCAAATAAATGGATGTTATTAAAGCGCTTTTTTTAAATGGAAATTTAGAGGGAAGAAATTTACATGTTACAACCTGAAGGTTGTATTATACTGGACAAGAAAATAAAATTTGCAAATTGAGCAGTCTACATATCGTTTAAAACAAGCTACCTAGTAACAGAAATTTGATGAATTAACGAAAACGGGTTTTATGCATTAAAATGGGTGGGTAAATGTGTATATACAAAGTGTACAAGAAAAGATTTGCAATCATTACATTGTATGTGATGATATGTTGATGATTTTGGCACTAACGGAGTGTGAACACATAGTACCAAGAGAATTCTAAGCTTCTGATTTTGACACAGAAAGATATGAACGAGAAGCTAGAGTTCACCAGTGGCCCAGAAGATCACGGGATTGGTGATAGTATAATGCTATCACAAGAACATTATGTTGAGAAAATGCCACTTAAGAGAAGGATTCGGACATTCGATATCAAACACAGTGGTACCATGATCTTAACAACTATTGCAATGAAAAATCGAGGAGGTGATCTTATTAGGTGAGTTAATTATGCCTGAATTATTAAGTCGATGCATTTGATGAACTTTTAGACGACATAGCATGTGCGGTGTGTAGATTAAGTAGTTATACCATAATCCCAATAATGATCATTGGAGTGCATTAGCTAGACCTAAATCAAAACTTAAGGTACCATGAACTATCGGTATCTATATAGTGGATTTCAATTTGTGTTGGAAGGATCTGTGATGCCAGCGGATCTCTTATTCAGCGGGATGCAAATCCACACAAGCGCGATTACGTCTTTACTTTGGGAGGTAGTCTTTGTTGGCAAATCATCTAAACAAGCCCTCATCGCTACTTCTATGGAGTTAGAGTTTATGGCTGCCAGATTTGAAGTAAAGAAGCAGTGGTTGAGAGCTTCCTACGGGGAATTTCCTTTGGGAATGCGGCCCAGAGCACACTTCGGTCTCATCACGTTGCGTTACCCAGCGACAATATCGATCGCAAGAATAAAGCATTGATGGGAAAAACAGACATATTCGTCTAAGACATGAGGTTGTGAAATAACTGTTGAAAGATGGAATTATTTCCATTGACTATGTAAAGTCAGAAGTGAATTTGACCGACTTTCTTACTGAGCCTTTGGAAGAAAATTAAGTTTGAAAACATCGAGTAGAGGTAAAACTTAAGCGATATGAGATTACTTGTTGTTGGGAACCCTGACCTTTACTTAGTTGGAGATCCATGAAGAGGATTTCATATGGGTAATGCTGAATCACTTGGTAATCCTGCTACTTTCCAAATTATCCCTTCCCTATGGTGTGGTTATTGTAACACCTCGAAATATACCCTAACAGTTTTGGACTTGTTTGGGGTATGTGCAACTAATATGAATTTTGGGGAAATAAAAGCGAGAGACTGGGGTAATAATAAAATAGGGGTAAATATGTGAGCCACCACTTGAGGGACCTAGTGGTCATAAATGGAAAGACTAGGGGTTAATATATGAAATGTTTAGAAATGAAATGTAAATAGAAGAAATTATGGGATTCAAGGCAATTAGAGAAAAGATGGAATATAAATAATAAAGAATGGAAGGGCTTAAGTGCAAAAATGAGAAAAGTGTTGAAAAATGCAAAGGCCAAACATGGCCTTAACTTAAAAATGGGATTTAAGACCAAATTGGTCTCATTTGGAGGGCTTAAAAGCGAAGTAGAAGAGAAGAGAAGGAGGAGGAAAAAGAGAGAGAAGAAAGAGGAAGAGGAAGAGAAGAAAGAAGAGAAGAAGAGAGTGAAGCCAAGATCAAAAGGTATGAAACCTAACCTTGAGTATGGAACTACATGGAATTCTAAAGTTTGTATGAATTTCCATGCTTGGATGGATGTAGTAGCTTGTCCCCAAACCTAGAGGGTTTTGCTAGGGTTTTGCATTTTAACCCAAAAATTATGGAAAGTAAAGAATTGGGTAAAACCTTAAATAGTACAATAAGAATATGGAATCCTCCGCTTTGAGGTTGGATTCATGGTTTTAATTATATGACGGAGTTAGGGTTTAGAACAAGCCCTAGATCTTATATTTAGGTTGTATGGGTTGGAGTTCCATATTATAGTTGGTTTGAGAGTAATTCATGATAGATTTTTGAAATAAGATAGAAAGTAGTGAAGAGGATTTGAGTAGAAAAGAAATTCTGAATGTATGGGAAATGGTTTGAAGTGTATATAGAGTATAGAGTTGATTTGGATAGCAAAGTAAGGAAAAATGGGTGAAAAACACACATTCTAGACAATTCGGAGACACATGCTGATACACCTTGGAGTTTGTATCGGTGCGACCCTCGAACCAGACACATGCAGTCTGGTCTGCGAGCAGTCTTGATACCACGCCTATTTTGACCAGTTTTTGTATTTTAGCCATAACTTGCTCATTTCTTATCCGATTTGAGTGATTCAAGTGGCTAATTAAACTAGACTTCAAGGAAAACCAAACATCCAGAAATAGGTATCGTCAAATTCTGACTCTAAGTGGGCCAGAAATTCACTCAAAGTGGGGTATATTTTGAAGCCAATTCCTGCATTAGTTAGACATAGAGTAGTCGAGTTGTTTTAGAACATAACTCGAGTTTCGATTATCGATTTGAATAGTCCAGTTGGAAGAACCGCGCATAATAACTTAAATGAGTACAAAGACCTAGTGTCAAATGCTTCAGGTAAGATCCCGAAATTGACAAAAAGACAATGAAAGCTGCCTGCGAGGTCTTTGCAGAGTGCTGATTTCTTCACGACTTGCAACTTGCCAACTCTTCGTTATGACTCCATTATAGGTATTCTTGGACTCTATGGAAACCTCATTGAGTCCTAGAATCTAACCATATATATATTTAATGAAGCATTTGGTGCCCATATCTTGTCTGGCCAGATTGGCCTTTCAAAGTGTGTACTAATACGCTTGGTTAAGGATTAAATGAAATACATGGTAATAAAGGATATAGATATGAACAAGAAATGAGAGATATGTGTAGATTTGATATGTAAAAAGAGTATAGGTAAGAAAAATACCTCGGGTATCAACGGAAGAGTCTGCATTCTTTACTCCTCGGGAGATAGGGCAGTTTGATAAAATCCTGAAGTAAAATGTGAGTATAGAAAGGTATAGAGGATATGTCATAAGATATGATAGGTATAAATCATAAGATATGGTAAGATATTATAGGATATGTCATAAGATATGATAGTTTAAAGTACACGAATGATAGGCATAAGATATAAGATTATATGATGTGAACATATGATTGTCATACATAAGCGAATGAGTGATGGAACATGATAGAAATATAGAAAGTATATGAATAGATAAAGACATGACGGAATAAGTAAATAATAGGAATATATATGATAGACATACCGAGAAAGGAATAAGATGGAACATCTTTAGGAACACACACTGATAGAAAGGCATAAATGATAAGAGCAGTGAGACAGGCAAAAAGATGACAGAAAGCATAGGAATGAGTACATGTGCGGGGAATGATAGGTACATATATGAATATATGAATGAGTAAAACCATACATATTAAAAAAATAGAAAAGTACATGAATGGCTAATCATGATTGAAACACATAAAGGATATGATGCATAAATGATATAAGGAATATGAATGAATAAAAGATATATATATGACACTATATAGATACGAGTAAAGTAATGATAATTATATATTGCATAAGCAATTATGATAACAATAGTTATTCATTACTTGAGGATATATACGAAAATGTAATAAAGCTGGTATGCCACTTAGAGACACAGTAGAGGGATAGATAGGCATGCCTATAGGGAAGATAAAGTTGACACGGCAAATATGGAGCGGGGCTCATCAGGCCCAGTTTGGGTCGATGGCATAGATCCCAGTTTGGATCGGAGTGGCCGTCACCACAATAGGCCGAATCCTTTGTTTCGTGGTGATAGTATTGCCTTCAGGTACATAGGCGGAGATCAGCGATACCAAATGCGGTGATAAGTACCTTCAAGGAGTACACCCAATTATTTCGATAAAGCTAAGGTATTTGTAGGCATGAATATAAAAGAAAGGAAAAGTATACACAAAGAAATGTATATGAAAAGTATATGATATGATATGATGAAGCATAAGACTTGCTATCAGATGAAAGTCTAGACAGTTACAAGAACAAGAAGTACAGTATAACTTGATATGAAAATAAATATATAAACACGAGAAAGTACATAAAGTATACAAAAGCACAAAGTTTATGATTGATGAATAAGACATACAAATGTATACTTTGATATATGAACAAACAGTATATGAAAATCATAGAAAAGTATATTTTATGAAATGTGGAATGAAACTACCAGGAAGTACAAAGATATAGATGAAGTATATGAGCAAGAATACGTGACTATCTTTTGGATGATAAAAACAGGGGATGAGATTCCCTCTCTAATCTGTCATTGAATCTTGAATTCTCAGTCAAAGTGACTCATACTATTAAATGTAGAATGCATGCTCTTTGAATGACAAATGGGCAGATTCCTCTGGAGTGTCTGTCATGAATGTCAATTCTATATGATCAAAGTGATATGCTATTAAATGTGAAAGCACATTACTCTTGGAATGAAGTAAAAGCACAGGACGAAGATTCTCGAATCATCGTGAATGTCAATTCCATAGTCAGTGTATACTATTAAGTATGGCATTACTGAATGACAAACGGAATGGGAATTTACCTCTCAAATGCTAGTGAATGTCAATTCTATAGTGAAATTGAAAACACAAATGCAAGTATGTGACTAAGACAAGAGATGTATATAAGAAAATATATGATAAATAAGAAATGAATAGTATAGTATGGGTGTGGCCCTCACGGGGAGTAGGAGACATGATATAAATTTTACAAGATAAGAAATTACTATATGTAATAGGTACATAGATACAATACGTCATAAGGCAGAAAGATGAAAAGGGCTTGCAGACTGAGAGCATTATATGTAACTTTGAAAGAATAGGAACATTGAAAAGACATATTAATGACGTGAAAGATGAACACACTATGATAAATATAGGAATATTACTAAATATGAAATAGGAATCGGTAAAAAAGTATAGAATGGAATGGGTGAGAACCTTGAGAATTGCTTGAAAGATTGACATCTGATAGAAATGTAAGGAGGGATTAAATAAAGTGTTATATGAATATGTATGAATATATATGAAGTAATATGTATGGCTTGTGGCCAGTTCACCATTAGGTGGTTGTCATGCTTATGTTCCCACTAAGCGTAGAAACTGCTTGCAGATGTTCGATAAGTGTATAGGCCACTTAGAAGGAGGCTGAATGAGACATCCATGACGCCACCACGAGCCGGTTGGAAATTGGGTACACTCACCAATGGTCGAGCACGGGAGAAGAGTGTCAGCGATTATGGTGCTATATGGCATATTTGAGAGGTTGAGTTATATGCTCTTAATAGTTCTATAGCGAGATCACCTATATAAAATGTAAGAGTGAAGGCATTACATGAAATGGTTTAATTTTCTATGACATATGATTAAAAATCAGGTATCAAGTGACTATTAGCATTCAGCGTTATTGATAATAAAAATTGGTGTAATAGTGTTGATGTCTGGTCACTGATTCACTATCAAGAGTATATAGTTCATAGAATCTGTTCTGATACTCAATAAAATAAATCTTATTCGTGTTTTGGTTCATAGTTCATTGAACATCATTTAGAGCATATTTTATGTTCAACAGTGTTTAGCTAATTTTTTTATTTTGGCATCTATTTGAAAAACGTGGGTTGATAGTATTAATAGTTTTCAAAAAAGTGTCACTCACATGGAAAAAGACAAAGTCTTTTGTGGGTTATATCTAAACCTAATTATGGGCTTGTACATGACTTGAGAAGGCAGTCCTCATTTGGTGGTAGAAAGCCCATTCTGATTTCATTGATGATGATTTCTTTACCGCTGATGGATATACCCAGACACATTGGGTTTGCTCTAAATCAATTTTGTTTTTGTTGCCTAAAATGAAACCAAAACGATCATCTTTCAATTCTAACAATTTATTTGCATTCAAATTCATAACACTTTTCATCTCCACACCCAGCTTACAATCGCTGTTCATCTTTTTTCATCCACACGGCTTCGATGCCCCATTCATCTATCCAAACATTTCTGATGAAACTCAGTCATTTATACATATCTGATCCCATTCTTTATAAATTGCCTCAGGTTTACATTCTTTACCATATCAGGGACGGTGTTTTACCTCACAGATTACATTATTTTCTCCAATTTGCCTCCTTTCGTTTTCACACTTTATAGTTTACTACTCTATATGTTCTTTGGTTTAAGTCATACAAAACTTTTTGTTTTATAACATGACGGCTTATCGTGGCGGCAGAAAGATGATCAAGGAGAAGATCAACGTGAAGGGAAAGCGCTTCATAGTAAAATCATGACCGAAAGACATACTATTCCATACACCATAAGCGCGCAATGTTCTTCGTCCCTCGCTGGAAAAGTGGCACCTTTTGAAACAAACCACCACGTAGCCACGATGCTGATGTATAAAGACATGTGGGCGTGCAACATATTACCGACAGTGTTTCCTCAAAATCCTTTGGGCGGTATCAGGGGTAATTATGGAAAGAAATTGCAATGGCGGAGGTGGCCAGAAGCGAGAGCAATGGAGATGAGTATAAAGACAACAGAAACGGATGCTTCTCAAACTACATTCTGCTTCTTTGCCTTCCTTTAGGCCGCACAGTATCACTTGTTACGTTGTGTCATGAATTTGCGGTTACCTAGCGCGTTTGCCCTTCTAGAAGCATGAATTGGGGTATTAATTAGCCACCCCCTCCTTCTTTTATTAAATTTTCATGTATCTCCATAGACACCTCTATCTATTTGTTTTATTTTCATTGTTCCATCTAAGTAAAGAAATTTGTGTGATAGCTTCCGCATCTTGAGCATGATCGATGGAAGATTATTAATAAGAGGCCGGTATTAATTGATATGAAACTTGTGTGTTTCAACCTGTTGATTTAGAATAATTGCAAAATGATTTAAAGAGGAATAATTGCAAGAAAGATAAAAAATGCAAATACATGATTTTATACAATTTCATAAAAAATAATTGTGTTTCCAAGTATGATATCATTAATATTAACTTAGGCAATACCTTAATAAACTATAGGTGTTATTTAATGAATTGTAGCTACTACCTTAATGAATATGGTAATAGTATGAAGTATACAGGTTTGTGTAGCATAATACCTAAGTCTTTATCAAATATTTAAAACACAATTATTTTCTATATAGAGCCAAATCTTGAATCATGTGCATTATATTTTTGTGCAAATTTAGGTACGTTAATTTCCAAGATCGTAAATTGTATTTAATGAGACTCGAACTTAGGACCCTCTCCGTATGCCCATATACATGTTTTAACAATGAAACACCAGTTTCCCTTAAACGTTTTGACACTTTTTTTAAAGATTAAACCAATGAAAAAAGAAGAATATACTAGCCAGTACTTGATTTCCCATTTGCATTAGAGCAGCTAAGTAGGCGTTTAGAATCATCTAAACACATGTGTAATACACTGTTCGCATCAATATGAAATGCACTCAGCTTGAGGCTTCAGTTGATAATAAGCTCCATACGGTTGAAACTTCTATTTTGACTGACAAAAGAACTATATTATTACATCTGAGTCTCTGTCCAGAGAATGGCCATAAAGGGAAAAAGCTGTAGGATTCGCTCTACAATTCAGTTATCCATTTTTGCTGCAATTAGTATTGGTGTAATCTCCACTTTTCTGAAAACCTCCTTTCCGTGAAAGACTTTTTTGACTCTCATCATGTCTACCACTGGAGCTAAAATAAAAAATAAAATTTAAAAGACGTGACAACTTGATTGGTATAGATAAGCATTAAGGTGGAGAAAGGGATGAGAAGTCCCAGTCACCCCAAGAAAGGAAGATGAGAGATGAGAGATGAGAGGAGAGAAAGGAAAGAGTGGGATAAAGGGATGTGGGTGTATGATAAATAGAAACGAGGTGTGATTAGTTTTGTTGGATAGCAAACACGACATGTTGAATATTTAGGAGGAAACTTATTTCTGATTTATTTGAGCTTATCTTTTTATATAATTATTTTTAATAAAATTTGTATATGCTTAGAAAAGCTTATAAAAATAGTTTATAACCTCCCCATAAGCCATTTTTAGCTTATTTCAATAAACTTCATGGAAAAGCTCATCAAAAAAGCTTAAAACAGCTTATACAGAGACTAAAATTGATCATCTTAATGACAATAATGCCCTTATGAAAAATAATGAAAAAAAATAGAAAACAACTTTCTGAAAATTTATGTAAAAAATAGGTAAAATTTTTGAAAAAATTATATATAAAAAATTCCAAAAATATGAAACAACTACCAAAAATTTATAAAAATTATTAAAATTTTTTGAAAAAATTATTAAAAATATGAAAAAAATTTCTAACATATAATTAAAAATAGAAAAAAAAACTATTGATGATGAGAATAATGGAAGTAACAATGATGATTTTCATTGTTTTGAATTTGATCTGAGATCAATAAGTGTTTATTTTGTTTTGAAACTTAAAATTTTGTAAGGATGAAAGCACTAATGGTGTTTGTTATTTTTGCCTTTTATTTTGTTTTGAAAATATTTGTGATGACGGAAAACAGTAGTGATTTTTTTATTATTTGTTTTCCTTTATTGTATTTTATTATTAGAAAAAACTATCTACAATATTTAGTGAGATATATAATTTTATTTATATTAAGTAGTATACACATTACTTAAAGTACGTGCCTCAAGTGTGCCTTAAACTTCAAGGCCTGCAGAGGCTTTCTAACGCCTGTGCGTATTACAGATTAAATAACTATAAGTACATGATACAACACATTTTTCAATTTATAAGAAAATATCAAATTAAGATTTTAATGAAAAAATGAAATATTTTAGTTTTTATAATTTATTTGATGCATATGAAATAAGGGTGATTGAAGGAAAGTATGACTCTCTATTAGTTCATTGTTTTTTATACTAAGAGATTACAAGAGAGAATCATAAATGTTTTGGGGATATAGTGAATCTTTACTTTATTTTAATTTTTTTATCATGGTTTCATGACCCTTATATATATATATATATATATATATATATATATATATATATATATATATATATATACTGCTATATAACTATATATATATATATATATATATATATATATAATTTTTTAGTTTTTAAAATTTTTAAACATTATGACAAGTACTTATTTATCTAAACACTTCAATTTTATAAGTTCTTATAATGATATTTTTAGTAATTTCAGCTATTATAAGTGTTTGAGTAGTAATGCTTCTAAACACCTTAAAATGATGTATAAACGTTTTTTAAAATATGCATCAAACACAGGCCAGCTTATTGAATAAAGTACTTATGGCATAAGCTTTCATCTAATAAGTTTTTATAAAATAAATGCTCAATTAATGCATGGAGAGTTATTTAGGTATTAAAAAGAATGATTGTTTGGTCACTATTTAAAGCATGTTTTTGGAATTCAAATCCCCCAAAATGTATTAGTACACAAACTCTTTTACCTTTACAGCCATACTTTATTAAATTATTTCCCTCAATGCATGTTAACATTATTCTCACTAAATATATGAGATTACACTGCTAAATAACCAATATTCCCTAATGAATCAAGCAGTCTCAAATAGGCTTTAAAACTTAGAAAATCAATAAATACAAAGCCAATTAAAATATAATAGAGGCTAGTAACAGTAGGACACAAATGATTACATTATCAATTAAATGATATACCCTCCATCCACAAACCAGACAAATGTGGGCCAAAATATTTAAAAAGTATAAACCCAAATTTAACAATTCAAAACCATTTAAAATGTATAATCTTGAGGTCATTATAATTTTATAAGATGTCTGAAGAACATTAAATTCAATTTTTACTTCTAAAATGGTCATTCTCTACTTCAATAGTCCCTTTTTACTATTTGGTTCTTGTAGAATATCATTTACTACAATGGATTAAAACTGCACCCTATCAATTCATTTAAAATTTTCTTTGCTTTATTAGTCTCTTTTTGTTTTTCTGTTACAGTGTTTTAGAAAGAGGATGAAACTACATGTACTCCAACCTTTTGCTCATGTGTATACCAGGAACACCATCTCAACCCTGGATGACATATAAATTTGTTCTGTCACCTCGTTATTTAGAAATAATTAAGTATGAGTGCATGATATGAACATACCATATGTTCTTTTCTTTTGCACTTGTCGTTTTTATCCGAATAAATCTGCTTAACTTAACAAGATGAAATACATGAACTTGGCACCCAGAAACTTCCCACTCTAGGGCATTTTAATCATTTACTCTATAACTTTTAAAGCTATCTCAAAAATTCTTATATATAAAATTTCAAACTTTAAAGAGCTAAAACATGAACTAAAATGTTATTGTCCTAATAACTACATTAATATTCAATGGATTTGAACAAATTAAAACCTTATTAAGTATACAAAGCAGGTCATTATTAAATGCTTGGCCAATTTCTAATTAGATCAATAGATTTTCTATTAACTAGTGTTTGGAAAGATAGAGGGAGAGGTGAGCTTTACATATACCTTCACCATTTTAAGGGGCTGATCATTATGATATTTCTGCAAGCATTGCTGGGATTTCCTCCAATACTAATTAATATTGTAGTCACCCAGCAGAGATTTTACAGCAGCGGGGAGGTCGAGGTGCGACAGACCATATGTCCCTTTCTTTATGTTCTTTCACCTTATTTCCTCTTTGTCTTGTAATCCGAACAACACTTACAAGTATATGCCAGCAAATAGTTCAAAATCTAGATGGTTAGCATATTCATATCATGCATCATTGGGATGGTACTGTGGGATGGTGATATACCTATTAGTCCAAGGATGATGCGCCAAGATCATGATGCTTGTTTGATAATTTGGGGGGGAAAAATGGCAGTGCCTTTGCGGGTATGCTTTCGTTTCCCTATATGAAATGGGGCATTAGGTTAATAGCTATGGAGTAAAATTTTTTATAATTAAACATTTCTAACAATTGTGCATGCATACAATATGAAATGGTGATATGCCTATGTCTTGAGAAACTTAATTACCTTGATTATATGAGAAATATAGCTTTTTCTTATCAGAGTTCCTCTATTCTTTTCTTAAACATTTGCCTCCATACCTGTTTTCCTGCTAGGAGCTGGCAATCCATCTCTATCTGTTGCTGAAACTATAAAAATTCATTGCATGGTTCTTTCTTAGCTTAGGCTGACAATATTCATGACCATTAACAAGCAGCACAACTACCATAGTATATTTGTTTTAGATACATTTTTTGATAAGCGATAATTGCCATATAAAATGTAATTGTAAGTGATAAATTACATTCGAATGACTATTTTCTGTTTGCTTTTCCTGATTAGGTTTTGGATGGTCAAGCAGCAAGTACTCTTACAGTGATAAATAATTCTGTTGATGAATCGTCACGGGCGATAACCACTTCTGGTGCAGCTGGGTTTTACTGGCTAGGAGATGCGGTGTGGCACCAATTATGTTGATCTCACGGTGCGGATAAGTTCATCATTGCGCTGAGTGAAGTATCGATAATTCAAAGACAAATAGTTGACTATACATATATATACATGCCAAAGAACCAAAAAGAGATGCGCGGTATTTGATATTTAGAAATTAAACTAAATGCGAAGCTACAAAATATCGACCATGTGTAACATGAAGAATGGTTTGGCCATCGCTCCTTCTTGATAGTACTTATTCATATTCGATCATTTGGATCGGAGATAAAGCATTGTTTTGACCACGAAGAAACGGCCAGAAAGAGGGCGTTTCCCCATTGTGGTTGGAAGCAGTCTAAGCTCTTCATTCTTTTCAACATTACACTTGCATTACAGCATTTCCAATCAATGCTGCTAGATGGTGGCGTATTCCCTTCATCGATTTTTCGATTGTCTGAAGAATTGGCATGGATTGTGCAAATACTTCCCATAAGCCATACCTGTCATCTTCTTTGCCTTCCAGAGACAGCTATACTGTCTGTCTCCTTTGATCTGATTAACAGCTTTGCAGTTCGAATGGTTGGATGGTTCTTATAAAAGTCTACAACCTTTTCCCATTCCTCTTCCAGGCAATATTTTAACAACTCTTGTTTTTTCTGCTCCCTCCTTCAATCAGTTCACTGCCAAGCCACACATTAGTGCTCGACTCACTCACCTCCCTACTCTTACGCCTCTCCTTCAATAAATGAACAACCATCCTTATATATATACTAAGTGTACTGAATTATCATTTTTAGGATTATGATAGATGAAGTATTAAGAGAGATTAAATTTGATACCTGCTTTGGTTTGGGGGAGGAAAGAATGCATTATTGGACACTCAATGTACATGAAAATAACTTTTTATATATGTTTTGAAGGACAATTATATTATCGTAGTAAGTAAAAACAGGCATAGATAAACTTCTTTTATTTTGAATATCTATTTAAATTTAAATATGATATATTTTAATAAAATTTAAAATATTAATATATTTATATATTTATATTAGAATCTTGAAATAATATAAAAGCAAAATTAATATTATATAAATATATATAATTTTATATTTTAATAATATATAAATTATATATATTATGACCACTTACAGATCACACCAAACTAGGCAGTAGCAAAGAAAATGATGGAAATGAAAAATACAAGAAAAAAGAAATAGAATGAAGCATTATCAAAATGAATAAGTTTAACATGGATTGGATTAAAGCTTCCTTAAGCTTAAAAGTCTCAAAAATTCTTTTGACCAAATAAAATAAATGATTTTGGCAAATAATCAAGACATAGAGACCACAACAAAATACTCTTACTTGAATTTAGCTGAAATTATTTAGGAAACGGTTAATACAAATTGATTTTGATGCAAAATTTTAAATTTAATTTACTTCGTGAAGCCCATGTTTCTCAAAATATTAGAGAGTAGTAAGATTACATAGGTGAATCCAAATTCCATTTTTAGCAAAATCAAATATTGTAATATATAAATTGAGTAAAAGAAAAATGCATACATGACTTTAAATAAGGTATGATTTGCATAGATTTCTTATTTCTTTCAGTTTTGAAATATTAAAAATAATAAGCCTCCTTCTCTCAACATTTACGAGTTAGCTCTTTTCATTAAGCAAATATGTGATTTTTGTCATTAACTTAGCGAAATCACTTCAATGTTCACACATCACCATATTTTCTTTCTCAATGACTGATTTTTCCCACACATTTATGTTTTTCTTTTTGTGATTTAGTGTCACATTGGTGCTTATGTAATTGTTGTTGCTTTGTTGCATGTATGGTTGTCATCGTGTTAAAATGAGAGCGAGATGGTTGTGTCATCTTAATACAATGGGTGGTGCGGCGTTTACATTGCTTGGCGATCCAGATGGCTTAAACACCATGATAGAAGCGAAATCAAATCAATTGTTGTCAATGTGCATTAAACTGAAATTATATTTATTATAGTCACAATAGTATGTATCAAATGTGTGGCTCAACTTCTATCAAATGTATGAATCTGAATGAATCATTGTACTATTAACAGGAAATTTTGTTTGCATTACTTTATGGTTTTTAACGATTTTAGTTATATATTTCTATTGATGTATTACTAGTTTGAATCAATGAACTTATTTTTTATCTTCAAACTAAAAAATAATAATAATAATAAAGTAAATAAAAATACAATCTGATAGTTTAAGAATTAAGCATTCACTTTGTGGAAAAGAATTGTACATTCAGAGACAGCTTAATTTTGTTCCTCATATTTGAAATTTATAAAATATTTACATTAATTATAAAAAATGTAAGAGAGCTTTATATTTTATATAAAATTATTAACATTTGATTCCTAAAAAGAAAAAGTGATCACTTAACACCTATTAAATGAGCATCATGTTCAACTCAACACTCTCCCACAACTTAACAAATGAACAAGATATAGATGAATATTAATATGATTACAACAGCCACCATATATATAGAGAAATATATGATTGGGAATTTTGGAGTATTCTGCATGCTTCGGATTTAAGGAAAAGCATACATTATTTAACATAATATTGTACATTGAACATAGAAAAGACCTAACTTGAAGAACATTGAAAAGAAAAAAAGCAGAACAAAAAGAAAAATGTAAAAGAAAATACTAAAGAAAAGATTAAATGAATAAAATAAAGTGGTTTGACTCTTGTTGTGCTTTACTCAAATTCACTTTACTTATTTTAACTTTATATATATATATAAATAAGGTGTTTACAGATACATTTCTTTGTTGTATTTAGAAAATAAAGCTAATAGTATCTCAAAATATAAAAATGGAAAAACATTGATTTCTAAAATTATTCCATAAATTTTAAGTGCATAAAGTGAGTATATAAAATAAAGATAATTTCTTTTATAAAAGTTTTATATTTAAATCTATACAAGTTTTATTTTTTAAAAAGAAAATATCAATACACATGCACATGAAAGATTAATATAGAAAGGGAATAATGGAACCAGATCTGAGGTTTAAGTCGAGAATTTTAGTTTCAACATGACAAAGAATCACATTAGGCATTGGATAGAAAAGACATACAAAGAAAATTAGTTCAAGGTTAAAATCAAAATTTTCATTTCAACTACATCAAGCAAAAGAATCTACGTGAGCCTGGAATAAAGAAAAAAAAAGACATACAAAGAAAATTAGAAAAATAAAGGTGCTTCCTTCAATAATGAACAATAAAAAAAAGATACATTAAAGAAAAACAAATTCAAAAAGTCAGCAATAAAAGATAAGAAGAGATAAATAAATTGCAAAAGCGAAAGTGATTCTGACTTTACCTTACATGTTTTATACTAACTTTTGGATCATTGATATTTCCTTTCGCGGGGCATCAGCGTAAATTGTTTATATTCCTGTGTGTGTTAGTGTGCTCAAAGAAGTTCTACAGTAACCATGATTAAGAATGAAAAAGGCTTACAGTTTATAAGCTAGACAACATCCAATTGATATAGAAGGAGCCTTTTGGAGAGATGCCAACAAAACAAGAAACATGAATATACTTTGTATAACTTCAACTTTGTAAGATACTTTCAACAACTATTGTATTTGGCAAGAAAAGCAAAGAAAAAAAATATGAATAATAACCGTACTAGACTTCCTAATGCATTTGCTTAGTGTAGTGGATCCGCTGGACGGGACGATGGTACCGCGAAATGCGTATAACACTTCTACTCAGAGCAACAAGCTATTTGGAGTTGCAACCACTGAATCTGAGAAACAACAAGAAGAAGCCTTTGCACGTGGTTGAGGCGAGAAAAGATCAAGGCCTGAGACTTCATTTTCTCCTCTTAGAGGGAAGACATCGGGGGGGAGTACTGAATCCTATCATCTCTGATTTGATGCAGTCTAGACTCGGCATAGAGTCGAAGGCGAAGTTTGGGCCTCACCTACACTAGGGAAGACCAATCTGCCGGTAGAGACTGAAGACCTTACTTTTGAGGGAAAGATTAGCCAGCCGGTCTTCACACCTTCGTCATCACCACCAAGGGTTGCCACAGTGATCATCGATTGAACATAGCATTGAAAGAGTGGGAATAACACATTGCCTCTGGACTTGCCACCTCTGGATCCACAGCTGAATTCTTTACATCAAAATGGGGAGGTAGGTAGTGTAAAGTACTGTGATCGTCTGAACCTCTGAGGCATCGCGAGCGTGAGTCGCTAAAGAGAGGGTGTCAGAGGCGGTAATATGCGACCACCTTTTCCAATAGTTAAGTCTTAAAGTGAAGAAGATGAAGCAGAGAGTTCACGTAGTTTAGAATTGTCTTACCTCGAGGGAGATCCCCCCGATTTATAGGGCGTGGTTTGTCAATCTTCCCTTAATTTTAGGAATAAAATCTCTTAATTTTAGGGATAAAATATGTTCTTCCCTATCAATGATTAATCTTCCCAGAAATAAGGGATTTAGGCGAGAAGCAAGGTAGAATGAAATATCTCTTTTCGCGTATTTTCCTCTTTGGTGGCCCAGCATCCATAGAACTTTTCACTTATCAAATTTGGCGGTGGGGGACTTGGGGCGTAGATGAAATTCTGGCTTGAGGTGAGTCTTTAACGAGGACACTACACGTCTTTCTCGGATGGGCTTACAAGACACTTTCCCAGTCTAGTTATTTCCCCACAGCACAATGGGCGAGTGAGCTTGAGGCCTGTTTTTCTTGATCTGTGACAGCGAAGTGGGCACCCTGGGGCTCAAAGTGGGAAGTGAATACAGGTCAAAGATCCATGAGACCTTTCTGGTACTTTACCACCAGTGGATTTTGTAGCACTTGGTGGAAAACTCTCAGGTGCTCTCTGGCTGTAGATGTGTGGAAAGTTAAGAAAGATGCAGGAGAATGTCTTAATAGCCACATTGAGCAGGCTTTGTACGATGCAAGTCTATTGTTTGGATATAAAGTGCGTGGCGGCCTTCGTTTCCAAAAACATGTCTATGGCGCATGATGACTGTTGGCGCCACATTTAATGCTCCCATTGATGTTTTGACCCTCATATAGGGTTAGGCTCAAAAAGGTTTTCCTTTTACCGTTTCGCAAGCTCTTTACCTCTGCGAAATTCTTTCTCCTATGTTTCTCTGACGTTCTTTAAAAGGAATTATCGGAGTGCCACATTTCGATTTTTCGATGAGTTTTTTTTTTTAAACTAGTTTGTAAGTTTTGTATCTCTTGTAACGTTTTTTTGTGGCTCTGTTTCCTAGGTATTCTTCAAAAGCTTTTTTTCTTTCTAGGTGCAGACATGGAATTCTGCTGGGATTTCAGTGATGATGCATGAGCAGTTTGGGGTTGTTCCCAGTTGAAGTCATCCCATTAGGTCTGCGAAGGTTTCTGGATTCGAGGGTTCTTAGGTTCTATTGCTAGGATTGTCAAGTCATCTCGAAAGAAGGGTTTTGTCTTTTGAGGGTTTTTAAAATTTGTTCACTTTTTCTATTGTTTGTAGAATGGCGAGAGGAGTCACGGAAGGCTTCTACCACAGTGGTTTAGCATCAGAGGGACTCCCAGAAAAGCGCTACTGATAATTTGCCTGAATTCTTTGCCCCTATGTCTATAGGAATTAAGATCCTTCAAACGGTTGCTACTATCAAATTGGAGTCAATCGAATGGCGAAGCCACCTGCCTACCATAAGAAGGGGCAAATAACGCCATTTGTTTTACGAGGCAGTTTATTACTTCCGAACACCTTCCCAATTACTTCTTTTGTTGAAACAGTTCCTACACTACGAGCACCTCTTGTACTTAGTCATTAGAGCGTCTTCGGATTACGATGGATTATGGTGTACCATTCTCTACCGGTTCGGATCATTGGCCGATAGAGATTTGTTTTATTTACACTTTGAAGCTAGGGATTGGGCGTCGCCTATCTATATCGGCCCACAGTCCTCGGTTGCAATTTGCCAACGAAGCTCGGACACTCCACTAGGCGAGTGAAAGGGGTTGTTTTGGTCAAGGTCCGTGAGTAGGGCCTTGAAATCTCAGGAGCCGTTTGATCTGAACCAGGTCTCTCGTTCCTAAGTTTGTTTTTCGAGCGGTGGGGCTTCGTTCCTGCCAGGCCGTTTTATTGTTTGATGTGCCCTGTTTTACGAGATTTTTTGCGTGTTTTGACATGCTTCCTTTTCTAAGGAATGCTTTTTTATAGAGGCAGAGGTGCGGGTGACAGGCTGTGTAGAATTTATTAGGTGGAAAAGCGGTCAGGGGCATAGATCAGGTACTGAGATCAAGTAGAGAGAGGCCATACATTGAGCTCTCTTTGCTGAGACTTGCGAGGGTTGGAGCAGATCCACCACCACCCATTAATCCTATCTCAGTGGTTGCTGAGGAGCTTGTGAGGTGAACAACACACCTCTATAACCTCCCCAAGGTCAATCAGAACATTCTTTGCAGTAAGGGTCACTCAAGGCCATAATTGGGAATCAGTTCAGGAAGGAACCTTGAAGTTGTGGCTTTGTGGAGCTGACAGTCACCTTTGGTGCTGCATGACCAGAGCTTGCTTTGGCAAGAAGAAGAAAGGGAAGAGGTTTAGTGGGAAGACTTTAAGTGGGGATTAGAGAACTGTCAGTTGGGTGGATCAAATGCTTAAATACAGAACTTTTCTCATTTGAGAGAGGAGGACGTTATCATCTGAAACCTCATTCATGGGTTTGTGTTCTGAATGTGGCCATTTGCGGCGCTGAGAAACCACGGGCTCGTATCGCGATAACACCGACCAGTTAGTCGGAATGAAACCGAAAAGTGGCGGTATTACTATGGACTCCAGGCGAGCTTACAAATCGCTGCGAAGGCTTTTGGAGAGATTGCTTCAGGGGTTCCGCCTGGGAGGCTTGTACGCATCTGGATTGGGAGGATGGGCCGGGTGGGACCTCATGCGATCGAAAAGTTATCAGGCGATTTTCATTTTAAAAACTATTATTGATATATTCTTTGAAACTAACGACCAATATTGCAGGATTTCGGCGCCATGGTAAGACTCTGTCGGATAAGTGTCTGACGTATGTGGTCGATGGAATTGGGCGAGTCTTCGTGGACACAGGCTCTGGTCGGGGATGACATTCAAACCATTTGACGCGAGGGACTCATACGCACACATATCAGTGACCTGCGCACTAAATCAGCATTTATAGAATGGGTGACAAATCAGTGCTCAGTTCTTCACATTACATGGATAAATCCTATGACATTGTTTGAGATTGGATCATTTGTGTAACCCTGTGAGCTAGTGTGTATTCGTTTAACGATTTAGTGTGTGTTTATATTATAGTTCCTCTTGCTTTTTCTTGACAATCACTTGCATTAATTGGTTTTTTGATGCTTGGGCATGGGACACACCATGTGGGGATCAGAGTTTGACCTCATGTGCTCAGATGGGTGGTTTCAAACACAGACCTTAAACAGCATCAAAGGCCAAAGTTGAATCTTTGGGAGCAGAAGCTGCAGGCCGATCGCGGAAGCTCCCAGTCCGGCAGGAGAGGAGAGGATGGGGCAGAAGAGTAAGCAGCCCTCACCACCATTATGGCACAATTCTTGTGGGTAGCCATGAAAGCCATTGAAGGTGGACCTCAACCTTCAAGTTCGATACCTGGCAGCAGCGGAGTTGGAGGAGACGGCGTAGGGTTGAGGCTGAGGCCACCGCTGGAGGGTTTAGAACCTCTTCTGAGGTCTGGCGAGCCTCAAGGATGAGTATCTTCTCCACTCGGGGCGGGACGGGACAAGAGGCCATGGAGGAGGGACTACTAAAGGCCCGTGTTTGATCTCTTATATCTGCTCTGGTGTTGTAATGTTCCAAACTATGCTGGAGTAAACAAGTTCCAGGATGGCATAATAACTCCTTCAGCCCATTTCCCTCTAGAGTTTTCATGACTACAGGTACTTTATCTTGCACTTGCACGAGGCCACAACAATCAAGGCAGAGCGTAAAGCGTGAGATAAAAGGTAAAGGAACCAAGAGGAGCACTCACATTTGGGAGCTTTGTTCTGAACATCTTAAGTTCTCCTCCACTTTTTTTTTTTTTTTTTTTTTTTTTGTAATCCCGGCTTGGGTTTGGCTACCGTAACTTATATGTATTTTTCGATGCTGTTGGGCGTATTTAGCAGGAAATACAATTTTTGGTTTACTTATACTATTGATTCCTTTTATCTCACAACTTCCTTCCACGAATCTTGGCTAGGATAGTTGCTTCATGGATATCAATGTTAAGTTTTTTTTTTTTTTTTTTTAGGAGCTAGAAGTTGGTAGGGTTTACACGCAGGGCTGTGACGGAAGGCACCATTTACGGGCGCGGCTACGCCAACAATAGAGCCGCACCCTCTTGCGGCTTGGAAGCGCGTGCCGGCGGGTTATGAGCCACGTTTGATCTTGAAAGTGTCGACCTCAGCTAAAGGAAGTCATATACGGTCTTTTGAGTGCCGACGGTATGAGCCACATGCAATTAACAGAGAAGGGATGTCGGCGGGGCTATGGGTCACATCTGGTCTTTTGAAAGTGCTAGAAGGCTATGAGCCACGTCACGGCGTCTTTTGAAAGAAAGTATGTCGTGACTATGACTTTTAACGTCTGGTCTTTTGAAGAAGTCGATGAGGCAAGCCATACGGTCTTTGATACATGGGTATTCGAAATTAAAGAAAATACTTTAAAGGAAATTTAATTGATAAAACCTTTAAAGAAAATTTTATTAATAATATTCCGAGAATTGAAAGAAAATGTTCTAAAGGAAACTTTATTGATAATACCTTTAAAGAAATTTTATTGATAAAATACCTCTTAAGATGCATATGTTCCATCACAGGCAGCGTCGTCAGAGTTTATCTAATAAATACAATCAGTGCCCATATATCCGTATGGCCTTTCAATTCGGTTGAATTTCTTAGGAGCTGTCGGTCGGTAGTGTTTCAAAGACCATTTCGGAGGACCCAGGTCCTCGGCTCAAATAAAATTGTTTCAGCACATTGTATAAGTTTGTTGTCTTTATTAGTGCAGTGTCATACTCAGGGCACTACTTCACGGAGCTCGTCTGTCATATCTAAGTCTTTGGCAAGGGCTTCAATATTAGCCTCTTTAGGAATTTCTGTTCAAAGTGTGGGCATTCGATTTAGCAGATTATAGCCTCCATCCATGGGGTGAAATGACGGTGACACTCGATTGGCTTAAGTGGTTATTTTATAGGCCCCAAGGAATTTGGGTAGCTCTTCTGCACTTTTCCTTTAATAAATGTAGGCCTTTTTCAAAGCTATCAAGAGAGTTTGTTAGATGCTTTATTTGGGCCATTGCTCTATATAGATATAGTAGAGGGTTGAAGTCTGAGAGTTTATATATTCAACTCATAGCGCAAATTTTTGTATACTCTTTATCAAGCGCGAAAGCGTTGTCAATTGTTGACTAAGGTATTGAATGGAGACAATATTCTTCCACAAATTGAATGATAACCTTGTCTTTGATGGAGGTGAAGGCTTCATCGTTCTATTGCTAAAATAGTCGGTTGTGACCATGTTGACTTCTTTTAGGCGATGGCCAGTGGCGGTGGCCGGTAGCGGTAGGCGGTGGCGGTAGCGGTAAGCGGTGGTTGACTATATTAAATTTACTTGAGCAAAGGGCCAGGGGCTTGTGATGGTGGTTAGATCTTGAGTCGGCACCCTTGAGATGGGGGCTTGTCGTTGGCAGCGGTCACACTTTCTAATGTAGGCGGGTACATCTGCTCTCATGGTTGGCCAATAATAACCTTGTGTATGGGCCTTATGAGCTAAAGTTCTTCCTCCTTGATGGTATTCGCACATCCCTTCATGGAGTTCTGTCAATATATATTGTCCCAGTAGTGGCGAGACAATTAAGATATGGCAGATCAGTAGCTTATATAATTTTTGTTTACAAAGGAAAACCCTAGCCACACTTTGGACTTGAATCTCTTGCGGGCTTCAATCTGTTATCCTTGCTCTCAGAGGCTCAAATAATGCATTATAGGGGGTTAGCCAAGAAAAGCATGCTTCGTCTATCTAACTCACCTTGTCGGTCATAATAGATGACATCGGTTGGTAGTAGACGGGAAAGAACATCGTTTTTCTTATCGAGATGGATGCGGCCACTACTGCCAAAGTGTCTGCCTTTTCATTCGAGTCCCTTGGGATATGCTCAAGTTTCCAAGCCGCAAAACTCTCTAGTGGATTTGTGACCGGACTTGCATACGACCATGCAGGTCGCATTTCATATTCTCAGTTTACATCCTAACACCGGGTTGAAAGTCAGCTGCGTATGATGAGTTTTTACGAGAGGATATAGCTTTTCTTGAGGTCAATCAGGCGGAGTACTTCATATTCAATGCATTTATTAGACGAAGTCTAGCGTGTGGCCCTATTCTACCATTTCCCCAGTTGGGGCTTTAAGTTGCAAGCGGACTCTAGCTCAGTTTTGGTGAAGCGTCGTCCACCGTTGAGGATCCACCATCCCAATTCCCAGTGGTCCACATCTGGTTGGGGTAGTTCTACTAAAAAATCTGTCAATATCTACCCCTTCAATGTCAGGTGAGGTTTATATTGAATACCAAATTCACTTAGTTCAATCGCTTATCAAGCCATCCTTCTTGATAGGTCAGGCTTATTATGCAGTACTACTTGAAAGGGAGATTAGTCGACCACGACGATAGGGTGTGTGCACTTGGGAAGTAGGGGAGGCGGCTTTTTAGGCACACACGCCACACGGAGGGCCAGTGCTACTTTTTTTGAGAAAGGGTATGTCGGGTTTTACAGCGGATAGGATTTTCTTATGAAGAGTATTGATCTCTGCTTTCAGTTTTCATCTTCTTTGAACAAAGTTGCACTGTTTGGGACTTCCCGACACTGCGTGGTAAAGATAGTGTATCACTGCTGAAATTTAGCGGAATTGGCGGTCGGTAAGGTGTTGTTTGAATGCCATAGCTTGGTTGCTCCTCATTCAACCGGCCCTTTTGGCTCCGCCAGCATGACAAAAAATGGTTTAATTGGTGTGAAGCGGGATATGATTGCCCAGTGTAAGCGGAGCCGGTCGATTCAGCGCACTCTATCTTTTACGGAGGTGGAGCACGAGGAGTCCATTATAGCTGAGTTGAATAAGTTGGACTACATCCCTCTTTGGGTCACCATAAAGCCTAAAAATTTGCTGCCCAAGCGACTACGAGCGCACATTTCAAAGGTTGAATTTCATGTTGTACCTTCATGTAGTTGAGGCTTCTTGTAGATGCTTGGTGTGGTCGAAGCGTTCTTTGGATTTTACAAGCAGGTCGTCGATATAGGCTTCCATGGTGTTGCCCAACAGCGAGTCGAAATATCTTAGTTACAAATCTTTGATAAGTCGCCCTAGCATTCTTCAAGCCAAAAGGCATTACGTTATAGCAGTATAGCCTGTGTGGTGTGATAGTGTTGATAACTTAAATTCTTTGGTAGAGTTTCTAACCTGGTTGGGGTATAGGTGAGAGTGGTGGTGTTCTCCCCTTTTGTACTCCTCTTGTGTACTTTTTGGGAGCTTTGTGCTTGCTTTTTAATATATATTACACTTTTCTTGATAAAAAAGAAACCAAAAATAGCATGTGTGGTGTGATGAAGATTCGTTTTCTCACGTCGAGGGGCGGGTGGGAATCTGGTGATATCCAAGAAGTGTCCATAAGCGGCCCGGTGATAGTGCGAAACTACGACATCAACAATTTGGTCTATCTGCGGTAAGGAAGCTATCTTTTGGGCGGCATGCCGTTAAGGCATGTCTTTGGAACCCACCACCATATTTAACTAGCCATTCAAGGTATTTCACTTCTCTGATGAAGCATGCTCTCAGTAAGTTGTCTACTTCCATCTGAATGATCTGATGGCGATCCGGATGGAAATGCCTCACTTTCTGTCTTACCAATTTGGCCGTGGGGATAATATTTAGTTCATGAGAGGCCACTGTCGGGTTAATCGACCTATGCAGTGACTCTAGGCAAATACATCCTGTTATTCAAACGCAGAATCATAACATGCTAATCTCTAATTCAAAGAGTTAATAGAGGAAAAAGGAAAGTTAGTCAATTTTGATCTCGGTGTATCACGAGAAGAAGGGATCAGTAAGCGGCAAACGAAACGATCCCTACGAGCGAGTCCGAAATGAGGTAATAATTCTTGAACAAAACCCGACTCTAATCTAACCATGAATCTATCTATAGCTTTGAGAAAAGGAACCGAGAATGCACAAAAGGCACTATATCCATTGTCTCCCTTGCTGTCTTTTGCAAGGAATTTTCCTTGAATCATGCAAAGCTTCCTTTCAACTTTAAACACTATTCTATTCTCAACTCATTGTCGAAGCATTATCAAGAGAGAATGGAGACTTGCTATAGGCTAAAATGGATGCATTACAAAGAAGAACAAAACTTGAGATTGGTTGATTTACCTGGTGGTAAGAAACCGATTAAGAATTCATGATGGGTGTTTGCAAATAAATTTAAGGTGATGGATCCACAGGCAGGCGGTACAAGGCAAAGTGATTGCAATAGGGTATACTCAAACATATGGAGTGGATTATCAAAAACATTTGCTCTATTGGAAAAATGAATCGAGTAAAATTTTTCTTTTATCCTTGGTAATTTTGATAGAAAGTGCGATAATATAGTGTAAAAAATGCTTTCCTTCTGATGGTGATTTAGAAGAAGAGACTAAAATGAGTATTCCACTAGAGTTCAATGGGGATGATGGAAAAAAGGTTTGTTGGTTAAATAAGACACTATATGGATTAAAACGGCCCCCACGTGCTTGGTTTGGAAGGTTTGCCAAGGTTATGACAGGTAATGGTTACAAACAAAGCCAGGAGATCATACACTTTTCATAAAACGCGTTAAATTTGAAGTCGAGGATCATTAATTGTATGTTGGTGGCATTATTGTGATAGGGACGTAGAGAAAGATACCTTGAAGTAGTGCCTAGCGAGGAGTTTGAAAAGATTTCGAAAAAGTGAAGTATTTCCTTAGAATTGAGGTGGCTTTCAGTCAGCAAGGCATTTTCATTTCTCAGCAAAAAATATATTATTGATCTTCTCAAGGAAACAAGTATGATGGCTAGTAAGGCGAAGTTCGACTCCCATTGAACAAAAAATCACGAGATTAGGTGAAGCACTTGGAGATAAGAAAATTGGATGAAAAAAATGTATCATGGCTTGTTGGGAAAACTCGATGCTTGCACATACTAGGCCAAACATAGCCTATTCAGTGAGTGTAATTAATTCGATTCATGCATGATCCAGAGATTCGCCTCTGAGGCGGAGTCTACAGGAGTCCTCCATTGCTTAAAGGCACATCACAGAAGGAATCTTGATGAAAGCATCATATATTGCTTTGGGAAAATATACACCGATGCAAATTTGTAGGGATCTCCATTGAATGACTGATCCCCGACTATAAATTTGTGTACCTTTCTTGGGTAAATTTAGTATCCTATAGGAGTAAGAAACAAAATGTGGTAGCAGTCGGCCTTTATAAGCAAAGTTTAGAGCTATAGTGATAGGGTATGAGAATTGTTGTGGGTCAAGATAATTCTAGAAAGGTTGAAGGTTCAATGGCATAAGCCATGAAACTCTCTTTGTGATGTGTCAGCCAATTAGCATTGCTTTCAAATATATAAACATATATTAAGTGTGCGTGTGTGTCACGACGAAAGAAAATATATTAATGTGCCCTAAAGGAGGGTGCGTAGGTATACATGATAAGAACTAATGCTTTGTTGTAAAGATTTAGACTTCTGAAATAATACCTTTTGTATGCATAAAAGAAAGTGATATATATATATGTTCCATCCTTTATAAAAATCTATAAGTAAAAAGATAGATTTGGCTTCAATGCATGAAACAAATTTTAACGGTACATTTTATCTGAGAAAATGCTTGTGTTCTTGAAATATGAAAATAGGAAAACAAAGAAAAAGTAAAGAATACCATAATCATATCAATCATTAATATGGAAATGAAGGAACACGATTATGTAATAATATTCTATTACACCGGATCTTGGGGTTTTGCTATTACCTGAGAGTTGGATGGTAGATTCATGCATTGAGTCTGAGCTTTAGTCTCCATTGTGAAGCATCTTCAGTGATATTTTCCACGGGTAGTCGATTTGAAGTTAAAAGAAATAGTTTATATACACCACCTGCATTTATGGTGGATATCAAGTTAAGAACTCAACTAACATACACATTCAAATATTTTGAATGGACAAAAGAAAGTTTATCAAATACCAAATAATGTTCCAAGATTGATAAAGAGATGAATGGCTGAGTAAATATTTTGATAAATAAAGAATATCCCCAACACAATTGTTATTTTTATTGTTATTGTACACCACTGATATCATAAAGATCTCGAAAATTTAATAAAACAAGAAAATAATGCAAACAATAATTTTTTTAAGATTGAAAATATTGAAAGCAGGAAACAATCTTTGTAGACAATATTATTTCAAAAGAATATTTCCTTTGATTCTTCTACCTCAATCCACAATTCAGAGATAGGAGTAGTAAAGATTTTTTTTCTAAGAGATCAACCAAAGTTGCAGTGGCTTTATTCCGGTGAACTTGAAATGTGAATTGCATGTGGGCAAAAATCACGAGTGTAGTGTTTCTTTTGTTTCCACTTCTTGCAAGGAGATTTTATGAAGCCTTCTTTCCCATGTAGAGTCGTTTTTCTTGTCAGAAGAAGTCCCTCATTAAATGAGTCGCCACACATTTATAGGTGAAATTTTATAGGAAAAAAAACCGGCGAAATATATTAAGAGGGAGCAAACCCGAAAGCATACATCAAAGTATACAGAGAGCATAAGCAGGACAAAAAAAAGCAGCAGTGGGAGATGGAAACAATACGACGCACGGCGTACCAATATACAAAAAAAAACCGATAACAATGGAAGCGAAAATCAAGTATACTTCTTAACGAGAACAGAACATACTCTGAAGCATTTTTCATCCTTTGGGCAAGAGGCACCACATCATCTTCGAACATATACAATTTCTCTCTCCAAACTTTCGGAATAGGTAGATAGAGCAGCCGAACAATAAATGACCCAAACAACGCTTGACATACCACGAAAAAACCCGATGCTCATGATAGGCCGAAAATCGGCTATACTTCTTAACGAGAACCGAGAGAACATGCAAAGCATTTTCATCCCCTTCCTTTGAGCCAAGGGCACCACATCTTCGAACATATATGCTATTTCTCTCTCAGTATCCGAGTAAGTGAATGAGGCGGTCGTCCATATCTTTTATCGGTGCATGAATCTTGCCGCTGATCAAATATCTTTGACTAACCAATGATTAACCGGGTGACTCGAAATTGAAAAAGTAAGGCCCATAAATTACGAGCCTTTACTCATTTATACATGAAATTAGGAACAAATTTACGATCCTCAAGATTTTTTTTTGACATCATAAACTTGAATTACATCATAGTATTCAAGTTCATCACAAATCTTTTGTCTCAGTGAGATTCGAATCTTGGACATCCTATGCCACCACTGGCTCTTAACCACTTGATACAGGACTCGTCAACGAATCTGAATTTGGTTAGCAATTCAAAGAAATGCGATTCCTTGATTTTAAATTGTCTTCTTCATTGAAAATTTTGGGTGGCTCAAACGAGAATGACATTTCATCCTCTTTTGTGATCTTTGCGAGGTTAGAATAAGATTTGATTACAAATCTTTGCGGAAAATATTCTTTTTGCAAAAGAATAGTTCCTACAATTATTAAGTAACCGATCACGATTGAAAGCGATAATGAAAATATTTTACTTTATTTGAGAGATCAATTGAGGGTCATCTATAACTAGCCTCCCAAATAAAATTATTGAAATGCGAGATAGCCGTATGGCGAAAATCACGTATATAGGAGCTTTGTTTTGTCTCTCATGGTTATCTTAGGAAGATTTATTAACGACCTTTTCTTTTTGTGAAGCCTTAAATATAAAGTCTGCATTTGCCAATCAAAAATACATATTGAATAGATCACCTCTTAATTATAGGTGAAATTGAAAATTAATTTTGAAATTCCCACAAATTTAGTTTGCTTAATTGGAAAGAAATTTGGTTCTGATTTTCTGGCTTTTTGTTTCATTATTATGAAATTTGCTGACAAAAAGAATAGTATTATGTTTTTTATTCTCTTAGATCTCAGTTCAAATATTTGTTTTCCATTTGGAATTTGTAATAAGAGAATATTTATTTTAATTCTCTCTAACTTAAAAAATTTGATCAATTTTGAGAAAGTCGAGTCTACGTAGTCTTTTTAAGTTTAAATACGTGTTACCTTTAAGACACACCACATGCCACTTGACAAATCTCCCAATTGACAAATGATAATCTAACTAAAATTTTTATGTATCTATAATTATTTTATGAAATTTAACCATAAAGATAACAGAATAACAAGAGATATAAGTGATGACCCGGAAGCAACATAGAAAAGGTATCCAGCAGTTTGAAACTTGGTAGAATAAACCGACTCATCTGGAGTAACAAATTTATAAGACTTTTCGTGATGGAGCCTACACGGCTTGTGGCGCGGTGTCAAATCTTTCCTCAAACTCTCTTAGAGTATTACTCTGCCTCATTCAAACCCTCTTGTCTAGAAACTTGAGGATGCCTCTTCAAAGCGTCCGATCTGAAAGTAAAGAAACAAACAACAGAGTTAAATGGATTCTTTGAAATGAACTAATGAAAAGTTCTGCAATTCTCGATTAGAAAATCTGTGTAATGAGTAAAGCTTATTAAAATATTATAATAAGTGTTATGGGTACTATAATTATTTCTCTGCCAATTTCTACTTTTTTAAAGGGTGGAATAGATCTTTTTAATAGCTTTAATAGCTTTAGGGTTTTTATCTCTTAGTCTATATATCATAATTTTCTTTTAATATTTAGTAAGTAGTGACTTCATCAATGTAAAGCCCACAGAAAACCTCTTTCATAACTCATCCATTTAATTTCATATGAATTCTTGGTTTGTCCATATTAGCCAAATGTATATTTATCATGGTATCAGGCCTCCACTTAATTTGTATCATCCATAGCTTTTGCGAGTTGGCGGGGTTAAGACGAGCCACAAAAAAAAAAAAAAGGAGTTTTTTATAGTTCTGTTTATTCGAGTCCGGATGGTGGCTTTACGGGTTCCTGAGTTGATCACTCCTTGGTCGATTTACGCTTCATGCTGACTTCACGGTTGATTTCAACTCTTGGCTCTTATTATTATTTCTTGTTGGATTTTTGTTGAGATGCATTTGAGGTGGGGAGATGGGATTCTCTTGGATGATCATGGTATGCAGACTAGGATGGATTGATACATATTAGGGTTATGATGAAAATTTTTTGAAAGCGAAAATTGCGC
Source organism: Tetrastigma voinierianum (assembly GCA_016808115.1). NCBI lineage: Eukaryota > Viridiplantae > Streptophyta > Magnoliopsida > Vitales > Vitaceae > Tetrastigma > Tetrastigma voinierianum. The sequence goes on along the minus strand of JAEQBH010007315.1, from coordinate 100,211 downwards.
CGGGTTATGTTTAGAACTTTAGTTAAACTGGGATGAGAGAATGGAAAATTATAGAGTGGTAGATGTTTGGGAATCACGATAATTCAAGATCGTCCATAGATTAATAATTTATGACACACACAATAGGAATACAATTAGTAAATTTGTTCTTAAGGAAGTTTGGGATTATTTGGCAAAGTTGTACACAATCTAATTTTGCAAGCATTATCAGTTAGAGTGATGCTTCGTGCTTTACAGCAGAAAAATATGAAAGTGTGAGGGCACACATGATCTCCCATGTGGTTATGGACCCGATTAACTAACAGTCACACGAGTTAAAGGGCTTTTGCTCCATATATTGCGAGGAAAGAAGAAGCGTTTGTAGTTCGAATTTTGATGTAGCTCTTCGTGATGATTTGAGGAACCGTGGGACTACTTGCCATGTCCAGTGCATGTTGATTCGATGGATTGAGTGAGCTGGTGGGCGGGGAGATCGGCAAGTCTCATACGGAAAAGATCTCCCTATATTGACCACTCCCTCTGTTTTTCACAGGTCCCTCCACGAACTGTTTAGTGAATGCTCGGTTTAGATCACATACTCACATTTTGCTCAGAGATGAATGTATCGTTTATGTAAAGGGGTCATTGGAAATCCACGGTGTCACATGTTGACTGAGCAGAGGGTAAATCTGGCTGGCCACCGGTCAAGCGGTTTCCTGACGCTGGGCACGCGCCATCCACCATCCGCGACATCGACAACGGTGGTCCCTCAGGCCTTTAATCCTAATCTTTGCCATGGCTGCTCCATCATTAGATCATCATGCTTGGCGATTTCAAAGTTCACGGCTAACGCATGCCATGTACACGTATCCTCTCTATGGTTTGTCATCCTCTTGTTCCCTCAATTTTATCTCCAATTTTTAGATCTTAGATTAAAACCGCATCATATGTCACTGATTTGTCATCATTTGTTCTTTATCCTCATTATTCATACGTATGGTAAATGGCTGCTTGATGGCACTCTATGCCTTTAGCGGGTTGTGGTGTTACACCATGTTTGTCCATTCACGATGTCTCTTATATTCACAAACTTACTATAAATCCTAGTTTACATTGAAATTGACTTTATGATGCGGATATTTGGTCTTTTTTTCTTCTTAAACCTTTGGTATGGTAGGACCAGCAATCCCGGAAGCTGATTGGTGAGTAGTGAGAAGGAGACTATATGTTTTTGGATGAGCTTAAAGTACGAATGTTCGCGATACATTTCTAGTGTTGATTTGTCTTCCTTCGTTTGAGTGATTCTTCGTGCATCTTTTATTTTGTGGCATTCTACGCTGGTGTGTTACGCATCTGGTTTGGGTTTCTGAGCTTCTCTGAGGGCCTTGGGCAATGTGAGCCTTGTAATATTTCGGATTGTTGTGGTTGCAAATTGGCGAATTTTACGCTTTGCCTTTATCAAAAGTACTTGTTTCTCTTGCTCCATTTGATCTTGTTCATTCGATGTATGGTCCTTCTCACAATACCCTGAAAAGGAGATGTTATATGTTTCCTTGTGATGATTGCACTCGTGGCTAAGGTTTTATCTTATGAAAAAAAACGTTACGATTTTCTAAGTATATTCAATGATTTTCGAATTCTCATTAAAACACAGCATTTACTCGACATCAAGTGTTTTAGATGTGATTTGGGTGGAGAGTATACTTCTCTGTGCTTTCTGCGATTTACTTGCTTTAGATGGGACAATTCATCAAACTTCTTACATGCAAATACTCTAAAGACAAAATGGTGTTCTTTGAAGAAAGGAAACATAGACACATTGTTGAAGACACTAGATCTCCTTTTGGTATGGTATTCTAGTGAATTTTGGGAGAAGCGGTCTCACTATGGCTCATTTGATTAATAAATTCCAACCTCTCACGGTCGAGGAGGTTGCTCCTTTTGAAAAAATTATATCAGACGTAGCGCTCTGATTGTTCTTCTCTTCGTGTTTTTGGTTCTGCATGTTTTGTTCTTGGGCCTCACGTTCAGGCGTAGTAAGTTGTCTTCAAAATCACGCGCTGTTGTGTTTTCTGGTGGGGTTGTGGTCAAGACAAAAAGGATATGGTGTTTTTGATCCAGTCGAGTGAAAAGTGTTATATATTTAGCGTCTGTGTTATTTTCTTGAGGAACATATATATTATTTTTCCTATTCTGCCGTTAACATTAACATGATAAATCGATCTTATTCGTGATCCTTTCTTCAGTCATGATGCTATTGTTCCCCACATTGATGTCTTTGGTCTGCGTCCTACTCTTTACGATCATAATTCTTGCGAGTTCGACTACTGGCTTTCATCGAGGATCTTGTGGTGCTTTAGCTGTGACATATGCAGCTTCCTCTCCTTCTCAGTATCAATCATCTTAGGGGCCTACGGCTCTGTTTCTCCCGTTACCCACTCATGCTTAGTAGTCCACTCAGCAACTGATTTTATTTATTCTTGTTACTCTAGTTCTTTTTGTCTCTTTTCAAAACTGATTCATCGTCTCTCTAGCCTTTTGTCCTATAAGGCGGTCATTGATCCACTGGCGTATCTTTATGGTGAGGAACTCCTTTGCTCACATCGGACACATGCTTGGGATTTGGTACCTCACCTCGGGTAAACGTGCCATTGGTTCCTCGTTGAGGTCTATAAAATTAAGACTGTCGATGGATGCATTGAAAGGTATAAAGCTCGATTGGTGCTAAGGTCCACATTAAATATGGTATGGATTATGAGGGACTTTTGCTCACTTATTTTAAAAATGACTAGTTCGTACTCTTATTACGGTTGCTTAGTCGTCGTTGGCATATTACTCAGTGGATGTTAGCTACCTTTTTAAATGGAGATCTTCAAGAAGAAGTCTATATGGTTCCTCACCTGCAGGGTTTTCATCGGCTGAGTGGGAGATTTATTTGGCTTCGAAGAAAAGCCCTTTATAGTCCTCAAACAAGCTCCCTCGAGCACGGTTTGAAAAGTTTCTCTTTATTATTACCTCACTTAGTTTCGTCCTAGCAATCATGATTACGCATTATTTGTTGAATGCCTCCTATTTGATGCGTATTACCTTTCTTTACATGGCTGATGATATGATTATTCATGGTGATGAGTGATGGTATTCTAATGTTGAGCAGGTTGGCTCGTTGTTTGCAATGAGTTGCATTTCCTTTCCAGTTACTTTTTGGGTATTGATTGCATCTTCTCAGAAAGGAGTTATCTTCTTTCTCAATCTAAGTGCATCTCGATGCCTCTTTGAAAGGCGGTCTCGTATCCTTTGATAGTCGGATGTGAAGTACTCCTGTCAGAGATTAATGCTCGTTATACGCCCGGTAGTTTCGGCTTTGCGGGATCCGGTGCCATATCTCATCTTCATTGTTGGTAGTTTGGTTTATCTTACCATTCTCGTCAGCGACATTGCATATCTTTGTTCATATAGTTAATCGGTTGTTACTTCACCTACTACGATTCATTAAGTACGCTGTTCTTGTATTTAAGTATCTTCGAGGTACTCGATTTGAGTCTCTTACTTTCTTCTACCTCGTCCTTGGGGTTGCATGCTTATTACGATCTTGGGCTAGTGATCCTACGGATCGCCGTCGTCTTGGTTTTGTATTTTTTGGGGGTTCTCTCATTTCGTGGAAGAGCAAAAACCCGATGAAGCCTCTCTAGATCTTCCACAGGAAGCGGCGGAATATCGTGCCATGGCTTCTACTACACGCTGAGAATGATTTGGTTCTGATGGTTTGCTTGGATATGGGTGTTTCTTCATCCTTCTCCATTATATTGTGATAATAAGGTGCTATCCAAAATTAATAAGTGCAACACGAAGAGCGGACCAGAAGCATATTGAAGTTGATTGTCGTAATAGTGAGCATAGTTTTTGGGCTTGACACTTCAACATGCCTTCGTTCCTTTATACATGCAGCTTTACTTAGAGCTTGTTTACAAAAAATCACACTCATCTATGATTTGTTTTTATCTAGCAAACTCTAAAACTGTTAAGCGGCATCGTGAATTTGAGAGGGGATGTTAAATGTTAACTCAAAGTGTTAGCAAATTTACTATAGTCATTTCTCTTTGTAATTCTACTTTACTTTTAAGGTGAACTAGTCTTTTCTAATAGTAACTTTAATAGCTTTGGGGTTTTATCTTGAGATACATATATACATCTTTCTTTGTATTGTAAGGCATGCACAAAAGCCGTTTCAAAAACTTCAACTCTCTTTTACGCTAAGTCCATTGTTCATATAGATTCTGGTTTGTCCATCAATATTAAATATTATGTTTATCATAAACCATGTCTGGATATAAAACTGACACAGCATTATAAACTTCGAATTTAGAGCAGTAGGTAAAAGAGAGGCATTGAAAATGATGTTTCAAACCTTATTCTTAAACTATAAACAAAGAAACTGTTGAAATTTTCTTTGAAACCCTATACCGATGTTAACATTTTATATTTCTAAGTAACTTCTGAAGGATGCCTAGTTTGCAAGTTTTACATCCATCTTGCTACCAACCTTCTTGACCACATTTATCACTTCTTTTGCCTCCGGCCTCTTCCGCTATTCTGCGCTCTTTTATGTGAACTCTCATCTATAATTTATAATATTGAGCAATATTCAGGCGATGGGAACCAATGACCGATGGATCAAATGGAACGCGAATCGATTAGGTCTTACCTCTTATAATTCCATTAAATCGACATATTCCATTTGAACCTGAGGATTCAAGCGCGGGTTCTTACGGGTGCGAAGAAAGCGGTATGTGGAAACTAAGCCGAGGAACGTCTAAACTTATGCGAGACGATTAGCCTAGATGACCATTGTTTAGGCGCCTTAAAGGCATGACCTCGGAAAAGCAGGAACTTTCTAACCGAGACAATATGATAAACTTCGATTTCTAACCGGCCGCATTAATTTAGCTTATCCACGTATCTTTAAACGCGAAACATCATCCTGAATATGGAAAAAATACACAAAGCATCTTTGCTAGACAAAGCCAAATTATACTTCTCATCCTGGAACCAACTTGACATCAAGATGAAATTACCTTAAACAACTTCTGGCATGAGTTACAGCAAGCCTGAGGAAATTTAGCTGGCACAATTAGAGGTAGCTTGCATCTACAATCTATTTAAGCTTTTTTCTCCAATCATCCATTCTTGATCAAAAAATTGTGCAATTGATAGATGGCTTACATAGCTTGGATAGTGAGGAAGCTTGGGCAATCATCAGGATCCTCACTTTTATCCTCTTAGATGTCCACTTTATTTAGAAATTATCACCTTTCATTTATTGTAGAACCAAACTCTACGATTGACTACATTTGCACCGACCAACATAGATAGAGCAACATGTGCCTACTAAATCTGAGCAAGGGCGGTGTGAGAATATGAAGCTTCAAAGGAAGCATGTGTCACCCAATCGAGAAGTTTGTGAAACTTAGCTTATAGGACCCATGGAGCAATACAGGCTGAGATCAAAATGGAAGTGAAAATATCCATTTAGAAAAGAGCTCAGAGGAGCTGACATTTCCATAACCTCATCAACTTGACCAATAATATACGTAATTTCATCAATTTTTATGAAATAAACTCTTTGCAGGAATAAAAATAATAATCAAGCAAATATCCATCTAAATCAAGCGACTCGACACCACCACGACTCTAAAACCACAGCAGTCCCAAGCCAAATTTAATTGGAATCTTGCGATAATAAAAATGAAAACAAGACAAGCACCAAGATTTTAAAGGGGAAACTGATGCGAGAAAAAAACCATGGGCAAAGGAGAAGTGCAGAAGCGAGAAGGTCCATACCAACCCTTGTGGGATCGGTTGGCCAATGGACTCACGAGGGCCACATTTGCTACCACAGAGATATCCACATTTTTCTCAAATTTTTCTTTACAAGAGCCCCAAAAAACCAAATTCGATTGCAATCAATACCTTAACAGAAATTATTTTATTAACAATTCTGGTCAATGGTAAATTCATGCCCAGCCGACTTCGAGACCTTGACTCTGAAACCGCTCTACGTGATTATAGCAGCGCGATACACACATTATTACACCACGAAAACGTTCTCAAAATTCACATATGCTTGAGCTGAAAACACTCGAAGATATCTGAGAGAAGAAAAAAAAATAGGACATCGAAACAAACAACACTCACATCTGTTGCAATCCTTTGACGATAATAGAGTATGGCGGAGTCTCGATCGTAGTATCCATGTGGCTCGGCAACCGAGGCCTCCATTTAATCAACCCGAACAAACGCACCACGAGAGATCAAAAAATAAAAATCTCTTAACTAGTAAGGCAGGAATTCAACCCCTAGAAACACAAAGGCTGCTTTGAAATCAGGAAACTGAATGATTGAGCTCTGAACATATTTTTTTTTCTTTTTTTTTGTAAAAGATAATTTATGATTATTTTTTCCCCTAAAAGATAATTTATGAATTTTTTAAAAATTATATATATATTTTATGATTTATATATTATCTTTTTTCCAAAAAATAGAATATATTATTCAAAAAAATAATTTTTGAATTGTTCAAAAAATTATCCTTTTTATGATTTATATATTATCTTTTTCCAAAATAAGAATATATTATTCAAAAATAACATTGCTGAATTGTTCAAAAAATTATCCTTTTTATGAATTTATATATTATATTTTAGAAAAAAAATTAAAAAAAATTAATTTATTAAATTGTTCAAAAAATTATTATAATTCTTTTCAAGATAATTTATAAATTGTTTAAAAAAATTATATATATTTTTATGAATTATATATATTATCTTTTTTAAATATTGTTCAAAAATATATTTTAAGATGTGTTTAAAAAAATTATTATGAATTCTTTTCTAAAGATAATACATAAATTGTTTAAAAAATTATATTTTTTTAATGAATTATATATTATCTTTTCCCAAAAAAAGAGAATATATTGTTAAAAAAAGATAAATTTATAAATTGCAAAAAATTATCCTTTTATAAATTCAAAAATTCAAAAAACCATAATTTATTAATTGTTAAAAAAATTATTATGAGTTCTTTTTGCTAAAGATAATTTATAGAATTTTCAAAAATTATATATTCTTGGGTGAGGCGCCACTTGATTGTTGAAACTAATACTCAAAAAATCCGGGGATTCAAATCCCATGACATAGAATATTTATCAAAAGTTGGGCAAATAATATTCTGAACATATAGGGAGTCAGTAGAAGCAGTTTCTGAATATAAGCAAAGGAACTTATCTATGGTGAGTATGAGAAAGTTCTTGATCTCGGCAAATATACACCTGAGGCAGTCCTCAGAGACATTTCGGTGTAGCAAGGCAGACTGAAGATGGACTACATGATTCCATCGAGAGTATCACAATGACTTCTCTCAATTGAACTTTTTATCGATTAGTCAGCAATGAAAGTGGAGGCTGGAAACGTGCTTGAAAAGTCTCGAAAGAAGTTCTCAAAAGGAGCCTCCTCCTCTTCGGTAAAAAAAATTTGGGAATATTGTAGGAGTCAGTCTGAGGTTTGGCTGAGTAAGAAGAGCGGGGGTATAGGGTATCTGAATCTTGAGTAGAGGTGCTTCAGTTGAATGGGAGAGATCCGGGAGTGCACTCTGGTACCATAAGCGGCATTAGATTGTTTCTGGGTTATTATTAATGAGTGTTTAAATCTGGGAAGCCTTGAGCACGATATACAGATCTTGCAGGAGCAGAGATGAAAGTGTGGAAGGAAAGAGTCTGTTTCACCAAACTTGCTGTTGGTTAGGATCATGTTGTTATCTGACATGGGAGCGAGAAGGCTACAATTCAAGCGTTGGATTAAGTCATGATACGACTTAAGCAGAAGGATGTGTACTATGAAGGCTTGGCTGGAGTTAGAGTTATACGAGTATGGCGTATATTTTCTTTCATATGATAACAAGATGCATGCAAACGATTCATTCACGGATCTACTCATTTCATATCAGCTGCTGCATGGAGATTCTTATTATTCGTACCGAGTGGCTGAGAAAGTATGCATGCCGGCAGCCCTTGACTCAATCAGATAGGGCTTCCAGATATTAATCTTTTATAGAGAGCCTCATTTGACTATACAAAGCAGAAGAATTTATGATTGATTTAATAACCTTCGTTCCCGAGTTTAAACAGTGCAGAGGAATGGTTGGATAACTAAACACTGAGCTATAAATTGATTAACAGATAAAACGTGTGTTTGAAGTTATACGATCAGATAGGGCATTCTTACAAGGCGTGAATCAGTGAATGTACCAGTAGTAATTCTAGTATGGCTGAGAGTTCTCAGAGAAAGGATGTGAGGTTGTTTTTGGTTGTGATATGACTCGAGTCGAGTTTGATGTGAAAAAGATCCCGATGGTAAGGAATTTCGGATGTATTACAGAAAGTTACGGGTATTCCCCCTTGGAAGTGGACTTATGCCTCTTATGAGTGTGCTAGGAGCATTACAGTGTGGGCACATACTACAGATGGCTCAATTGGAAAGGTTAAAGGTTATTCTGAGATTTTTAGATAAAGGGTTTGTAAAGCCTGATGTTTCTTGCTTAGGAATTTCCATTTTTATTGTGAAAAAGAAAGATGGCACTACGGATGTGTATCGGTTAGCAATGAATCAATAAGGTGACAGTGAAAACAAGTACCCATTGTCGATAATAGAAGATACTATCAGTTAAAGGAGGCCGGGTGTCTTTTGAAGATCTGACTATGATACGGATATCGGTTCAGGGTAAAGTGAATGTCTTAGAAAGAGCGCATTTAGAACGATATAGCCATTATATAGGTTTTGACGTGGCATTGCATTTGGGTTGACTAATCGCAAATGACATTCATGGATTTAATGAATAAAGTGTTCTGACCCTGTGGATTAGTTGCTTGTTGGTCTTTATTGATGACATCTTGTGTATTCTAAGGATGCAGGAACATGAACAACATCTCGAAAATAGTCCTGCGGTATTGGGAAAAAGTTACTTATGCTAAGCTCGTGGAAATGTGATTTTGGCTAGGAGTTTATTCATAGGCCATATTATGTCATCGAGAGGGTATAAGTTATTACTACCCAAGATTGAAGCCATGGTGAGCGAAACCACCTTGAGATGTAACGAGGTGAAGTTTTAACTAGGCTTTAGTAGGTTATTATAGAAGATTTGTGAGAGGCTTTTACATCATAGTTTCTTCGCTGCAAGTTACTCGAGGAAAGGAATAAGTTTGAGTGGACAGGACAAATGCGAATAGTTTTGAACAATTGAAAGGGATCTTCAAGTTTAAAAACCTTACCGATGTGTGTGACCTCGCCGGGAAAAGAGTATACCTTGTATAGTGATGTTTAGGGGCATTGGTTTAAGATGCGTGTTAATCTGAGATGGGAAAGTGGTGGCTTATCGTCGGATAGTTGGAAGCGCATGAATGGGAATTATCCCATTCATGACCTAAAGTTGGTTCTTGGTAGTGTTGCTTTGAAAATATGGCGCCACTATATCTGAGGAAAAAGATGTAGAATTTACACCAATCGTAAGAGTCTAGTACTTATAACCACAAAAGAGTTAAATTTGAGACGAGTGGAATGGTTGAATTATTCAAGGATTATGGCCCCACATCTTAGACTACCAGCTTAAAAGATTAATGTAGTAGCCGATGCTTTAAGCAAGAAAAACTGAGTGGTAACAATGTCCCACTACAAATGCAGTGATTGGAGACTAACGAGATGATATAAGGCTATGTTAGCTGAAGCTAGAAGCCTTGACCCTTTTTAAAAGAAAATGATTATAGATGCTGAGAGAAAAATAATGAAAACTCTGAGATGGATTTAGAAGATGGTGGCGAGGCAAAGTTTTTTTAGTGAAAAGAAGGCTGGAAGTTGTATTTTCCAGAACAAATTATACGTAGCAAATGATGAGAGCTAGAAAAGTTTCTGTTAAGGCTGTATCACAGGTATTTACCATGCTCTCTGGAGGTAATAAGATATACGAAGACTTGAAGCAGTTTTATGGTGGAAATGAATAAAAGTGTAATATGATATATGTCTAAGTGTTTGCGTGTCGGCAAGTCAAAGCTAAGCACCAAATTACTTAACCGAGGTTTGTTAAATCCTTCCAATTTCCCAGTACAGTGGGATAACATGCATGGATTTGTGTCGGGTTTCCCCTACGCCTGTGGCAGGCGCTGACTGTCTGGGTGATTGTTGATAAACTCACCGATCGGCCCATTTTTATCACGGTCGGGATGGATTCTTCTGCGGATCGACTAGCTGGGGTGTTATATATTGGAGAGATTGTATGGTGCATGGTGTACCATTATCTATTGTGTCGAGATAGAGATCCATGTTTTATCAAGAGTTTTGGAATGGGTATAGTGACTTTGGGCCTTGGTGAAGATTCGGTGCAACATTCTATCATGAAACGGATAGACCGATCCAAGAGGTGATTCAAGTACTTGAAGATATTTTGAGGTTGTGTCATGGGGCTTTGAAGTTGAGATAGGTATATTCCATTGATGGAATTTTGCCTATGCGGTAGATTGATCAAGCATTAGTATGCACCATACGAAACTGTATGTGGAAATATGAAATTCTTTGTGTCTTTGGATGGGTTAAATGAGCATAAAGTGAAAGTTGGCTAAAACATAGTGAAGATATTGAAGAAGGTAGGTTATTGGAAAGGTTAAAGCGGCTAGTGATGGGCAAAGAAATTAAGTATTACCCCGACTAAGAGAGAGATATTGAATATAAGAGTGACAGGAACAAGGTCTTCTTGCGCAGGTATCATAGTGGAGGAAAATTCTCTGATTTGGTCGGAGAAAGGCAGAGTTGAGTCCAAAGGTTCGCAGGGTGTATGAGATTACGGAATGCATTGGCTGAAGCACATCGTTGGCACTCCTAGGAGTTAGCTAGTACAAATCTTCACTTCAACCGATGTTTAGAATGCACTCTAATAAAATGCATACTATAATTTGAGATACAAGTACATGATTTGTCATATGTCTGAAGTACATGAGGATTTGTCATGTGCTGATGAGGAGCCAAAGACTATTATGGCTCACCGAGAGTGAAGCAGTTGAACAGACAAATGCAGAGTTCAGTGAAATTAACTGACAACACCGCTGAACAGAGAAAGAGCTGTGGAGACTAAATAACTAAACCTGATGTGTATAGCCTCCAGATTGAGGTGTAGATTTGAGGTGAGAATTCTTTTTAACGGGAGGAGGGTTGTAACACCCCAAATTATGCCCTAACAGTTTTATAACATGTTTAAAGGTATAATAAGAAATCATCTATCGCAAAAATAAATAATGCTGAAATAAATAAACCAACTGAGATATTCAAAAAATTCGAGAAAGATTAAAGTTAGTAAATTGTCAGTTCAAGGACCAATGACATAAGAATAAAAGATTATTATTGGCCAGGAAATTGTAAAATTTTCAAGAATGTAATTGACACTTTTACGAGTCAGGAAAGTGGAAGGGTGAAAGTACAAATCATGGAAACTTTAATTGGTTTAAAGTATGTAATATGTAATTATGGGAATGATTTGAAGAAGCTTAAAAAATTATCTAGATCTTGGATGATGACGAGGCGGCTGATTAAATTAAATCTACCCATTAAAATGCAGTGACAAAAAAAGTTTTGTTTAATTTTGAGATAGTCGAATATTTCACGATTTTGGATGATAAGTACTTGATGAGCTTCAGGGACGAGATTTTTATGAAATCTCGGAAGTTAGAAATGACTTGAATAAGTTCATTGAAATAAAGTGAACTAAAAAGAAAAAAAATATTTCGGGCGAAAGCAGGGATGAGAATCAGAGACAATATGAGCTATGTATCAAAATAATAATATTATATGCATGTGTAAATAAAATAATAATAAAACAAAAAATATAAATCATATAAAATGGATTGAAGGAGGCGTGAGAAAGAAAGCGTGAGGAGAGAGAGAAACTTATCTGAGATCTCACAAAATGGTGATGATTTTATTTAGTGAGAAGGCAAAATTGGTCTCTGCTTGGCGAGAGCTAGCGTAGGCACAAAATCTTAGCGTTTACGTCAAGCTCTAAGAGAATTATAAATTTTCTACTTGGGTTGTTATATCCTAAAGGTCATTTAATGGCTTAAGTTTGCTTAGGCCCGAAGTGAAAGGCGGGAAAATCCAGTCTCAAAATTTTGGACTGAGTTTACATGAATTTTAAAATTTTGGGGACTAATTTTTGGGACCATTGAGGGCGAATTTTAGGGACTGTTTTTGGACAGTTTTGGTTGAAAGTTTGGGATTATTTTAATGATCAGTCAGACAGTTTAGAGAGCTATTTTCGGGTGTTCTTGAACCGAAAACTACTTTGATTGATCCATCAATATATAAGCTTGATGAGGAATTGATAATGTAGCTAGCTCCATAAGTATACATAGACCATAGTTATTCATGCATATAATGAGATATGAAAAACCTGAGAATACAAATAAATGATTTATAATATCATGATTATGGATGACAATAATTATTAGGGAATGAGACCTTCTTAATGAACATAAAAAAGAGGCCACATGAGATTATCACTTCAGACCTAGTAAGAGAGGGATAGATGAGCTGCCTGGCCGGGAAAGAAACAATGCAGAGCTATCTTGTGGGTTCAGCTTTAATTTGATCCATTAAACAACCAGGCCATATGATTGATCTCATTGTCTAGTATAATGATAACAAGCCTTCGGGCCCTTACTCAAATGGTGTTTGTCTGCACCAGTGATAGCAGCATCATGGGACCATATAGACCTTTGTTTGTGTAGTGAGTACAGGCGCCTTCGAGGTTACCACCAGTTCCTTATCGCTGGAAGTTTGTGCAGACCATGAAACATAAAAGTGACTTGATATCATGCAGAGTAATCTGACATGATACATGAGATGAAGCATACTTCTTTATCTGATGATAGTATATAGTTACAAGAACAAAGTAAAATTACAAGATGACATGAAAAATTATGAAATATGTTGAAATGAAAACATTATGAAAAAGTATATATATGAAACTGTTGAGTATATGTAAATGTTATATGTGTTATAAAGTATATACATTTTGTATAAGTGTATTGACCCATAGTAGGGTGATCCATTATGTAGTAATTACATGTAAAGTTTAGTATGAAGATGTTTTTAATAGTGGAAGGTACGAAGAGAGCAGGAGAACATGACAATGTCAGCAGTCAAGGCCCACACATCACTAAGGTACACTAGAAGACCCTTTACGGTCTATTTTGTATATGTAATTTGTTTATTTTGAAAACTTAATATAATGTTCATGATATTCAGTTCACTTCTTCCATATATGGAGCTTACTTCTTATATATTTTAATCATTTCTAAAATATATTACAAGTCAAATGCATTCTGTTATGATCATTAAGCTTAAAGTCTACTAAAGTTCTAAAAAAAAAAGTGACACCTAAAACGACACGTTGGTTTGCCGGGTTGGAGGCGTCATGATAATTACTTGGAAATCGTTTTAATAAACCTCATGGCTACTTCACCATTTGAGTCGAGTTTGTAGCTCTTAGATTTGTTTGGTAAGAAGTGAGTGATTCAGGAACTTCCTATAAAGGAGTTCCTTTGGGAATGTGAATACCTTCAGTCCTATATGCATTATGATTGCTAAGCGACAATATCGTCGCAAAAGAATAAAGCTTATTAAATGGAAAACAACATATTAATCTAGGCCGAACGAAATAAGCTGTGAAAGATGATTATTTCCATTGACTATGTAAAAATTATAAGTGATTTGTTTGATGTATTAACTAAGCCTTTGGGAAAAAGTGTTTGAAACATGAGTGAATGAATTAAGCCAATATGAGATTGCTTGATGCAGTGAGACTGGCCTTTGTGTTGGAGATCTGCAGATGGGTTCATGTGGTGTAACCAAAATCACTGTTAATCCACTTCAGCACCAAACAAAATTATCCCTTTCATGAATTATTGGTTATGATTGCTATCTTAAGCTGTTGAAGGTTGAGTTATATATCTTAATGATTTCATATATGAGATCTTTGTGTCTGCCAGTGTAGTGGGACCTTCTGTGATGGTTTGGCGAAATTTCTAGGCGGCAGTAGATTCTGATCAGACTGCCATTCTTTGAACAGCAGTTGAAGCGTGAGTGTGATGTGTGGTGCATATGATAAAATTTTAAATTTACTATAAAGTATTATAGTTTCCATGAGTCTATAAACTACCAATACTACGTAAAAATTAAATCTTTATTCATCTATGTTTGAAACAACAGTTATTAGACACCAAATTTAAGGCACTAACACCTTCCATATTCCAAACAAAGTGTTTTAAATACAAATTATTTTTTTTAATACAACCTTCTGTTTGAAAAATGTGGGAGATTGTTAGTAAACAATAGTTTTTCAAAAAAGGTGTTGTCCCACATGGAAAAAAGACAAGAGTCTTTTATTGGGTTTTATATACTCAAAGCAATTGTAAGGCTTCATGTCCTCAACTTGAGGAGAAAGGCCCAGGAGTCCTCGCACAAGAAATGGGCCGAGTCAACGATTTGTTCCAAATTGACTCTGAGACACACACATTCAGTTTGCTCAAATCAATTTTGTTTTGTTGCCTAAATAAAACCAAACGGTCAAGTCATAAAATCATGGTAAATTCAAGCGGTTTGATTTGAATTCAAATTTAACAATTTATTTTTTATTCAATTCATAACGCGCATCTCCACAACTGATAACTATTCATCTTTTTCATCTCCACTTGCAACTTTGATATTTGTTCATCTATATTGTTCACTCTAGGCTGATTCATTTCCTGGGTTACATTCTTTTTCTCAATTGCCCTCAGTTTTAATTTTGCACCTTCTCCCAAGGACGGTGTTTATATATCGATCCATTTCTTTTCTCAAATTGCCCTCCGTTTTATAGGTACATTGCACCTTCTCCCGTTTGCTACTACTGTTTTTCGTTTGTTTCGTCCTTCTATTGCCTGGTTTTATAATATGACCTAGGCTTATGCCGCGGCAGCTTTGAGAAGGTATCAAGGAGAGGTCGCATTAGAGGAAAGCGCTTCATAGTAAAATATGCAATAGGAAGACTATCTTTATTCCATCTGACATAAGCGCATGATGTTCCAGAGTGAATCCCTCGCTGAGAAGAAGTGGCACGCACAGAAGCAGACCACCATGGCCACCCCTAACTGATGTATAAAGATATGTTAGAGCGTGCAACATCTTTTCGGCAAGTGTTTCTCAAAATCCTTTAGGCGTGTCAGGTAATTATGAGAAGAAATGCAATGACGGAGTGACAACGAACAATCGAGAGATGAAATTACAAAGACTATAAAGCCTGGCTTCTGCTCAAGGTTTGGTCTGCTGGTGTGTTTCTTTAGGCCGCCTAGTATGTTGGCTATTGTCGCGACTACGGTTACCCTGGCCGGGTGCCTTATCGAAGCATGGTGGAGGTTTTGATTAGCCATTTCCTCTCTTTATCAAATTTTCATGTGCTCCCACGAACACCTCATCTCATTGCTTTATTTTCATTGTTCGAGACTATAAAGAAATTTCGTGATCTAGATCGCCACGCATCGCCATGGTCACGAAGATTATTAACAGTGTCTTATTAATAATGGTGAAACTTGTGTTTGAACCCATTGATTCAGAATAATTTCTTAAAATTGAGTTAAAGAGGAATAATTGTAAAGAAGATAAAAGAATGCAAAAATACATGATTTTATTCAATTTCATAAAAATAATTGTGTTTCAAGTATGATAATATTACTTTGTGTTGTCACCAATAAACTACAGGTATTATCTTAATAAATTGTAGCTACTACCTTAATGAATAGTATTAAGATAGTACTTACAGTTTAGTACTGTAATACTTAGGTACTACTATAGCTAAAACACAATTATCTTCTGTGAAACCGTATGGAATCATGCACATTATATTTTTTAATGTTTCACTCTTGCAATTAATTTCGTTGTTTTAACAAAGGAAACACAAGTTTCCCTTAAACGTTTGGACACTTTTTTTTTCTTTCTAAAATCAAACCAATAGAAAAAGAAGAATATGCCTTTAAATCACTGATTTCCTATCAGATTCGACCGTGGCCAAAGGGAAAGCAATACGATCATCTAAGGTTGCAAAGAACATGCGCACACTGCTCCTCGTACCAATAGCTTGAAACACACTTTCACAAGAGGCTTCCATGACTAACAGATGGTATAGTTCTGGTGCCTATTTTTTTGATCGATTAAAAGAACTATATTATTGTTTTCTCGAGTTTTGTCCGAATGGCCATGGGGGGAAACCTCAGAGATCTGCCACTATTTCACCATCCCATTCCTTGTCGTAATTAATATTGGTGTCTCCTCATTTTTAAACCTCCTTTCCATTGAAAGTTTCTTTGATTCCTACCCATCTCCGCCAGCTCGGAGGTAAAAAAAAAAATTTAAAGGATGACAACTTGATCAAATCACATGTGATTTAGTATTAAAGATAGAAAGGGATGAGAGGGGATCAAGTCCTAAGAAAGAGGAGAGAGAAGATGAGAGATGAGAGGAGAGAAAGGGAAAGAGTGGGAAAAAGGGGATGTGGAGTTGACACGTGACAAATGGAATGAGGTTATTGATTTGGTTTTGGTGGATGACAAAACACTACAACATTACTTAGATGCATTTTGGGAGAGTTTGGCCCTTACACTTTATTTGATCTTTATCATATAAGTACTTTGGATAAAATTTATAGATATTTAAAAGAGCTTATAAAAATAGTTTATGACCCCCTTTATAAGCCATTTTTAGCTTATTTCAATAAGCTTAATGGAGAAGCTCATAAAAAAAGCTCAAAACAGATTATACAAAGACTAAAATTGGTCATCTTAATGATAATAATGTCCTTCTGAAAAATAATGAAAAAAAAAATAGAAAACAACTTTGAAATTTATGTAAAAATAGGTAAAATATTTTTGAAAAATTATATAAAAAGGAAAATTTATGAAAAATAATGAAATAAATTCCGAAAATTATGTAAAAAAATTGGTAACATTTTTGAAAAATTATAAAAATTCCAAAATATAAACAAATCTCCGTAAAATTTATGTAAATTTTTAAATTTTTGAAAAATTATTTAAAAATATGAAACAATTATGACATATAATTAAAAATAGAAAAAGATAAATTGATGACAGAGAATAATGATGGTTCTGACATTATTTTTATTGTAACCTGATACGATTCAAGGTTTGTTCAATAAAACTGTAAATTCAATGATGGAAAACACTACAGCTGTTGGTTCGTTCTGGCATTTGAGTAAACAAACAGATGATGGAAACACTGAAAGATTTTATTTTATGTTGATGCTCTTTCCTTGGTTTATTTATTATTCTATACCATAATATTAATATTGAAGATATGATCTATCATATTTGTAAAGAAGGCTCGTTTAAAACCCAGATCAAGGAAGTCTTCACTAAAAGTCTAAGAGAGGCTTTTGAGCCTTCCACATGATTATTCTTAAATAATCAGATATATGAGATAATGTTTCACTATGTAGAAAAGCATCCACTAAAGATTTAATGAAAAATGGAATGATTTAGTTTCTATACCGTTTGACATCAAACAAAATCAAGAAGAAGAAATATCAATAGTTATTTTTGATACTGGTGAGATCAGGTAAATCGATATCAGTCACGCGATATAGCAATCTTTACTTTACTACCTTTTTGACATGGCTCAAGATGAGGCAGGCAAATGTTATATATAGATAGGTGATGGTTACAGCACAGCGCATATAGCATGCTCCCCGCAGCCCATTATCACACTATCATCCAACACTTGACCACAAGGTCTATACACTGGTACTTTACACTCATTATTATATGTTGAGTAGTGATAGCTTCCAAACAGACTAAAAGATATCAACGTTTTTAAAAATATGGACCAAACATAAGAATGATTAATAATGATTTACATTATAAGTCATTCATTAAAAGTCTTACTCAATTGATAACGAGATTATTTAGGTATTAAAAAAGAAATGATTGTTGGAGTCACTATCGGTGTCACAGTTTTGAACTGAAATCCTCAAAACATGAGTACCACTTCTTTGCCCTCACCACAGCAATATTTGAGTCCCAACATGGAGAAGCCACCATGAAATCAATAATATCCCAATCAACAAAACACCAAATATAAAGCTAAAACAAAATCAATAATCCCAATAATTAATGTAATAGAACTGAAAATTATAACGCCAAACATTTATAGTGGCTCAACAGTTCGTTATGTCATCTATCCACCAAAAATGCACAATATAGTTAAATATCAAATGGAGAAAATCCAAATTAATAATCAAAACCATGTTGAAAATACAATCTAGAGTCATTATAATTATAAGATGTTCAGAGAATATTATTTTCGGCCACTTCTAAATGGAAATATTTTCTATCAATAGAAATCCTTTCTGACTATTAATTTAAATATCATTGTTATTGTCGAAACTCAATATTAATCATTTTGTAATTATTTTCTTTATTAACCCTTTTTATTTCCTTAATTATGTTTTATGATGATAGAAACTTGGCATGTTCTCAACCCTTTTTGGTCATCATAATGATTCGATCAGCCCGGATATGATAGTTACATCAAATTTAATATCATGAATATTAGAGAATATTTTGTTATGAGGTACGATATGAATAGATACCTGGATATGTTCTTTCTGTTTGTAATTTTTTTGTCCTAACAATCCATACCAATAAGAGTAATATAGCGATGAACTCGTTATACCTAAAACCCCACCGTGGTGCGCATGCCACCACAATTTGTTCAGCGCGTTAAATGATCCAAACAATATCTTCTTGCATTGAGTACCGTCAATATTAATTTCTACGGATAAGACGCGTCTATGATATCCACAACTAAAGCAAAACATGACTAAAATGCTAAGATAGTTCGAAAACAATCTTTATGACGATAATTCAACAGATTGACAAACGAAACCCATTAAAAGCAAAGTGTTTAGTTCGTTGATAAATGTTATACAAATTACTGTGATTCAATGGAGATTTCCTCCAATCAGTTGTCAGGTTATGGCGATAAGAGGAGCGGTAGTTTCATACCTTCACCTCTTCGTCATCACGCGATGACCGGCATTGCCTGATTTCCCAACAGTACCAATATTGTATCGGGCGGCAGGAACATCTTTCTTCGATGGAGGTCCTGTCCCAACGGCCATATGCCTTTTCTTCACCGAGCTTTCTCGCCCAATCAAACGTCAACATAAAGCAGGTGCAATCAGAAGAACAAAAATCTAGATGAGTTATATTCATATCATGCACATGTTGGGATATGTGATTAAGATATGTCTTATTGTCCAAGACAATAGATCATGATACTGTTGATACTCAAAATCAGGTCTTCTAGTGCCTCATCATTTCCCACACAAAGTCAAATAGGTTAATATTATGAGTAAAATCTTTATAATAATCAAACATTTAATGATCATACATTGACAATGGTGATATGTCATGTGCAAAGTAAAACTTATCTATCTGATTATGAGTAAATATCGCTTTTCCTCTGAAGTCTTCATCTTTTCTTATTTACTCATATAAACTGCTAGATTTGGTAATCCATCTCTCTATCTCACTGAAACTATAAAAGTCTGGTCAATGTTTTCTTAAGATTCATAATGATCATATCATGAATGTTACATATCAACCATGTCAGGTTGTTAGGATATACTTCTTTTTGATAATATTTAATTTTTTACGAGGTAAAATGGCGATCATATAATTAGAAAATTATTAATGATCATTTTTCACACTGTTATTGAAAGATCAAAAAATTATTCTAACACCCCCCATTTTTCACACATTATATCAACTGTAGTTCTCTGATAATTCTTCACATCTCAGAGTCCTGAAATGTTATACAACTGTATGATCACTTTGGTTTTCCAACATGAGTTTTCTGACATAAACCTGCAAAATATATAATATAAGCACTTAATCATTCGTTTTTTCCCCATTAGGTTTTGATACTGGCAGCAAGTACTCTTTTTTTACATGATGAAGGTTCATAACTGTTCCTGGCTGGTGAACCATCAACATACCGTTACCACAGAAACAAAACACCTATCGCTCACGCTTTATGTCATCATTCATCGCAGTGCATATATGATACGCCACCCCATGGTACTGATAGTCGTCTGTTCTGGCGGCAGGTATACGTCGCTGAACCAAAGATATGTGGTCGATATTTATACTGAAACAATGATCATCTAAATATTTGTCATCAATGCAATATGAAGACTATTAATATCATCTTCTTCGATATCTATATTCTGTTCCCTCTGATACAATCTATCAAAGATAAGAAAGGTTTTTGACTCATCAAGAGTTACCAGATGAGAGGCATGCTTTCCTTTGTTTGATATTCATGAGTTTATTCTTTCAATAATGCACTGTACGCCAACATATTTAATCACGTTGTTAATAAATAATGTCCCTCCATCCAAATCCTGATTCAGATAATGAGTATTATATGAAAAAAGTCACTCACACTACAAGTTTCTTCATCAGATCTTCTTCATCTGATACTGATATAATGTCGCCTTCTGATATTGATTAAAATGAATTAATGATTCGCTCATAAAGTTCATAACTTTTCCTGATCTTCCGCAAGATTAAGAGACTCTTTATTCTTCCTGATCATTCAATCATATCCCCACTGGTAGATGCATTAGGTTTAATTCTGACTTTACACTCTCCATTCCAACGCTCCTTCAATAAATGAACAACCATCCTTATATATATACAGTACTAAATTATCACGCTTTACAGGATATGATGATGTGAAGCGTTAAGAGAGATTGAGAATTTGATACTCGTTTGGTTTGGGGAGAAGGGAATACATTATCACACTCAATGTACATGAAAATAAAGCACTTATGTTTGAAGGACAATAGTAAGAAAAATAAAACATCGAAAAGCAAAAGTGAAAGAAAAGAAATAAATTTAATGAATTATTTTAAACTTAAAATATTAAGTAATTTAAATTTTGTATAAGTTTTTAATAACTATAATGGTATTAAACAGTGTTTTAAAAAATCAGACCGAACTCATCCATTCATCGACCAATTTTCTAATCCCGTTCTACTCTTAGAACGGATGTATATTAAACCATAGTGAAGTGGTCTAAACCAACAATAGACAATAAATCATGTAGATTTGATGATTTTGCTTGAACCGAGCAATTCAAACAAGGGATGGCTTTACACCATTTGTTTTTTTTTTTTTCATAACTTATTTATGAATTTTTTAAAGTTTTCGATTTAGAAAAACTATAGTTTAGGAATCTCGAAAATATTTTAAATTTTTTAAAATCCACACACAAAATATTTCAAAATATTTTAAACACATGGAATATATAATTTTAGGTTCATCAATCTATTAATTTTATATATTATATTTTAGTTATTAATAAATTATTTATCATAATAATTTTATCATTTTAATTTTTTGTAAATATTTCAATTTTTTTTTTCTTTTTTGAAGTGTAAATATATGATGTATTTGTTACATTGTAAATAAAGTATTTAGCTATAAAAAAAATGTGTTAATATGTTACACATATATTATACAAATATTTTTTTATTTAATCATAATAATAAAGTTATATTATCGTTACACAAATTAATAAGTACTAGCTTAAATTATTATTTTTTAATATATTTAAAATGTTGATTTTAACCTTATAAAAAAAATACTTAATACTTAATATAAATTCAATATTAAAAGACAAACAATTTAATACATAATACTATTAAGCCTTATTCATTTTATTCAAGCGTTAGTTAAATAAAATATGTTATGCATTAAGTAAAAATGCAAACTTAAACTGTCCTTTCTTTTTATTTTGAATATATTTAAATTTAAAATATGATATATTTTTAATAAAATTTAAAAATATGAATATATTTTATATTTATATTAGAATTTTGATAATATAAAAGCAAAAAATAATGTTATATTAAATATACATATATAATTTTATATTTTAATAATATATAAATTATATATATTATGACAATACCAGTCATACACCAAACTCCAAACCATTAACTTAAAAGAAAATGACATAAAATGAAAAATAAGAAAAATAGAATGAAGGCTGCTATCAAATGAATAAGTTTAACATGATTTAAATTTAAAAGCTTCCTGCTTAAAAGTCTCCAAAATTCTTTTGATAAATGTTAAATCATTTTAAAAGCAATAATCAACCGACCACATACCAACAATATATAAACACTTGAATTTGACATAACATTATTTAGAAACGGTTAATACAAACTGATTTTTGAAAAAATTTTAAATTTAATTTATTCGTGAAGCCCATGTTTTCTCAAAAATATGAATAAGATTATACGGTGAATCCAAAATTCCATTTTTTAGCAAATCAAGGAAAGTATTGTAATATATAAATCGAGTAAAGAAAAAAAATGCATGCATGATTTTTAAATAAGGTATGATTTGCATAGATTTCTTATTTCTTTCAGTTTTAGAAATAAAAATAATAAGCCTCATTTTCTCTCAACATTTTCTCAGTTAGCCTTTTTTCATTAAGCAAGATATGTGATTTTTTTTGTCATTCTTCACTTGAAATCACTCCTATACACATCTATTCATATTTCTTTTTCTCAATAAAATGGTTATTCCACACATATTTAGGTTTTTGGCTTGTTTTCATTTAATTATCGTGATTGCAAGCCAGGTGACTGCAAGGTTTTTGTGTGCACATGATCGCTTTCATCGCCTTTGGTACGACAAATTGGTTGTGTCATCTTAGTACGGTGGGTGGTGCGACGTTTATTTGTACTTGAGTGATCCAGATGAGCAAAACATATACGATCAGAGACTATAAATCAAATCAATGGTCGCATTATGGACTTAATTCGAAGTCTTATATATTATAGTTACAATAATAAAATCAAATGTTTAGGCTCAACTATCAAATGTATAGGCTTTCTATCCGAATCATTGTTCTATTAACCATAATATTGTTTCATTCTTTATGGTTTTTAGCCATTTTGGTTATATGTTTCTATCGATGTATTATTAGTTTGAATCAATGAACTTATTTTTCTTCAAAATAAAAATAATAACACACACAAAGTAAATAAAAAAATACAATAATGTTAGTTTTAAGAATTAAACATTGATTTGTCAAAAAAGAATTATGCATTCGGGCTATTGGCTAAACAAATTTTTTCCTCATCTTTTGAACTTTATAAAATGTATGAGAGCTTTTTATTTTATATAAAATTATTAGCATTTTTATTTCTAAAAGAAAAATAGATCCATAATATATATATATATATATATATATATATATATATATATATATATATATATATATATATATATATATATATATATATATATCTTATACAATATGAAGTGTATTCTTATACATATCTACAACATTTTCTCACTTGTCCTCCATGAAAAATCTTAACAGCTCTTGTTTTTGCCTGTCCGACAACTTCCAATTAAATCGAACATCCATGATGTAACTCAACTCCTCCTCCCACAACAGCAAATGAACAAGATATAGATGAATATTAATAGTTACACCGGCCACCATATATATAAATATATGATTGGGAATTTGATGCCATGCTTCGGATTTGGGAAATGCATACATTATTTAACACTCAATATTGTACATTATTAGAACATGAAAAAGACTAACTTGAAGAGAACGCGATGAAAAGAAAAAAAAAATAGAACAAAAGAAAATGTAAAGAAAATATAAAGAAAAAATTTTAAATAAAATAAAATAAATTAGTTTGAAATGGTAGTGGCACACTCAAATTCACTTTACTTATTTTAACTATATATATATAGCTAAGGTGTGTTTTGAATACATTTCTTCATTTATATTTCTAAAAATAAACATTAATAGTATCTCCAATATGAAAATGGAAAAACATTGATTTCTAAAAATTATTCCCTTAAAATTTTAAATTCATAAAAGTGGTATAAAGAATAAAAGATAATTTATTTTATATAAAAGTTTTATATTTTCATCAATACAAGTTTTTATTTTTTTTAAAAAGAAAAAATATCAATACACACATGTACATGAGATTAAATATAGAGAAAGAGATATTGGAACAAATAAAGGGTTAAAAATCAAGAATTTTCATTAACCACATCAAGCAAAGAATCACATTATGAGCATCGAATAAAAAAAAAAAGACATACAAAGAAAAAATTAGTTCATAGGATTAAAATCAAGAATTCTTCAACTACATCAAGCAAAGAATCACATTATGAGCATGGAATAAAGAAACATACTAAAGAAAATTTAGTTCAAAGGGTTAAAATCAAGAATTTCATTTCAACTACATCAAGCAAAGAATCACGCTATGAGCATGGAATAAAGAAAAAGACATACAAAGAAAAATTAGAAAAGCTAAAGTGTTTATTCAGATAATGGAACAAAGAAAATAATACATCAAAGAAAAACAATAGAAAACCAAACGCTTTATTCAAAAAGATAAACGAATAAATAAATTCCAAAAGCCAAAGTGATTACTGTCTTTGTTATATTTATAGTAACTTTTCAGATGCAAGTATTTCCTTTCACTGAGGCATCTAGCCCTTGGTGTTTATATTCACATGTGCCAGTAGTGTGCCCAAAGTTTTACAATGTCCCACATCGGTTAGGAATGAAAAGGCTTATAAGTATATAAGCCTAGACAACATCCAATTGATATGAGGCCTTACTACAAGAAAATTGATAAATAGCGACAAAATAATATTGTTGCAAAGTTTAATTTGTTAAAAACATATTTGCAACAAAAAATAATATTTTTGCTCATGACGCCTTATCCTCGTCACGAAAGTTTTTGCAAATAATAAAAAAAAAAATCACATCTAATAGTTTATAAAGACATAATTTGTTTGTTGTCTCCAATAACATTTTTTGACTAAAATTTTCGTTGTTAAATATTTAAATATTTGTTGCTAAAAATTCTCAATAATGATTTAAATTGTTGCTGAAATTATACACATACAACAATGAAAATTATAATTTCGTTGCTAGATTAATTTTGAAACAAAACTTTATTATAAGAATATATATATATATATATATATATATATATATATATATATATATATATATATATATATATATATATATTAAATAATATATTTTATGAAGTAAGTTAAAATTAAAATTTAAAATATGATAAATAGTTAAAGTTTGTGATAACTTTAATTATAGATCATGATTAAGAACTATAAATAAATAAATGTTAAATAAAATATATCATAACATAGTTTTAATACATAATTTATAGCACATTCCATAAAATAATACTGAACCTTTGCATATAAAAATAAATTGTAAAAATTAATATTCACTTTTATCAAATACGGACAGCTTCAAAACTAATATGAGTTATAAACTAGAAAATATAATAATTTAAAATACTAAAGACCAATTCAACTCTTGTAAAATAAGATAACTTCTAAAACTAAAGAAATGTAAAATTAACACTTACAAAATATGATAACATTAAAAAAAAAAACTCCAGAGTAATCTAAAGTACCATACATACATGTTAAGAAGAGGATAATATCCAAAAAGAAAAACAAATGATAAAAGTGATATCCATAAAGTGTGACTAGAAATCCATGATTGATGTATCTTCATGACAAAAGATGATTTTCAGGAAAACTCTAAAAAATCCGCATTTCCTAAGAAATGATAAACGGTAATTTCGATTGAAAACTGAATTTTTCTAGATCTCGATGATGAAACGAACTTCACCGTTGACCGCCTCGCAAATTCTACCACGTCGACATTTCGTCAATTCCTAGATAGTCGGAATCACGCTTTTTTGAGACACCGAAAAGGAGCAAGTGACACTTGGTATGTTGCGGCCCAAGAGGCGCCACGTGTCATGTGAAGAATGAGTCAAACAATGAGCCAAGTGGGGCTCACATGAGACACATGGTGTAAAACCCCGAAAAATCCGAATTTTTGAAAAATAGAACTCCAGAAATCTCACAACTGGATTTTTTTCTGCATTCTGACGACTAAACAATCGTAGAGGACGCATGACATAAGGTGTTGAGTGGCTCACATTGAGGCATATGTCAGCCATGGAAGCAGTTTCTCAAACAACGAATTTCGGTGATTGCTGAGAAAGCATATGTGACATCATGTCATCGTGAGAAATCCACATAGATGGATAAAGGATAAGGAAACTTAAGAGCTAATGAAAATCGGACACATGGTAAAAGGAGAGGATGAAGTTTCGTCTTTATCTTAGACCAAACAAAGGATGAGAAAAGCTAAAGAGCAAAAGAAAGAGGAAGAAAAGAGAGAGTTTTAGAGAAAGTGACTCCACCTTCTCTAAATCTTTCCGCGATCGTGACCGGAAAGGCTTGCATTTAAGCAAGAGAAAGAGTT
This sequence comes from Tetrastigma voinierianum, assembly GCA_016808115.1. Lineage (NCBI taxonomy): Eukaryota > Viridiplantae > Streptophyta > Magnoliopsida > Vitales > Vitaceae > Tetrastigma > Tetrastigma voinierianum. Next base: position 73,716 of record JAEQBH010007315.1, on the reverse strand, counting down.
CATCCACTAGCGCTTCGCATAGAGATCGAGTCGGGGGAGTTTTGACAAAAAATCCAAGAGGTAGGGGTTTTCTCCTACTTCGTTTAATCCTTGTCTAAGGGTCATTCAAATGGCATGGGTTGTGTGAGGCCGTGAGTGGCAGTGTGAACCGTCCCAAGACTTTCGACAAGGTGTCGAGATTTTGAGATCGTTTACTACCCAGATTGACATGACTAAGTAATCATTCTGTGTGCCATTTTTATGTGTTAGAGTTAAAATGAATGAAGGTGTGGTTGTCTTACCCTAAGGGAAATGTTTGGTTGTGTTTTGAACCATGGGAAGCTACCATATTGTGGTAGTACACATTAACCGGACTTTAGAACTGGTTTTTGGGTAGGAAATAAACAGACTTTTGGTAGTAAGTCCATGTAAATTGTAGCCACATCAGTGAACTTGATGTTAGATTTTGACTTCTCAACCGACCTCTATAACTCAAGCTTACGGTCCGTTTACCAGAACAGTCTAGTTGGAGTTACCGTCTCCATTGGTTAGCCACTCGATGGTTCAACCACCGGACGGGTTCACTCCCTGGGCGGGTTCCGGCCCGGCTAGGATCATGTATGACCTCCAACTTCGGAAGGTCCTAACTTCTTCGTCAATTCCACTGTTCTTAGACTCTATGGGAAAGCCCATTGAGTCAATATTGCAGCCATGTCCCCTGGGTGGAGAACACTGGCGATCGGCAATTAGGGCCTGGCCTACAGGCCGGTTGTGTGGCTAGCCTGGGTAGGTCGCCATTCATGACCTCGAACTCGGAAGGTCATAATTTCATCTGATTATGATCTCAGGTGTTCTGAACCTATGGAAAAGTCTATTGAGTCAAATTCCATCCGCATGCCCGTGGAGGGAATTAAGCACCAGAGCTGGTCGAAAAGGCAATCAGCAGTTCGGGTAGGCCACCGGGTAGGCTACCTATTCATGTAGTGACCCCAACTTCTAAGGTCATAACTTTGGTCCGAATTCTATTTGCAGCCTCGACTCTATGGAAACCCCATTGAGTCAAGATTCCAACCGGATGCCTTTGGAGGGCATTGGGTACTAGAGCTGGCCGAAGAGGGGCTCCTGAAAGTAGGCCGTCCTAGACTACCTAGTCATGTGTATTCCTCCAAATTCTAAGCGTCATAACTTCTTCAACCGAACTCCGTTTTCAGGTGTTTCGACTTCTATGGAAAGCCTATTGAGTCAAGATTCCAGAAATATTTGCCCATGGAGGGCATTGGTACTGGAGTTGGCCGGAGAGGATCTCGCGTAAGGTATTGTTCGTAGGACTACCTAGTCATGGGGTGACCTCAAACTTAAGGTCATAACTTTTTGTCCGAACTTTGTTTTCGGTGTTCTCGGGATCATGGAAAGCCCATTGAGTCAAGATTCCATCTGTATACTTATGGAGGGCATTGGGTACTGGAGCTAGCTGGAGAGGGGATCCCGGGCAAGTAAGGTAGGCTGTTCGGGTAGGACTACCTAGTCATGTGTGACCTCCAACTTCAGAATGTCATAACTTTCTCGTCCGAACTCCGTTTTGGGTGTTCTGGGACTCTATGGAAATCCCAATGAGTCAAGATTCCATCCAGATCCCTTTCAAGGGTAGTAGGTACTGGAGCTGGCCGGAAAGGGACTCCCGGGCAAGTAAGGTAGGCTGTCCGGGTAAGATTGCCTAGTCATGTATGACCTCCAACTTCGAAAGATCATAACTTCTTCGTCTCAACCTACTGGGGTGTTCTGGGACTCCCCATGGAAAGCCCATCGAAGTCAAGATTGCATCCATGTTCCTATGGGAGGACATTGGCCAATCATGTGTTAGTGCCGCCATTTAGTTGTGTGTTATGGCTTATGTGAATAACATGCGTTGGTGAATATACGTTAATGTGTGCTACAGATGTATTAACATGGGTTGTGCATGGAGGAGTATTATATGTATCAATTATTGTGACGCCCCACCTCGGGGTCCGCTGACACCGTCAACCTCGAATACGGCGGACGCCGTTATCCGACGCCACTTCATGTGAAAATCTGGCAGAGTCTCCATCAGACAAGGAGTTTCTACCCAAATACAACACCTGTATATAACATGTCCCAATATACACAATGACCACACAGGGTCTCATATACAACTATACCGAGTAAAAATGACCTCTTGGCCCCCGCATTATACTCACAACATATATCCCAACTATCCAATATAATCCATCACATGAGTAAAACGGCCACTTGGGCCCATAAACAATACTCATAAAACATCCCAACTATATATCATAGTTACAAGAGTTAATGATCTACTCTTATACAACACATATATTAAAATGAAAAACATTCTAATACATGTAAACCATCAAAGCCACATTCCCATTTTCTAAATCCGCCATGATGAACCGTCCCTCACACGCCCATGCACTCAGAAATAGTATCCCTGACATGAAGCACGTTGCCGTAGTGTAATCACCCTGCGGGCTACTCCACCTAAGTGCATATGCAATGTCTAAATAAACACACATTCAAGCAAATGCATGATCCTCTACTAATGTCTTAATCGATCATCTCATATCCCGAGTCCTCCCCGACTCCCTCACACCTACCTAAGCCATGCATGAGAACCTTAGTTTTATTCTCATGACAACCCGATACATATATATCAATCAGTCGCACCCGACGATTGATATTACGTGTGGACTACCGATGTATCAATCACGACTCGACGATTGATATTTTCTTTTATATGGACTACCCTCCGATCATTATTATTTTTAGACAACCCTCTGAAACCATTCTCTCAAGAATCACCTCATGCACTCACTCCTATCGTCTTAGGGTGTCCCAGTGCTTATGGAATACATGATGCCAATTCCATTTCAGTTCAATAACACATGCAAATATATAATCATGCATATATTCACATAATTTAAATCACACAAACATGTTATGTAATTTCACATTTCCATACATCAAAATTAGCTCACATGGGCTAATGATCAAACACGAGCGATTCAACTTGAATTACTCGACCAAACACATTTTCACACAAAAATTAGTTTATTCAGGAATAACGCGAAACCCTGCCATCGTCTACCCACTCATCAAATCATCTACCATTTTCAGAACCCCGTGAGCCACTACCATTTCAGCCTCATACACATCAAAGCATGCATTAACACATAAATGCACAATTAACAACCCAATTCAGCTACGGATGTCACGTCGCATCATTTGGGTTTCAAAATATAATACCCGGTCCCAAGATTTGGGATCGGACAAACAATTCTCACGGCCTCATTCAACTCAAACATTAACAAAGTACTTAACAAGAATAAAAACCCAAGTATGATAAATCCCCACCTCGCTGAAAGCTTGTCGAAATTCCTCAAACCCGAGCTCACGCGTAGGGGCCTCGATGCGCAGAGCCGACTCTCCTTCTTGTCTCGACAAATCTCGACTACCGGATTTTCTCCGAAATTCCCAGAGAGAATGAGGTCCTTCTCTCTCTAAAATTTAAAACTCCAGCCACTGCATCCCGTCTTATGTTCTCTGGTCATTTTTTTTGGCTCAAAAATGAAGGAGACGACACTATGCAAAATTTTGTCCTATTATCCTCATTTAAAATTTCTAAAATGACATCTATGTCCCTTCTTTCCCGCTTTGTCATTCGGCACTATCTCGACTGGCCCATTTTCATCATTTCTTTACTCATGCCACTGGCAAGACATGATTACGCGTTATGCGTGACTTTTGTCACATCAATATCAAGCGCATTTGGCGATCAAATGCAACAATGCTCGAAACGCGGCTAATCTCGATCGTTCGACTTGACAAAATTCAACGCAAGAAGTAGATTGAGATGATTCCAACGGTAAAATTCGTTTCATCATCCGAGATCTAGAGAATAAAATTCGGATTTTTGATCGAAATTATGATTTTGCCCTTTTTCCAGAAATTGGAATTTCTCGGGTCTTACAATTATAATTATCCATGGTATGTTGATGTTGCTTGTTAATATATTTATGCATGCTTGATATATTAACATGTATGATGATTGTGGATAAATTCGGTTAGTATATGCATGATTAATATATTAACATGAATTGTTGTGAAATGGAATATTGCATTCATGTAATCGGAACCTAGAGTAATAGCGTGAGTGCATGACATGAAAAAGCAAAAGGAAAATGGTTGTGTGCTGAATTTCAAGTGGAAGATTTTCCGAAGAATCATTGAGAGTTGTCCAACCATCTCGAGGTCGAATCTAAGGATCGTTTTAAAATGATCCAAAGAATTCGCCTAGAGGGTAGTCCAATATATTTATCAGAACTTGGTATGATGCTTTCTAAGAACAAAAATCTTTGTTTCCCTGAACGATGTTTTTTCACACTGGCTTGTGCATGCGTGATGAGTCAAGAGAGCTCGAGACATGGGAGTGGGTGGGTCACATTTCCATCCATCATGTAGACATTTGAGTAGGAACATATATGTTTTGTTTGAATGTTTGCGTGTCATTGCATGAGCACTTAGGTGGGGAGTAAACCCAAGTAGGAAAATTCCACCACTCCAAGGCCACACCTGGTCGCTGGATCCCCTTTTCATGGGACAAGTTCAGACGCCGCTCCTAGAGGCCGAACAGGCGCATTTGAGACCGTGAGGCGTAAGAAATGGCCACAATTGGCCTTATTTCTATATTTTGTAAATTCTAGAAAGATCGATCCAGCCAGGTAAATTGCAATTAACACAATACAAATTAACTCCTTTGTATAAAATATACATTTTTGTGAGTATGGGATGTATAATGTGTGGCCATTTTATTTCATGTATAGGTCTCATGATATGAGACACAAGTATTCCGCAGGTTGATGGTGGTCAACTGGACCCCTGAATCAAGGCCACATGGCATCATGCCATTGAAGGAAAATCCATGGTAGATGGATAAGGGATAAGATGAAATCCCATGACTTTGATGGTTTTTTTTGGATAATATGTATTAGAATTGTAAATTTTACTAAGTATTTATATTAAGAGAAATGTATAACTCTTGGACTATTGGAATATAGTTGGGATATTTATTTTGTGAGTATTGGTTTATGGGCCCAAGAGGTCATTTTACTGTGTATGAGTCTCTGATACGAGACGATAGATTTTCCGCAGTTGACTGCAATCAATGGACCTAGATCAAAGGTCACAAAGATGTGGTATCGTACATAAAGATACGACTACCTAGGGCTTGAGGGACATGGGCTTAGCTATTGCTATTGCGGTGAAATTGATACGCATCATAGCTTGCATCGCAGTTTAGGTACACGAATACTCAGGAGTTCATGGGATTCAAGCTTAGACCACTGCGATGCATGGTGTTTCGTGGTCGTGTTCTGATACGTGTTCCATGTTTGTGATTGCGGTGATTGTGTGTTACATTATGGAAAACTTATACTCGCATGATGTATATGGGAAATGTATCATGGAAAATTATGCATGGCATAATGTATATAGGAAAAAGTGGAATGCTAACGTTAGGAATATAACCTTAGGGGTTTGGAAAATGAAATGAACATCAAAGTATTGAATTTTATTGAAATAAATAAAAGGAGTGGTTGGCAAGTAGCACCACTTAGGCGATGAACGGGTCAGTTCATGGTTGTTAAGTCTATTAGTAATTGGCATGTGCATTAGTTAGACTGAAATGAGGTTAAATAAAGTTTGTTGCCATTTGACATGTGTAGATGGCAAGTCAAGGCCGAGGACTTAGAGGTCGTCCACGAGGTGCTAGCCAAGTACCACTAGTATTTGACCAAACAGCTTTCTTGCTGAGGTTGTTGGGCATACCAAGCAAGGTTACTTGCATAGGCTAAGGCAACGGTAGTCGTGGGAGGTCCTGAGTAACCTCCAGAGATTTAAGCCTCACATCATCCTCCGACGTTGATGTGTGGAGCGGATCCGATAAGGCGCACTGGTTCTTGGCAGGTTGAGAATGTATTGGAGGCTATGGATATTACCTCCGATGCAGCCAAGATCAAGCTAGTTGCTGCCTGACCTAGAGGGTGAGTCCCAAGTGTGGTGGGTTCGTTAAGACCTCTAGGATTTAGAGGCAATGACTCGCGTATTCCATGGGCTCTTTATAAGCAAGTATTTTTCTGGCCATTACTAGACATGCCATATTCAAGAGTTCCCGTAGCCGAGCAAAGGGAACGATGACAAAGGATGGAGTACATGGTCGATTCAATCGAAGTTACACGCTTTGGTGATGACTCATATGTAATACGCATATGGCCAAGGTCACGAGATTCGAGAATGGGTCAAGTTGTCATTCGTGGGCAGGATAGTAGGACTTGCCTACGACATGGATTCCATGGTCGGGACAATTTCTAATTATAGAGAGAGAGATTGAGAATGCTCGACGCACTAGGGATGCGAATGTTAGTGTCAAGAGGAAGGAGAGCGCTCTCTTTCTAGTTCGGGAAGCCAGGTTTCTACCAATAAGGGTTTTTTGTAGAGCCATGGCCATCTAGGTCGTGACGCATCGTGGCCGCGCAACCAAAGCGCAGGACCCAGTAGGGTGGTGACATATTAGGTGCTGATGTCAATCTTATGATGAGCTGGACAACCCATCTGGGTTGTCGCGATTGTGACCCGAGCACGTTATCATACCCAAATACCTGCCTTGAGTCAGAGAAGGTAGCATATGCATGTGAGTGATGCGTATGTGCATAATTCGGGACGAATTACGGTAAGAGGAGAATGTAAACTTAGAAAAATTCCAATTTTACGAAAGGTAAAAGCAGTAATTTGAGTTGGCGAAAATTCTCTAGATCTCCCTGGATAGCAAGCAGTTCTTGTGAATTAAGAATTCGTTTCGCCAAATCTAATGACCTAGAAAAGTTTCGTCAAATTCTGAGATAGTCGGAATATTTTACGAATTTCTAGGTGATAAATCGCCAGTGACTTCAGGGACAAGATTTTTACGAAAATCTCGGAAGTCAAAAAATGGCTTGAGTTAAAGTTCATTTAAAATAATTGAATTGAAAAGAAATAAAATTTTTCGAGATAGAAACGGACCCGAACGAGGCAATATAAGTTATGTATCAAAATAATAATAATAATAATAATAATAATAATAATATTATTATAATAATAATAATAAAATAAAAAGTCAAATAAAAGGAAGCAAAATGCCATTTTGGCAGAGAGGGCGTCGGAGGGAGGCGTGAGAGTTGAGAGAAATTATTTTTATTTTTCTCTCTTGGTTCTTACCCGGATCCCCAGAAAATCGGTAAGCGGGTTTTAAGTCGGGGCCCGGAAAGCTGAAGTTGATACAGCGGCGAGAGCTACGCATGGACACGAGTTGGAGTTCGGCCAGGCTACGTGAGGTAGGGTTTATCCCTGTTTGATTACACGCTGTTTTAAGTGTTTTGTAATGTTTTAGTTGGTTTGAGGCCTTGAACGGCCATTTGATCGGTCCCAAAACTTGGGACCAAATTGTTGGAATTTTTGGAGAATTTTTGGAGAATTTTTGGAGCCCATTTAGACCGATGCAGCCATTTGTGTAAGAAATTTGTTTAGGTGTTGTTTCATAATTTATAAAATAAATTGTGTTTGTTGATGGGAGACCGAAAAGTGATGTAGGAATATAATTGTGTATAAGCGATTGAGATGAAATTGTGATTTATAAATTATATGGAATATAATTGTGATGTATAGGCCATTGGAGATGAGATTGTGAATTGCTCAAATAGGCTAATTTGGGTGTTTGATGAATATTGAATAGCTCTAGTGAGCTAGTTTGGGTGTGAAATGAACCATGTTAAATTACATGTGTGAATGTAATTTGTGAATATATGCATAATTGATATATTGTATAAAAATGATTGAAATAACATAATGCATTTCATATGCACTGGGTAACCTAGAATTTAGGTGTGAGTGCATGACATGAATTTTCTTAAAAGCGACATGGTTGCGAAGGAATTTCACGGGATGATTTTAGGAGAATTTGGATTTGGGAGATGGGCCAACGGTCTTTGGGATGAGACCGTGACTGTTTCGGAGAAAATTTCGCGAAACGGTCAGCGCCGGAGGTAGTCCTTAACCTGACAACGGTAGTATATTTTCAGAACAACAAGTTTTGTTTTGAAAATGATTATTTTCTCATACATGGCTTAGGCAAGTGTGAGTGAGTCGGTGAGGACTCTAGAGACATGGGAGAAATAGGCGTAGACATTTTAAGTAGAATCACGCATTTACTTGAGTGTGTGTTTATTTGGGCGTGCATATACACTTAGGTGGAGAGTAACCCATTTAGGGTGATTCCACTGCGGGCGATAGCTCACCTGTCGAGGAACATTTTTCGTCTGGGCGCTCGGCGACTCTTCTTAGGTGGAGTTTGAAGAAAGTAGGGTTAGTAGCTGATAGTTTTTGGATAATATGTATTAAATTGCTTAAATTTTACTAAGTATTTGTATTAAGAGAAATGTATAACTCTTGGACTATTGGAATATAGTTGGGATATTTATTTTGTGAGTATTGGTTTATGGGCCCAAGAGGCCATTTTTACTTAGGTATGAGTCTCGTGATACGAGACGTATAGATTTTCCGCAGGTTGACGGGTAATCAACGGACCCCCGGGATTTGGGGCGTCACAGATAAACTCTCGTGGGGACATGGTAAGATCAACATTGTGGTTGGTGTCGATGGTGGGCTCGGTAGCATGGGACATCATCCAAGCTGAGCGTATGATTTTAAAGTTTTATTGGGAATTGTCCAGTGTTCGGAGGATGCCCAGTGTTCGGAGGTGTCCAATGTTCGGAGGGTGTCCAGTGCTCGGAGGATGTCTAGTGTTCGGAGGTGTCCACTGTTCGGAGAATGTCCAAAGGATTTTAAATATAAAACAAATATTTTTGTTTTGAAAATAAATTTTCATACATGGCAAGTTGCATGTGTGAGGGAGTCGGTGAGGACTCGGGGCATTGATAAGGCATGTAGACATTCGCGTAGGATCATGCATTTGCTTGAATGTGTTTGATTTCCATTACATGTGCACTTAGGTGGGGAGTAACCCATCACTATAAGAAAAAAGACCTATCTGCCGGTTGCGAAGCATCCATAGTATGTGTTATATGTCATCATAACCAAGGAACAAAATATGATGATACGGATATATCGGTACTTGGATTTTAAGTTCTCTCGGAAATATCGGTAAATATCGGAGGATATTTTGACAAAATATGATCGCGAAAATTAATAAAATACTTTAAATTCATGACTTTGTTGAACTTTATAAAAGGCAACAAATAAACAAATATACACTTATTGAAAATAATATTCATTATAATTTATCGAAATTACATTACAATAGTAATTTAAAACCAAAATGAAGACGATAGTGTGACAATTACATTATTTGATGAAGGATCCCATCTTGATGAAGATAATATTCATAATAAGATTTTTCAAAGTATTAGATAAATCCACAGAAAAGAATTTGAGAGAGTTAAATGGAGCTTGGATGTGTATGGATGAGTTTGTAAAGAGAGATTGTATGATTTTATGGGTATTTATAAAATTTTGGAATTAAATAGTGATTACGTGTTACCGATGTTACGATATTTACGATATTTACCGATATTTTACGATATTTTACCGATATTTACGATATTTTACCGATATTTTTGAAATTCTACTTATGGCCTTGCGTGCTCCCACGATCGCTTTTCGTGTGAAAATAGGGTTTTTAGATTTTTCGACAATCGGCGATTTGCAATTTTTCCCGATTTTCCACTCTGATCGATTTTTCCTCTGCTTTTTCTTCTCGATGCCGGCCGAAAACCGATTTTTCGATATATCGGCCGAAAAAACCGATTTTTTGTTCCCTGATCATAACTTCCTAGTCTTATATGTCATCTATTGCAGTGTCAAGGTAGGTGTATCAGCAACCTTGACATATATAAAATGTTAATGAATGTGTTTTTCTATTAATCAATATAACTTCTTTCTACCACTCCTGTATATCGAGGTTGTGTTCAAATAAATCATGGTTTCTTTAAAGTATGTCGAGATAAAAGGATCTTCCACCATAGATTATAAATTGGAATTAGAAGCATATGTCATGATAGCCTTTAAAAAAATTTAAAAAATGAATTTTAATGTTGCAATGAAGAAGTATGATGCAAAATAACTTGTTGGCATATTTAAAATTGCTGCTTAATTTAAACATAATACAAAATATACCTTGTTTTCATACTTAAGACTTTATCTTATTATCTGATACCATATAAATATGCATGTAGCTATTAAAAACACATGTACATATATTGTGTTAATTTGAATTAAGTTGTCCTCCATTTCAATAATACAAACAAATAATATATTGAAAAGAGAAGCTAAAACTAACTTTACTTAGAATAAAAGATACCCAAAGATAATGTAAATCAAGTTCTATTTATAATACATACATCAAAATAAAAACTCATAAAACCAATAGATAAATTATACAGCAAAATATTAATGGTTTGTAAGGAATTTCTAGGCGCATGAATTAAATCGAGGCACGCGCATGGCCTAATCGCTGCTTGATTGAGCAGCAATAATCGTGATGTGTAGTGCTGATGATAAGGTCCCTAATTTACTATCAAGAGTACTCTGGTTCATTGAAGCTATAAGCTTCACCAATACTCTGTAAATTAAATCTTATTCATCTATGTTTGGTTCATAGTTCATTGAACATCAAATTTAAGGCACTAACACCTTCTTCCATATTCCAAACAAAGTGTTTTAAAAACAAATTATTTTTTTAATATAATATACATTTGAAAAATGTGGGAGAATTGTTAGCCGCTCAATAGTTTTCAAAAAGGTGTTGTCCCATATGGAAAAAAGACAAGAGTCTTTATTGGGTTTATATACTAAAACCCAATTATGGGCTTATACATGACTTGAGAAGAGGGGAGTCATCGCGCGCACAAGAAATGGGCCGAGTCAATTTTGTTCCAAATTATTTCGAGACACACTCCCGATTTTGCTCAAATCAATTTTGTTTTTGTTTGCTAAATAAAACCAAAAGCGATCGAATCATAAAATCATGGTAAATTCAAAACGGTTTGATTTTGAATTCAAATTTTAACAATTTATTTTGCATTCAATTCATAACACTTTTTCATCTCCACCTGCAACTTACAATAACTATTCATCTTTTTCACCTCCATATGACTACGATAGCTGTTCACTTATGTTGTTCTGCTACAGAGCTCGGTGTTTCTACACACCTCGGTTACATTCTTTTCTCAAAATTGCCCTCAGTTTTACGGGTACCTTGCACCTTCTCGAGGGCCGGTGTTTTTATACACTTATATCAGGTCATTTCTTTTTCTCCAATTGCCCTCCGTTTTATGGGTACATTGCACCTTCTCGGGTTTGCTACTCTGTTTTTAAATTTGGTTTAAATTATTCTATTGCCTGGTTTTATAACATGACCAGGCTTATGCCGCAGCAGCTTTGAGAAGGTATCAAGGAGAAGATCAAAGTAGAAGGGAAACTGCTTCATAGTAAAATATACAGCCGAAGACATACTATTCCATACGACGCCGTCATGATCTTCCATGTCGTCCCTCATCGAGGAAAAGTGGCTGCCTGAAACAAACCACCATGGCCACTAACGATGTAAAGATATGTTAGAGCGTACAACATCTTTTTCGGCAAGTGTTTCTCCAAAATCCTTTAGGCGTATCCGAGGTAATTATGGAAAGAAATGCTGATAGCCAATTGGCCAGAAAACGAGAGAGCAATCGAGATGAAATTACAAAGACTATAAAGCGACTACGCTCGGTTTGGTGGGTGTGTTCCTTTAGGCCGCCTGGTATGTTGGCTATTGTCGCGAAGGCTACGGTTGCCACAACCGTTGCCACTATCGAGCATGAATTGGAGGTTTTGATTAGCCATTTCCCTCCTTTTATCAATATTTCATGTGTCTCCCTGAAACACCTCATACTGTTTGTTTTATTTTCATTGTTAGGCTCATAAAGAGATTGCGTGATCTAGAATGCTTCACGTCTTGAAATCAATGGAGTGTTAACAAGGGCCCGGTATTAGTGTGCGAAGGGAGCTTGTGTTTTCAACCCATTGATTCGAGAATAATTTCAAAATTGAGTTAAAGAGGAATAATTGCAAAGAAGATAAAAAGAATGCAAAATACATGATTTTATTCAATTTCATAAAAAATAATTGTGTTTCAAGTATGATAATATTACTTAGGCAATACCTCAATAAACTACAGGTATTATCTTAATAAACTGTAGCTACTACCTTAATGAATAGTATTAAGATAGTACTTACAGTTTAGTCTTGTAACTCTTAGGTACTCTTTATATCTAAAACACAATTATCTTACGTAGCGTAGTGAATCATGCACATTATATTTTTAATGTCTTAATTCTTCTTTGCAATTAATTTCAAAGGTTGTTTAACAGTGAAACCCAAGTTTCCCTTAAACGTTTGGACACTTTTTTTTTCTTTCTAAAATCAAACCAATAGAAAAAGAAGAATATACCTTAAACCACTTGATTTCCCATTGCATTCCGACTGAAGCTAAAGGGAAAGCAATACGATCATCTAAGGTTTGCGACAACATGCGACCTGGCTGTTCCCCTTATCGATGGCTTGAAACACTTTCGTGAGAAGCACGGTTGACTAATAGATGGTATAGTTCGATTGTGCCTATTTTTGGCGACAAAAGAACATATTATTGCGCCACGAGTCTTTGTCCAGAATGGCCATGGAAACCTGTAGATTCGCTTTACCATTTCAATTATCCCATTCCTTCTTGCGAATTAATATTGGTGTCTCCTATTTTTAAAACCTCCCTTTCCATTGAAAGCCTTTTTTGATTCTCCATCTTATCTGTACTGAAGTAAAAAAAATAAAAAATTTAGAAGAAGGACGTGACAGCCAGTCAAATCATAGACTTAGCATTAAAGATAGAAAGGGATGAGAGGGTGAGTCTAAGAAAGAGGAGAGAGAAGATGAGAGATGAGAGGAGAGAAAGGGAAAGAGTGGGAAAAAGGGGATGTGGAGTTGACACGTGACAAATGGAATGAGGTTATTGATTTGGTTTTGGTGGATGACAAACACTACATCATTTAGGATGCATTTGGGAGAGCTTATCTACAGCTTATTTGATCTTATCTTCTCATATAAGTACTTTGGATAAAATTTATAGATATTTAAAGGGAAACATAAAAATAGTTTATGACCCTTTATAAGCCATTTTTAGCTTATTAATTAAGCAATGGAGAAGCTCATAAAAAAGCTCAAAGCAGTTATACAAAGACTAAAATTGGTCATCGTATTAGTAATAATGTCCTTCGAAAATAATGAAAAAAAAATAGAAAACAATTTTGAAAATTTATGTAAAATTATTAAATTGAAAAATTATAAAAAAGGAAAATTTATGAAAAATAGTGAAATAAATTCCGAAAATTTATGTAAAAATTGGTAAAATTTTGGAAAAAATTATGTAAAAAATTCCAAAACATATAAAACAACTTCCGAAAATTTATGTAAATTTTTTTAAAATTTTTGAAAAAAAATATTTAAAAATATGAAAAAAATTATGACATATAATTAAAAATAGAAAAAAAAGATAATTGATGATGAGAATAATGATATTGATGATGATTTTCTTTATTTAGAATTTGATACATATTCATAAGTGTTTTATTTTGTTTGGAAACTTGAGAATTTTGTAATGATAGGAAAGCTTTCTTAATGGTGTTGTTATTTTTGCCTTCTATTTTATTTTGAAAATGTTTGTGATGATGGGAAACACTAGTGATTTTTATTTTTATGTTTGATGTATTTTCCTTTATTGTATTTTATTATTCGATAAAAACTATAGACAATATTTAGTGTGATATATAATTTTTATTTATATTAAGTAAAGTGTGCATCACTTAAAAAAGTCTGCACCTCAAGTGTGCCTTCCGCCTCAAGGCCTCAAGAGGCTTTTGCGCCTCCATACGTATTGCGCCTTAAATAACTATGAGTACATGGTATAACACGTTTCAATTTATAGAAAGCATCCAAATTAAAGATTTTAATGAAAAAAAATGGAATATTTTAGTTTTTATAATCTATTTGATGCATTTGAAACAAAATTGAAGAGGAGAGTGTTGTTCATTAGTTATTTTTTATACTAGAGATTATAGGTGAATCATAATTGTTATCAGTATACAGTGAATCTTTACTTTATTTTAATTTTTTTATCATGGTTTCATGATATATATATATATATATATATATATATATATATATATATATATATATATAGTTCTTTAGTTTTTTAAAATTTTTAAGCATTATGACAAGTACTTATTTATCCAAACACTTCAATTTTACAAGTTCTTATAATGGTATTTTTAGTAATTTCAGCTATTATAGAATTAGCAGTAGTGATGCTTCCAAACACCTTAAAATGATGTATAAACGCTTTTTAAAATATGCATCCAAACACAAATAGCTTATTGAATAAAGTACTTATGACATAAGCTCTCATCTAATAAGTTCTTACTCAATTAATGCTTGGAGAGTTATTTAGGTATTAAAAAGAATGATTGTTTGGTCACTATTTAAAGCATGTTTTTGGAATTCAAATCCCCAAAATGCATGAGTACCGACTCTTTTACCTTTGCATGCATACTTTATTAAATTATTTCCCCTCAATGCATGTTAACATTATTCTCCCAAAATATGTGAGAGTTACTGCTAAACTAATAAATATTCCCCAATGAATCAAACATAGTCTCCAAATAAGAAGCTTTAAACAGAAAATCAATAATCCCCTAAATAAATTAAAATGTAATAGAAACTAATGCTGATAGGACACATAAATGATTATAGTATCAATTAAATGATATACCCTCCATCCACCAAGCAGGAACAAATATAGGCGAAATATTTAAAGTATAAACCCAAATTTAACAATTCAAAACCATTAAAAAATGTATAATCTTGAAGGTATTTATAAATTTTATAAGATATGCAGAACATTACTTTGGAGTTTCACTTACAAAATGGTCATTTTCTCGCCCGATAGTCCCACTTTTTTGACTATTTGGTTCTTGTAAATATCATTTACTATTAGTTGAAACCTTTCGCTATCAATTCATTTAACATTTTTCTTCTTTATTAACCTCTTTTTACATTTCCCTAATTAGTGTTTAGAAAGAGGGATAGAACTTTACATACCTCCAACCTTTTGGTCATCATGTGTGTCGGGACGGTCTGCGTATCATTACAGATGATGACATACACTAAATTTGTTGTCATAGTTATTTAGAGAATAATTAAGTAGTATGAGGTGCATGATATGAACATACCATATGTTCTTTTCTTTTGCTTGTAATTTTTTATCAGGAATAAATCACTTAACAACAGATGAAATACATGACAGTCCACCCCAACGAAACCCCTTTGTAAGGGCATGCAGTCTTTCATATCTCAAGTCTAAAGCGTAGCGTAAATGATCAAACAATATTCTTCTTGTGATTGAGAATTACCAATTGTAAATTTACGTTTAGAGTAGTGATACAAAATTACGCTCTCTCAAATTTCAAACTTTAAAGCTAAAACATGAACTAAAAATGTTGTGTCTAATAACTACATTAATAATTCAAATGGGGATTTGAGCAAATTAAAACCATTAAAAAAGTATATAAGCTTAGGTCATTATAAAATGTTTATGGCAATTTCATTAGATCAATAGATTTTCCTAACTAGTGTTTAGAAAGATAGAGGGAGAGAGGGAGTGAGCTTTACATATACCTTCACCCCTTTTCGGTACGATCATTTATGATTCGGCATTTGCTCGGGATTTCCTCCAATATAATTAATATTGTAGTCATGGTGAGAAGATTTTCTTAGCATGAGGTCCAGGGTCTGAACAGACCATATGTTCTTTTCTTTCTTTTCTTTCACCTTATTTCTCTCGTCTCGTAATCCAAACAACAACACAAGTATATGCACTGAAATAGTTCAAATCTAGATGGTTAGCATATTCATATCATGCATGTTGGGATGGTATAATGGAGATCCTCTATTGATCGAGGATGATAATGGGATCATGGTCTTGTTTGGTATTTGGGAGAAAAATTGTGGCCTTTCTTTAGTGCTGTCGTTTCCATATGAAATGGGGCATTAGGTTAATAGCTATGTTAAAATTTTATAGTGAATTGTAAACATTTATTTATCTGTGCATGCATACAATATTAAATGGTGACATGCCTATGTGCAAACTTAATTACCTTGATTATAGAATCATCGGCTTTTCCTTCTTCGAGTTCCTCTTTATTCTTTTCTTATTTGCCTCCATATGTTCACCTTTAGGAGTGGCAATCCATCTCTATACATTCTTTGAAACTATAAAAAAATTCATTAGGTTCTTTCTTAGCATGAGCTGACAATATTCATGACCATGAACAAGCATACAACAACCTACATATTGTTGTTTAGATACATTTCTTTGATAATGATAATTCTTATATAAAATGTAATTATCATAATTAGAAATTACATTAGAATGACTACTTTTTTCAATACTGTTTTCATTAGTAAGTACTAAAATTATCTAGTCACCCCTCTATTTTCAATACCATTTTTTTACGATCTTGTAGTTCTCACGGATAATTCTCGGTGTTCTTGGGCTCCACGAAAAATGTTTATGCGTAATACGTATGATCACTTTCTTTGGCAATTGTCGTTGAGTTTTCGACATAAACCTTGCAAAAAAATATATAAATATAAGTTTCCCAGCATGCCTTTTCCTGATTAAGTTTGGATGGTCAAGTAGCCAAATTACTCTTACGAGTGATAAATAATTACGTTGATGAATCAGATGCAGGCGAACCACTTAGATATTTGGGTTCTTGGCTGGGAGATGCGGTCACGGTGCTGCCCTTGGTAGATCTACGACGCGGATAAGTTCATCATCGCACTTACAAAGAAGTAAGAAGTATATGATATACCCAATTCTGTAAAGACAAATAGTTGACTATACATATATATACACAATACCAAGAACCAAAAAGTGCATGGTATTTGATATTTAGAAATTAAACTAAATGCGGCCAAAATATTGTACTAATGGCAACATGAAGAGAATGGTTTTGGCCATCGCTCCTTCTTGATAGTACTTATTCCTTCGATGCATATCTTATCAAGATAAAAGAAAAGCATTTTTGACCTGAGAAGAGCGACGAAGGCGTTTCCCCCTTTGTAGTTTCGATAGTCTAAGAGCTCTTCATTCTTTTCAACAATGCACTTGCAAATGCGGCATTTGCAATCAATCTTTGCTAGATGGGTGTATATTCCTTCATCATCTTTGATTGATAGAGTGGCTGGTAGAAAGTCACTCACTTCCACAAGCTTTTTCACTGTATCTTCTTTGCCTTAGTCTGTTATATGCAATCTTTGTCTTCTCGATCTGGAGTTAACTGCGGTTTGAATGTGGATCGTTCTCGTAAAAGTCACCTGACCTTTTCGATTTTCTTCCAGGCAATATTTTAACAACTCTGTTTTCTTCTCCCACTCCCCATTCCAACCATATCACTTTGGAATGCCATTAGTGCTTCATTTCATCCTCCTACTCTTACTCCTACTCCTTGATAAATGAACAACCATCCTTATATATATGTACTAGTCTTGAATTATCACGTTTACAGGATATGATAGATGAAGTGTTAAGAGAGATTGAGAATTTGATACTCTGCTTTGGTTTTGGGAGAAGGAATACATTATTGACACTCAATGTACATGAAAATAAAGCACTTTATGTTTGAAGGACAATAGTAAGAAAAATAAAACATTGGAAAAGTAAAAGTAAAGAAAGAAATAAATTTAATGAATTATTTTAAACTTAAAATATTAAGTAATTTAATTTTGTATAAGTTTTTAATAACTATAATGAGTGATAGCAGTGTTTTAAAAATCGGGCCAGAACTCATCCATTCATCGACCAATTTTCTAATCCCGTTCTACTCTTAGAACAGATGTATATTAAACCATAGTGAAGTGGTCTAAACCAACAATAGACAATAAATCATGTAGATTTGATGATTTTGCTTGACGAAACAGATTCAAACAAGGATAGCTTTACACTATTTGTTTTTTTTTCATAACTTATTTATGAATTTTTAAAGTTTTCGATTTAGAAAAAACTATAGTTTAGAATCTCAACAAAATATTTTAAATTTTTTTAAAATCCACACACAAATATTTCAAAATATTTTAAACACATGGAATATATAATTTTAGGTTCATCAATCTATTAATTTTATATATTATATTTTAGTTATTAATAAATTATTTATCATAATAATTTTATCATTTTAATTTTTTGTAAATATGTCAATTTTTTTTTTTTTGAAGTGTAAATATATGGGACAGTTTGTTACATTGTAAATAAAGTATTTAGCTATAAAAAAAAATGTGTTAATATGTTACACATATATTATACAAATATTTTTTTATTTAATCATAATAATAAAGTTATATTATCGTTACACAAATTAATAAGTACTAACTTAAGTGTATTTTTAATATATTTAAAATGTTGATTTTAACCTTATAAAAAAATACTTAATACTTAATAGAAATTCAATATTAAAAGACAAACAATTTAATACATAATACTATTAAGCCTTATTCTGCCTTATTCAAGCGTTTAGTTAAATAAAAATTATGTTATGCATTAAGTAAAAATGCAAACTTAAATCAACTTTCTTTTATTTTGAATATATTTAAATTTAAATATGATATATTTTAATAAAATTTAAAATATGAATATATTTATATTTATATTAGAATTTTGATAATATAAAAGCAAAAAATAATGTTATATTAAATATACATATATAATTTTATATTTTAATAATATATAAATTATATATATTATGACAATACCAGTCATACACCAAACTCCAAACCATTAACTTAAAAGAAAATGACATAAAATGAAAAATAAGAAAAATAGAATGAAGGCTGCTATCAAATGAATAAGTTTAACATGATTTAAATTTAAAAGCTTCCTAAGCTTAAAAGTCTCCAAAATTCTTTTGATAAATAAGCTAAATCATTTTAAAAGCAATAATCAACCGACCACATACCAACAATATATAAACACTTGAATTTGACATAAATTATTTAGGAAACGGTTAATACAAACTGATTTTTTTGGTAAAAATTTTAAATTTAATTTACTTTCGTGAAGCCCATGTTTCTCAAAATATTGAATAAGATTACATGGTGAATCCAAAATTCCATTTTTTAGCAAATCAAGGAAAGTATTGTAATATATAAATCGAGTAAAGAAAAAAAATGCATGCATGATTTTTAAATAAGGTATGATTTGCATAGATTTCTTATTTCTTTCAGTTTTAGAAATAAAAATAATAAGCCTCATTTTCTCTCAACATTTTCTCAGTTAGCCTTTTTTCATTAAGCAAGATATGTGATTTTTTTTGTCATTCTTCACTTGAAATCACTCCTATACACATCTATTCATATTTCTTTTTCTCAATAAAATGGTTATTCCACACATATTTAGGTTTTTATTTGTTTTTCGTGATTTAGTCATCGCATTGGTGCTTGTGTGACTGTTGTTGCCTTTGTGCACACATGATTGTCATCGTCTTGGTACGACAGGTGGTTGTGTCATCTTAGTACGGTGGGTGGTGCGACGTTTATTTGTGCAGGTGATCGGATAGGCAAAACATATCACGTCGAGAGACTATAAATCAAATCAATGGTCGTTAATATGGATCAGAATTGAAGTCTTATATATTATAGTTACAATAATAAAATCAAATGTTTAGGCTCAACTATCAAATGTATAGGCTTTCTAGCCGAATCATTGTTCTATTAACCATAATATTGTTTCATTCTTTATGGTTTTTAGCCATTTTGGTTATATGTTTCTATCGATGTATTATTAGTTTGAATCAATGAACTTATTTTTCTCTTCAAAAATAAAAATAATAATAATAATAATAAAGTAAATAAATACAATACGATTAGTTTTAAAATTAAACATTGATTTGTCAAAAAAAGAATTATGCATTCAAGACATAAACAAATTTTTTCCTCATCTTTTGAACTTTATAAAAATGTATGAGCTTTTTATTTATAAAATTATTAGCATTTTATTTCTAAAAGAAAAAAATAGATCCATAATATATATATATATATATATATATATATATATCTTATATACAATATGGTAGCGGGTATCTCTTATACATATCTACAACATTTTCTCACTTGTCCTCCAGGAAAAATCTTAACAGCTCTTGTTTTTTGCCTGTCGATACTTCCAATTCATCGAACATCCATGATGTAACTCAACTCCTCCTCCTGCCCGGCAAATGAACAAGATATAGATGAATATTAATAGTTAAGCCACCATATATATAAATATATGATTGGGAGGTGATGCCATGCTTGGTTTGGGAAATGCATACATTATTTAACACTCCAATATGTACATTATTAGAGACATGAAAAGACTAGCAGAAGAGAACGATGAAAAGAAAAAAACAGAACAAAAGAAAATGTAAAGAAAATATAAAGAAAAAAATTTAAATAAAATAAAATAAATTAGTTTGAAATGGTAGTGGCACACTCAAATTCACTTTACTTATTTTAACTATATATATATAGCTAAGGTGTGTTTTGAATACATTTCTTCATTTATATTTCTAAAAATAAAAACTAATAGTATCTCCAATATAAAAATGGGAAAACATTGATTTCTAAAAATTATTCCCTTAAAATTTTAAATTCATAAAAGTGGTATAAAGAATAAAAGATAATTTCTTTTATATAAAGTTTTATATTTTCATCAATACAGGATTTTATTTTTTTTTAAAGAAAAATATCAATACACACATGTACATGAGATTAAATATAGAGAAAGAGATATTGGAACCGGTTCAAGGGTTAAAATCAGAATTTTCATTTCAACCACATCAAGCAAAGAATCACATTATGAGCATCGAATAAAAAAAAGACATACAAAGAAAAATTAGTTCATAGGATTAAAATCAAGAATTTTCATTTCAACTACATCAAGCAAAGAATCACATTATGAGCATGGAATAAAGAAACATACAAAGAAAAATTAGTTCAAAGGGTTAAAATCAAGAATTTTCATTTCAACTACATCAAGCAAAGAATCACGTTATGAGCATGGAATAAGAAAAAGACATACAAAGAAAAATTAGAAAAGCCAAAGTGCTTATTCAGATAATGGAACAAAGAAAAATAATACATCAAAGAAAAACAATTAGAAAAACCAAAACGCTTATTCAAAAAGATAGACGAATAAATAAATTCCAAAAGCCAAAGTGATTACTGTCTTTGTTATATTTATAGTAACTTTTGGTCTGAAATATTTCCCTTTCAACTGAGGCATCTGGCGGCGGGTGTTTATATTCGCATGTGCGATAGTGTGCCCAAAGTTTTTCTGATATCGCGTCGATTTAGGAATGAAAGGCTTATAAGTATATAAGCTTTGAGCAACATCAAATAGATATGAGGCCTTACTACAAGAAAATTGATAAATAGCAACAAAATAATATTGTTGCAAAAAGTTTAATTTTGTTGCAAAAACATATTTGCAACAAAAATATTTTTGTTTCAAGGACGCCGCCTTATCCTCGTCACGAAAAGTTTTTGCAATAATAAAAAAAAAAATCACATCTAATAGTTTATAAAGACATAATTTGTTTGTTGTCTCAATAACATTTTTATTCAAAATTTTCGTTGTTAAATATTTAAATATTTATTTGCTAAAAATTCTCAATAATGATTTAAATTATTTGCTGAATTATACACATACAACAATGAAATTATAATTTCGTTGCTAGATTAATTTTGAAAACAAACTTTATTATAAGAATATATATATATATATATATATATATATATATATATATATATATATATATATATATATATATATATATATATATATATTAAATAATATATTTTATGAAGTAAGGTAAGAGTAAAATTTAAATATGATAAATAGTTAAGTTTGTGATAACTTAATTTTTTTATAGATCAATGATTAGAACTATAAATAAATAAATAAATAAAATATATCATAACATAGTTTGAATACATAATTTATAGCATTCCATAAATATAATGAAACTTTGCATATAAAAAATAAATTTTTAAAATTAATATTCACTTTTATCAAATATGACAGTTCAAGAAACTAATATGAGTTATAAACTAGAAATATAATAATTTAAAAAATACTAAAGACCAATCTCAACTCTTGTAAATAAGATAACTTCTAAAACTAAAGAAATGTAAAATGCTCACCCACAAAAATATGATAACATTAAAAAAAAAAAAGCGTAGTAATCTAAGTACCATACATACATGTTAAGAGATAATATCCAAGAAAAAAACAAAATGATGAGAAGTGCTATGATATCCATAAAGTGTGACTAGAAATCCATGATTGATGTATCTTGTGACCAAAGATGATTTTGTGAAACCCCGAAAAATCCAGATTTCCTAAGAAATGATAAAACGGTAATTTCGATTGAAAATCCGGAATTTTTCTAGATCTCGGATGATGAAACGAACTTCACTGTTGGAATCGTCTCGCGAAATCTAGCTACCACGTCGAATTTCGTCGAATTCCGAGATAGTCGGAATTTCACGTTTTTTGAGACACCGAGTGCGATGCTGGACACTTGGCATGTTGGGTGGCCCAAGAGGCGCCACGTGTCATGTGCAGAATGAGTCAAACAATGAGCCAAGTGGGGCTCACATGGGGGCTATGGTGTAAAACCAACCGAAATCCAATTTTTGAAAAATGGTATTGTAAAAAATTCGGTGAATCTGGATTACTACAGATCTCGGATAAGCAGAAACACCGAGAGTGGCGCGTGACATGTGGCGGAGTGTTGAGTGGCTCACGATGAAGGGCATATGTCAAGTTAATGGCAAGTCGAACAATGAGCTGGTACTTAGGCTATAGGTGACATGTGACATCATGTCATTTGAGAAATCAGTGGTAGATGGATAAAGGATAGGGAAATCCTAAGAGCTGATGAAAATTGGACATGTGGCAAGTGAGAGGACAAGCTCTTGGCCATCTTAAGACCAAGCAGTGGGATGGGAGAAAAGAAAAGAAGCGAAAGAGGAAAGAAAAAGAGAGAGTTTTAGAAAGTGACTCCACCTTCTCTCTAAATTTCCCGGCGATTGGACCGGCGGTTTCAGACGAAGCAAGAGAAAGAGTTCATCCTCACGGCAAAGGCTTCGCATAGAGACCGGAGTTGGGGAGTTTTGACAAAAAATCCAAGAGGTAGGGGTTTTCTCCTACTTCGTTTAATCCTTGTCTAAGGGTCATTCAAATGGCATGGGTTGTGTGAGGCCGTGAGTGGCAGTGTGAAGCGAATCGAAGCTTTGGGACGTGTCTTTGGAGAGATTACAGGAGCTTGTTTTTCGGACAGTCCGGGGATTGATTTATGGGACTAAGTAATTGTCCTTGTGTGCCATTTTTATGTGTTAGAGTTAAAATGAATGAAGGTGTGGTTGTCTTGCCCTAAGGGGAATGTTTGGTTGTGTTTTGAACCATGGGAAGCTACCATATTGTGGTAGTACACATTAACCGGACTTTAGAACTGGTTTTTGGGTAGGAAATAAATGGATTTTGGTAGTGAGTCCTTCAGGTAAATTGTAGCCACATCAGTGAACTTGATGTTAGGATTTTGAATTTCTCAAATCGGACCTCCTGCTTAAGTTATGGTCCGTTTACCAGAAACGATCTAGTTGAAGGGTGTAAATTTGGGTGCTTGACCGGATGGAGTTCGACCGGCCGGATGGGTTCACCGGATGGGTTCCGTCGGCGGCTAGGATCATGTGACCTCGACTTTGAAAGGTCATAACTTCTTCGTTCGAATTCCGATTTGGGTGTTCTTAGACTCTATGGAAAGCCCATTGAGTCAATATTGCAGCCATGTCCCTGTGGAGAACACTGGGCGATCGGGGCAATTAGGGCCGGCCGGTTAGTGCTGGTTGGGTAGGCTAGCCGGGTAGGGCTGCCTATTCATGTGTGACCTCGAACTTCGGAAGGTCATAATTTCTTCGTCCGGATTATGATTCAGGTGTTCTTAAACTCTATGGAAAGCTCATTGAGTCAAAATTCCATCCATATGCACGTGGGAAATTAGAAATCTTGGAAGTTGGCCGAAAAGGGGCAATCGGGGCGGTCGGGTGAGCCCGGTAGGATGGGCCTACCTATTCATGTGTGACCTCGACCGGAAGGTCATAGCACCGCTGTCGGTGTCCCTGTTGGGTGTTCTTTGGACTCTATGGAAACCCCATTGAGTCAAGATTCCAGACGGATGCCTTTGGAGGGCGTGGGTACTGGTAGCCGAAGGGGCTCGGGAAAGTAAGGTAGGCTGTCGGGTAGGGTACTAGTCATGTGACCTCGAGTCGGAAGGTCATAACTTCTTCGTCCGAACTCCGTTTCAGGTGTTCTTGGACTCTATGGAAAGCCCATTGAGTCAAGATTCCAGTCATTTGCCTATGGAGGGCATTGGGTACTGGAGTTGGCCGGAGAGGGGATCCCGGGCAAGTAAGGTAGGCTGTTCGGGTAGGACTGCCTAGTCATGTGTGACCTCAAACTTCGGAAGGTCATAACTTTTTTGTCCGAACTTTGTTTTGGGTGTTCTTGGACTCTATGGAAAGCCCATTGAGTCAAGATTCCATCTATACTTATGGAGGGCATTGTTACTGGAGCTAGCTGGAGGGATCGGGCCGTAAGGTGGAGTATTCGGGTAGGACTACCTAAATCGTGTGTGACCTCCGACTTGAGTCATAACTTTCTCGTCCGAACTCCGTTTTGGGTGTTCTGGGACTCTATGGAAATCCCATTGAGTCAAGATTCCATCCAGATCCCTTTCAAGGGTAGTAGGTACTGGAGCTGTCCGGAAAGGGACTCCCGGGCAAGTAAGGTAGGCTGTCCGGGTAAGATTGCCTAGTCATGTATGACCTCCAACTTCGAAAGATCATAACTTCTTCGTCCGAACTCCATTTTGGGTGTTCTTAGACTCTATGGAAAGCCCATTGAGTCAAGATTGCATCCATGTTCCTATGGAGGACATTGGCCAATTGGGCAGGTTAGTGCTGGCCATTTAGGTTATGTGTTATGGCTTGTGTGAATAACATCACGGTGTGAATATAACTTATGTTAATATTATGCTATGTGATATGATAACATGGGTTGTGCATGGAGGGTATTATATGTATCAATTATTGTATTGATTCCTGGGTCAGTTGACTACCATCGACCCTTCGGAATACTAGTGGATGTCGGGTTTTGAAGCCATGCATCATGAAAATCGGAATGAGTCTCATTGTACAAGGAGCTCTACTGAATACAACTTACTGTATATAACTGTCCGATATACACAATGACCACACGAGGGTCTCATATACAACTATCTTAGAGTAAAAATGACCTCTTAATTTGCATTATACTCTAACATATATCCCGACTATCTGATATAATCCATCACGTAGATAAAGCGGCCCTTGGGCCCATGACCAATACTCATAAAACATCCCAACTATATATCATAGTTACAAGAGTTAATGATCTACTCTTATACAACACATATATTAAAATGAAAAACATTCTAATACATGCAAAACCATCAAAGCCACATTCCGGCTTTCTTAAGCGGCTTTCTATGATGAGCAGTCTCTCATACGCTCCATGTACAATAAAAATAGTATCCCTTGACGGGGGTGAGCTAATCTTTCGATGGTAGAATCACCCAGTGAATACTCTCCACCTAAGTGCATATGCAATGCTCCAAATAAACACACATTCCAAGCAATGCAGCAGTCCTGCCAGATGTCTAGTGATCATCTCATATCCAGGAGTCCTCCCGACTCCCTCACACTGCCTAAGCCATGCATAGGAACCTTAGTTTTTATTTGTGGACAACCCTCCGATATATATATCAAAGGTGGGCGACTCGACGATTGATATTATGTGTGGACTACCCTCAGATGTATATCAATTGTTGACCGACGATTGATATTTTACTTTTATATGGACTACCCCTCCGTCATTATTATTTTTAGACAACCCTCTGAAACCATTCTCTCAGAATACCTCATGCACTCCTCTATCGTCTTAGGGTGTCGGTGCTTATGGAATACATGATGCGATTCCATTTCGGTTCAATAACACATGCAAATATATAATCATGCATATATATATATGTATTCTGTATTATCAATTTAAATCACACAAACATGTTATGTAATTTCACATTTCCATACATCAAGTAGCTCCACATGGGCTAATGATCAAACAATGATTCAACTTGAATTACTCGACCAAACACATTTTCACACAAAAAATTAGTTTATTGCATGACGATGGCCACCGGGTTTCTTGTTGAATCCTCATCAAATCATCGGTTCATTTTGTGAACCCGGGTTTCACGGCCATTTCCGGCCTCATACACATCAAAGCATGCATTAACACATAAATGCACAATTAACAACCCAATTCAGCCGTGGACAGTCACGGGCTGCACCATTTGGGTTTCAAAAATTATAACAATTCGGTCCCAAGATTTGGGACCGATCAAACAGCCCCTCACGGCCTCATTCAACTCAAACATTAACAAAGTACTTAAATAAAGAATAAAACCCAAGTATGATAAATCCCCTACCTCGCGGAGTTTGTCGAAATTCCTCAAATCCGGAGCTCACGCGTAGGCCTCGATGCGTAGAGCGACTTTCCTTCTTGTCTCGACAAATTCCGACGGTCGGATTCAAGAAAGTGAAGGGAATGAGGTCCTTCTCTCTCTAGGAATTTAAACTCCAGCCACATCCGTCTTATGTTCTCTGGTCATTTTTGGCTCAAAATGAAGGAGGCGACACTATCTGAAATTTTGTCCTAATATCCTCATTTAAAATTTCTAAAATGACCTCTATGTCCTTCTTTCCCAGTTTGTCATTGGCACTATCTCGTGCGTCCATTTCATCATTTGCACCATGCCACTTATAGCACATGATTCGTGTTATATGTGACTTTGTCACATCGAATATCGTTTCTGGCTTTTTCGAAATGCAATGCCGCCGAAGCGATGCCAATCATTGTCTCGGAATTTGACAAATTGGCGATGCTAGCTATATTTTGTGAGATGATTCCAACGGTAAAATTCATTTCATCATCCAAGATCTAGAGAATAAAATTCGGATTTTTGATCGAAATTTTGATTTTGCCCTTTTTCCAGAAATTGGAATTTTCTCGAGATCTTACAATTATAATTATCCATGGTATGTTGATGTTGCTTGTTAATATATTTGTATGCGATATATTAACATGTATGATGATTAATGGATAAATTGATTTAGTATATGCATGATTAATATATTAGCATGGTGTTGTGAAATGGAATATTGCATTTCATATGCACCGGGGAACCTAGAGTAATAGGTGTGAGTGCATGACATGAAAGAAAAGGAAAATAGTTTGTAAAGGAATTTCAAGGAAGATTTTCGAAGAATTGCCTTGGAGAGTTGTCAACCGATTCATCTCGGAGGGTGACCATGTTTGTTTCGGAAAAATGATCCGACGAATTCGCCTTAGAGGGTAGTCGATATATTTACGAAACTTGGTATGATGCTTTCAAAGAACAAAAATCTTTTTGTTTCGAAAGCGATGTTTTCTCACATTTGGCTTAGGCATGCGTGAGGAGCCGGTGGAGTTTGGGGACATGGGAATTAGATCAGGTCACATTTCCATCCATATCATGTAGACATTTGGTAGGAACATATATGTTTTGTTTGAATGTTTGGTGTGCCATTGCATGAGCACTTAGGTGGGAGTAACTCAGGAAGAGATTCCACTGGGCGTTGCTCCTTGTGTGGTGGGGATCCCTTCAGGTATGGAGACGAGTTCGGGTAGACGCCGCTCCTTAGGGAGGCCGAAAGTTATGGGACCGCATTTGAGACCGTGAGAAATGAAAATGGCCAAATTAGCCTTATTTCTATATTTTGTAAATTCTAGAAAAGGCGATCAGTTTTGTGTAAATTGCAATTAAATACAATTACAAATTAACTCTTTGTATAAAATATACATTTTGTGGTATGGATGTATGGGCGATGTGGCCCATTTTACTCATGTATAGGTCTCATGATATGAGACACAAATCCAGCGGAGTTGGCGTTGGTCAGGACCTTAGGAATTGGGGCGTCACACATGGCATCATGCCATTGAAGGAAAATCCATGGTAGATGGATAAGGGATAAGATGAAATCCCATGACTTTGATGGATTTTTTGGATAATATGTAGTAAATTTATATAAATTTTACTAAGTATTTATATTAAGAGAAATGTATAACTCTTGTTTATTGGAATATAGTTGGGATATTTATTTGTGATGTTGGTTTATCGGTAAGGCCATTTTATAATTATGAGTCTCGTGATCTGACGTATAGATTTACTCCTTGGAGTTATTGGGTGTCGATGGACCCGAGATTTGGGGCGTCGCGTATGGTGTTATCGAGCATAGGTATACGACTACCTAGGGCTTGAGGGACATGGGCTTAGGCCATTGCTATTGCGGTGAAATTGATACCAGCGTCATAGCAGTATCGGAGTTTGGGAGTACCACAGTGCAGGAGTTCATGGGACGGGTTTGGGCAGCTGCATGCATGGTGTGTTCGTGTTGTGTTAGGATGTGTTCCATGTTTGTGATTGTGTGATTAGTATTATTTACACATTACGTGGCTTCTCTACGGTATGATGTATATGGGAAATGTGATTGCGTGGAAAAATTATATGCATGGCATAATGTATATAGGAAAAAGTGGAATGCTAACGTTAGGAATATAACCTTAGGGGTTTGGAAAATGAAATGAACATGAAAGTATTGAATTTTATTGAAATAAATAAAAGGAGTGGTTGGCAAGTAGCACCACTTAGGCGATGAACGGGTCAGTTCATGGTTGTTAAGTCTATTAGTAATTAATATGCATTACTAGTTAGTTGGAATGAGGTTAAATAAAGTTTGTTGCCATTTGACATGTGTAGATGGCAGAAGTCAGTAGAGAGGACTTAAATTAGATCCACAGTGCTAGCAGTACCACTAGTATTTGACGACGAGGCCTTTCTTTGAGGTTGTTGGGGTTCAACGAGGAACATTTGCCATTACATGATAGTGCGGTAGTGGTCGGGGTCACGAGTAACCTCCGAGGAGATTTAAGTCACATCATCCTCAGGGCGTTTACGGGGGAGGGGATCCGATGGTGGTAGACCATTGGTTTCGGCAGATTGAGAATGTATTGGAGGCTATGGATATTACCTCCGATGCAGCCAAGATCAAGCTAGCTGCGTTCCAGCTAGAGGGTGAGTCCCAAGTGTGGTGGGTTTGGGTTAAGACCTCTAGGGATTTAGAGGCAATGACTTGGGCAGAGTTCCATGGGCTCTTTATAAGCAAGTATTTTTCGGCCATTACTAGACATGCGAGCCCAGAGTTCGAGGCGAGCGAGCGATGTGATGATGGAGTACATGGTGGATTGCGAGTTGGCACGTTTGGTGATGACTATGTGGCCCACGAGATATCAACGAGTCATGAGGTTTGAGAATGGGTTGAAGTTGTCGATTCGGGCGGGATAGTAGGACTTTGCTACGGGACATGGATTCCATGGTTGGGGCGTACGACCATAGAGAGAGAGATCGAGAATGCTCGACGCCCTTGGGGATGCAGTGGTGATGTCGAAGGAAGGAGAGTCGGTCTTCTTCTAGTTGAGGAAGAAGCCCGGGGCTTCTAGTTCTAAGGGTTTAAGAGCCGCAGCCATCTAGGTCGAGGAGACGGATCGAGGAGTTCTTAGCGAGCGTGGAGTGGACATAGGGTGGTAGACATATTAGGTGTTGTCAATCTTGACATGGATGAGGTTAATGACCCTTCGGGTTGTCGAGTGATTGTGTTTGAGGCGGGTTATCATACTCGACACGGTCTTGGAGTTGTAGAAGGTAGCATATGCATGTGAGTGATGCGTATGTGCATGAATTTCAGGGACGAAATTCTGTTAAGGGGAGAATGTAAAACCAGAAAAAGTTGATTTTTCGAAAAGATTAAAGCAATTGATTCAGTTGAAAACTGAAAATTCTCTAGATCTCGGATCTTGAAGCGGATTACTTGTAGATTAAATTCGTTTCGCCAAATCTAATGACCTAGAAAAGTTTCGTCAAATTCTGAGATAGTCGGAATATTTTATGAATTTCTAGGTGATAAATCCCCAGTGACTTCAGGGACAAGATTTTTATGAAAATCTCGGAAGTCAGAAAATAGCTTCGAGGATTAAGTTCATTTAAAATAATTGATTAGAAAGAAATAAAATTTTTCGAGATAGAAAGCGGACCCGAACGAGGGGCAATATAAGATTATGTATCAAAATAATAATAATAATACTAATAATAATATTATTATTATTATTATTATTATTATATAATAAAATAAAGTCAAATAAGGAAGCAAAATGCCATTTAGCGGGGCGTCGGAGGGAGCGGCGTGAGGATTGAAAATTATTTTTATTTTTTTCTCTCGCCGTTTCTTTTTCGGATCTGAATCGGGCCAGCGAGGTTTAAATCGGGGCCCCGAGAGCAAAGTTGATCTATGCGACGAGAGCTACGCATGGACACCAAAAAGTTGGAGTTTCGACAAACTCCGTGAGGTAGGGGTTTTATCCTATTTGAAGTTACACTTTGTTTAAGTGTTTTGTAATGTTTTAGTTGGTTTGAGGCCTTGAACGGCCATTTGATCGGTCCCAAAACTTGGGACCAAATTGTTGGAATTTTTGGAGAATTTTTGGAGCCCATTTGGACAGTCCGTGACTGTGTAGGGGCTGTTTGGGGTGTTTGTTTCATAATTTATAAAATAAATTGTGTTTTGGTGAGTAGGAGACCGAAAATGAATATGGAATATAATTGTGTGTATAGGCAATTGGAGATGAAATTGTGATTTGCTCAATTGCTAGGTGTTAATGTGTGTAGGCCATTGGAGATGAGATTGTAGATTGCTCAAATGTTAAATTTGGGTGATGTTTGATGAATATTGAATAGATTTCAGTGAGCTAGTTTAGGTGATAGTTGATCCATGTTAAATTACATGTGAATGTAATTTGTGAATATATGCATAATTGATATATTGTATAAAAATGATTGGGGAAATGACATAATGCATTTCATATTCTGCACTGGGTAACCTAGAATTTAGGTGTGAGTCGTAGCGTAGATTTTAAAGCCCGAACATGATTGCGAAAGGGAATTTCCACTTGAGGATGAGTTTTAGGAGAATTTGGTTGGGGAGATGGGCCAATGGATCATTCGGGATGAGGACCATGGTTGTTTCGGAGCTCCTGAGCAATTCTCCTCGGAGGAGGGGTAGTCCCTGTGACCGCCGGTGGTAATATTTTCAAGAACAACGAGTTTTGTTTGAAATGATTATTTTCTCATCGTGAAGCAGGCAGAGTGTAGGTGAGTCGGTGGGGACTCGAGACATGGGAATAAGGCATGTAGACATTTAAGTAGAATCAACATTTACTTGAGTGTGTCATTTATTTAGACTGCATATACACTTGGGTGGAGGTAACCCATTTAGGGTGATTCCACTCTTGGGCGATGCTTCGCTAATAGAGGACCCAGTGCGAGGCGCTCGAGAAAACGACTCTTCTTAGAGGTCGATTTTGAAGAAAGTCGGGTTGTGGCTTTGATGGTTTTTTTTGGATAATATGTATTAGAATTGTAAATTTTACTAAGTATTTGTATTAAGAGAAATGTATAACTCTTGGACTATTGGAATATAGTTGGGATATTTATTTGTAGTATTGGTTTATGGGGCCCCGAGAGGCCATTTTACTTAGGTATGGGTCTCGTGATGCGAGGCGTATAGATTTTCCGCGAGTTGACGGGTAATCGCGGTTGAGTTGGGCGTCACGGATAAACTCGTGGGGACATGGTAAGATCAACATTGTGGTTGGTGTCGATGGTGACTCGGTAGCATGGGACATCATCAGGCGACGTATGATTTTAAAATTTTGTGGGGTATCCCGGTGTTAGGAGGATGCCGGTGTTCGGAGGAGTGTGTGTTCGGTGTCAGTGCTCGGAGGATGTCCTAGTGTTCGGAGGTGTCCCTTTGTTCGGAGAATGTCGGTCAGGAATTTCCGTGGTCGGAGTATGTCCTAGGGTTTGGAGGATGTCAAGGATTTTAAATGTAAAACAAATATTTTGTTTGAAAATAAATTTTCATACATGGCAAGTTGCATGTGAAATTCGGTGAGGACTCGGGGCATTGATAAGGCATGTAGACATTCGCGTAGGATCATGCATTTGCTTGAATGTGTTTGATTTCCATTACATGTGCACTTAGGTGGGGAGTAACCCCATCACTATAAGAAAAAAGACCTATCTTAACGGTTACTGACTGTCATCGTATGTGTTATATGTCATCATAACCAAGGAACAAAATATCGGTAATTACGGTCCCGGTACTTGGATTTCTGGATATCGAATATCGGTAAATATGAGATATTTTGACAAAATATCGGTAGCGAAAAATTAATAAAAATACTTTGAAATTCATGGAAATACTTTGTTGAACTTTATAAAAAGACATAAATAAGCAAATATACACTTATTAGAAAATAATATTCATTATAATTTATAGAAATTACATTCTGATAAGTAATTTAAAGGCAAAATGAAGACGATGGCTCCATTACATTGTTTGATGAAGGGATCCCATCTTGATGAAGATAATATTCATATCACAAGATTTTCAAAGTATTGAGATAAATCACAAGAAAAAATAATTTGAGAGTTAAATGGAGCTTGGATGTGTATGGATGAGTTTGTAAAAGAGATTGTATGATTTTATGGGTATTTATAAAAATTTTGGAGTCGAAATAGTGATTCTGGAGTATTTCTAGATATTTTACCGATATTTACCGATATTTACCGATATTTTACCGATATTTTACCGATATTTTTCATAAATTCTGCACAAGCGCGCGTGCTTTCCGGTGTGTTTTTCGTGGAAAAATAGGTTTAGGATACCGGCGAAAATCGATTTCTGGAATTTTCCCGATTTCCTCGATCGATTTTTCCTTTGCTTTTCTTCGATGCCGGCGAAAACCGAATTTTGGCGATATACGACGAAAAAGCCGATTTTGTTCCTGATCATAACTTCCTAGTCTTATATGTCATCTATTGCGTTAATCGGTAGGTGTATCGGCAACCTTAAACATATATAAATGTTAATGAATGTGTTTTTCTATTAATCAATATAACTTCTTTCTACCACTCATAATATGTAAAGTTTTGTGTTCAAATAAATGTAGTTTCTTTAAAATATGTCCAAGGTAAGGATCTTCCACCATAGATTATAAATTGGAATTAGAAGCATATGTGTGTAGCCTTTGAAAATTTAAAAAATAAGATTTTAATGTTGCAATGAAGAAATGTTTGAAATAACTTGTTGGCATATTTAAAATTGTGTAATTCAAACACTTAATACAAAATATACCTTGTTTTCATAAGCCCAAGACTTTATCTTGTTAACCACGATGCACCATATAAATATGCATGTAGCTATTAAAAACACATGCTTACATATATTGTGTTGTGAATTTGGATTAAAGTTGTCCCCCCTTTTCAATAATATACAAACAAAATAATATATTCAAAAGAGAAGCTAAAGCAACTTTACTTAGAATAAAAGATACCAAAAGATAATGTAAATCAAGTTCTATTTATAATACATACATCAAAAATAAAAACTCATAGAACCAATAGATAAATTATACAACCAAAATATTAACGGTTTGGCAAAATTTCTAGAGCGCTTATGAATTAAATCAGGCACGCGCATGGCCTAATCGCGCACAACGGTGTTGAACAACAAGAATTGTGATGTGTGGTGCATATGATAAGGTCCCTAATTTACTATCAAGAGTATTATGGTTCATAGAGATACATAAAGCTTCACCAATACTCTGTAAATTAAATCTTATTCATCTATGTTTGGTTCATAGTTCATTGAACACCAAATTTAAGGCACTAACACCTTCCATATTCCAAACAAAGTGTTTTAAATACAAATTTTTTTTTTTTAATACAACCTTCTATTTGAAAAATGTGGGAGATTGTTAGTAAACAATAGTTTTTCAAAAAAGGTGTTGTCCCACATGGAAAAAAGACAAGAATCTTAATTGGGTTTATATACTAAAACCCAATTATGGGCTTGTATATGACTTGAGAAGAGCCGGAGTCCTCGCGCGCACAAGAAATGGGCCGAGTCAATTTTGTTCCAAATTGACTCGAGACACATTCAGTTTTGCTCCATATCAATTTTGTTTTTGTTTGCCTAAATAAAACCAAAACGATCCAAGTCATAAAATCATGGTAAATTCAAAACGGTTTGATTTTGAATTCAAATTTTAACAATTTATTTTGCATTCAATTCATAACACTTTTTCATCTCCACCTACAACTTACAATAACTATTCATCTTTTTCATCTCCACGCAACTTCGATAAGCGTTCATCTATGTTGTTTCTGCTCTAGGCTGATGTTTATACACACACCGGTTACATTCTTTTCTCCAAATTGCCCTCAGTTTCACAATTTTGCACCTTCTCCCAGGACGGTGTTTTAGCATCTGTCAGTCATTCTTTCTCCAAATTGCCCTGTTTTATAGGTACATTGCACCTCTCAGTTTGCTACTCTTTGTTTTTCGTTGGTTCGTCATACATTGCTGGTTTTATAATATGACCTAGGCTTATGTAGCGACTTTGAAAGAGTATCAAAGGAGAAGATAAACGTAGAAGGGAAAGCTGCTTCATAGTAAATATGCAACGGAAGACATACTATTCCATCTGACATAAACGCATGATGTTCCCAGTCGTCCCTCTCATCGAGGAAAGAAGTGGCACCTTGCGAGGAAACAAACCCTGCCATGGCCACTAACGATGTATAAAGATATGTTAGGCGTACAACATCTTTTCGAGCCAAGTGTTTCTCAAAATCCTTTAGAGAGGCGTATCGGGGGTAATTATGGAAAGAAATGCAATGTAGTGTGCAACGAGGCTTGTCGGAGAGATGAAATTACAAAGACTATAAAGCCTGGCCTCGAGGTTTAGTGCTGTTTGGTGTGTTCCTTTAGGCACTTTGGTATGTTGGCTGTCGCGAAGGCTACGGTTGCCCTGGCGTTGCCACTATCGAGCATGGTGGAGGTTTTGATTAGCCATTCCCTCATGCTTTTATCAAATTTTCATGTGTCTCCACGAACACCTCATCTCTTTGTTTTATTTTTTCATTGTTCAGGCTCATAAGAAGTTTCGTGATCTAGAATGCTTCACGTCAAACATGGTCAATGGAAGATTATTAACAAGGGGCGGTATTGAGAATGCGGGAAACTTGTGTTTCGGCCCATTGATTAGAGAATAATTTCAAAATTGAGTTAAGAGGAATAATTGCAAAGAGATAAAAGAATGCAAAATACATGAGGGATTTATTCAATTTCACAAAAAATAATTGTTTCAAGTATGATAATAATATTACTTAGGCAATACCTCCAATAGCTTCAGGTATTATCTTAATATTTGTAGCTACTACCTTAATGAATAGTATGGAATAAGTACTTACAGTTTAGTCTTTATGTCTGGAAATATAACATATCTAAAACACAATTATCTTAATGTGGCTTAGTATTGAATCATGCACATTATATTTTTAATTTCTTAATTCTTTGCAATTAATTTCAAGGTTGTTTTAACAGTGAAACACAAGTTTCCCTTAAACGTTTGGACACTTTTTTTTTCTTTCTAAAATCAAACCAATAAAAAAAGAAGAATATACTTAAACCACTTGATTTAATGCATCTCGAATCGCCAAAGGGAAAGCAATATCGATCATTCCGTTGCAAGAACATGCAAAGACACTGCTCCCCTTGGCATCAATAGCTTGAAACACACTGGCCAAGAGGCTTACTTGCTGACTAATAGATGGTATAGTTCTGTGGGCCATTAATCGGGCTAAAAGAACTATATTATTGCCTTCGAGTCTTTGTCCGCACGGCCATGGGAAACCCGTAGGATTAGCTCACCATTTCAATTATCCCATTCCTCACAAAATTAATATCGTGTCTCCTATTTTTAAAACCTCCTTTCCATTGAAAAGCCTTATTCTCCATCATCCAATCGAGGTAAAAACTGAAAGATCGGACAACTTGATCAAATCGTAGACTTAGCATTAAAGATAGAAAGGGATGAGAGGGGATCAAGTCCTAAGAAAGAGGAGAGAGAAGATGAGAGATGAGAGGAGAGAAAGGGAAAGAGTGGGAAAAAGGGGATGTGGAGTTGACACATGACAAATGGAATGAGGTTATTGATTGGTTTTGGTGGATGACAACACTACATCATTTAGGATGCATTGGGAGAGCTTATCTACAATTTTATTTGGATCTTTATCTTTCTCATATGAGTACTTTGGATAAAATTTATAGATATTTAAAAGAGCTTATAAAATAGTTTATGACCCTTTTTCATTTTTAAATTATTTCAATAAGCTTAATGGAGAAGCTCATAAAAAAAGCTCAAAACAGATTATACAAAGACTAAAATTGGTCATCTTAATGATAATAATGTCCTTCTGAAAAATAATGAAAAAAAAATAGAAAACAACTTTTTGAAAATTTATGTAAAAAATAGGTAAAATATTTGAAAAATTATATAAAAAAGGAAAATTTATGAAAAATAATGAAATAAATTCCGAAAAATTATGTAAAAATTGGTAAAATTTTTGAAAAAATTATGTAAAAAATTCCAAAAAATATAAAACAACTTCCGAAAATTTATGTAAAATTTTTTAAAATTTTTGAAAAAAATTATTTAAAAATATGAAAAAATTATGACATATAATTAAAAATAGAAAAAAAAGATAATTGATGATGAGAATAATGATATTGATGATGATTTTCTTTATTTAGAATTTGATACAGATTCATAAGTGTTTATTTTGTTTTGAAACTTAGAATTTTTGTAATGATGGAAAGCACTAATGGTGTTTGTTATTTTTGCCTTTTATTTTATTTTGAAAATGTTTGTGATGATGGGAAACACTAGTGATTTTTATTTTTATGTTTGATGTCTTATCCTTTATTGTATTTTATTAAGCTCCGATAAAAATTATGGGATAATATTTAGTGTGATATATATAATTTTATTTATATTAAGTAAAGCGATCACTTAAAAGTCTCGCACTTTGCTCGCGCTTCGCCTCAAGGCCCAAGAGGCTTTTTGCTTCTCCATACGTATTTCGCACTTTAAATAACTATGAGTACATGGTATAACATCGTTTAATTTATAGAAAGTATCCAAATTAAAGATTTTAATGAAAAATGGAAATATTTTAGTTTTATAATCTATTTGATGCATTTGAAAACAAATTGAAGAGGAGAGTAAATAGTTTCATTAGTTATTTTTATACTAGAGATTATAGGTGAATCATAATTGTTAATGCGATAATAAAGGAATCTTTTTACTTTATTTTAATTTTATCATGGTTTTCAGATATATATATATATATATATATATATATATATATATATATATATATATATATATATATATATATATATATATATAGTTCTTACTTTAAAATTTTAAGACATGACAGTACTTATTTATCCAAACACTTCACTTCATGTTCTTATAATGGTATTTTTAGTAATTTCAGCTATTATAAGTGCTTGAGTAGAGATGCTTCCAAACACCTTAAAATGATGTATAAACGCTTTTTAAAATATGCATCCAAACACAAATAGCTTATTGAATAAAGTACTTATGACATAAGCTCTCATCTAATAAGTTCTTACTCAATTAATGCCCGAGAGTATTTAGAGTATTAAAGAATGATTATTTAATACGATGAAGTATAGTTTGAATCTAAATCCTCAAAATGCATGAGTACCGACTTTACCTTTGCATGCATACTTTATTAAATTATTTCCCTCAATGCATGTTAACATTATTCTCCTAAATATATGTGAGAGCATCTAAACTAATAAATATTCCCCCAATGAATCAAACATAGTCTCCAAATAAGAAGCTTTAAACGTAAAAATCAATAATCCCTAAATAAATTAAATGTAATAGAACGAATGAGGGACACAAAATGATTATAGTATCAATTAAATGATATACCACTCCATCCACCAAACCGAACAAATATAGGCCAAAATATTTAAAGTATAAACCCAAATTTAACAATTCAAAACCATTAAAAATGTATAATCTTGAGGCCATTATAAATTTATAAGATGTCTAGAGAACATTACTTCGCTCACTTCCTAAAATGGTCATTCTCGCACTAATAAATTTTTTGACTATTTGGTTCTTGTAAATATCATTTACTATTAGTCAAAACCTTTCGCTATCAATTCATTTAACATTTTTCTTCTTTATTAACCTCTTTGCGCCCCTAATTGTTTCGAAAGAGGGATAGAACTTTACATACCTCCAACCTTTTGGTCATCATGTGCGTCGGGATGGTCCTGCATCGGCCCTGGATGATGACATACACTAAATTTGTTGTCATAGTTATTTAGAGAATAATTATAATAGAGGGAAAAAGATATGAACATACCATATGTTCTTTTCTTTTGCTTGTAATTTTTTTATCCGAATAAATCTTAGCAACAACAAGATGAAATACACATGAACCGTCACACCCCAAAACCCACTGTAAGTGTGACGCCCCAAAACCCGGGGGTCCGTTGACTACCCGTCAACCCGCGGAATACAAGTGGAGGTCGGGTTACCCGACGCCACTTTAGAGGGACTCCAAGTGTAGCTCTCGGTATGTGAGCTCTACCTAATTATAAACCTCGTATATCCCGTCTCAAATGCATCTAATATATGCAATATATACAAATATGGATGGGAAATGGCCTCGCCCATGCAACAATATCCATAAAACATATACAACTAAGTGAATCCAATCGTATCCCCAATGGGCCATAAGAGTTAATATTTTTACTCTTAAACAATACATATATTAAACGAAGGGTTCTAATACATGTACAACCACCAAAGCCACATCCCGGCTTTCACAATAAACTTAGGACGCCGTCCTCTCGCACGCTCCCGCACCGTAAAATGTGCTGGGGATCCCATCGACGGCGAAGCAAAGCTCAAGAGGAGATTCGCCCTGCTGGCCACTTCACCACCTAAGTGCAAAGCAATGTTCCAAAGTAAACACATTCACAAATGTGCATTGTAATACCCAAATTTAAGCGCTTAATTTGGATTATTAATATAAATTTTTCCTAATTATATATTTATTCGAATTCTAAGTATTTATTTTTAGGTCTTAATAATTATTTTCGTTATATAAATTATGTAGATAATTATTTTAATAGTTATATGGCTTAATTTAAGTGTTAAAATAAAGTAAATACTTAAATATATAATGACTATACCCTAATTAAGTTTTAATTACTTTAACTCAAATTAAATCAGATTAGGACTTAATCAAGTCGATTAATATAACGGAGGGATTTAAAGGTAAATTAGAACAAATGATATTTTTGCTCTCACATGACTCACACTGACAGCCACCTCTGGTCTGTGCCCATTTCCGCCAATCTCCAAGCCCGCACTCACTAATAAAGACTCACTGACGCCAAACACCCTCGACTACCTCGACTTCATCTAAAACGCCTAATCGCAACCCACCTCGCCCTTTCTCTCTCTAACCCGCCACCCCGCTTCACGCTCCGGCCACCTCCGCCCAAACCGACACTAGATCCGAACTCCGCCCCTAGCCTAAGGATCCACCCCTGATCAACGCTCCAAGGCCTTTGCCTGAACGGCGCGAGCTCACTAGCCGGGGACCGCCGGACCGACCCGCCACTCCGTGGTCCTCCGACGAAACGATCACATTTTTGGTCCCGAGCTTTGGGCTTCGCTGTGGTGTCCTAATCTATTTCCTAAGAACTCAAATCTCGCCAACGCCGGCGGCGGCGACCGGAAGCGTGCCCAGATTTAACGCTCGTCTCTGCCTGCGGGTTCACCTGTGACGTCGTATTCGAAGCTGTAAAGAATCCATACCCTAAAACGCGTGTGAACCTTAATTGTGTATTTGTACGATAATCGATTTTAATTGTTCGTTAATAATGTCCTTATATTAAAAATGCTTTTTATTTATCGCTTACCCGTATGTAATATTGACGTTATAATTTAATGGTATATCTTCCTACTGATACCGTATTTAATCATATTCCGTGATTCGAATCCGCATAAATTTCATTTAAACGCATTTTATTAATCGTATTATTTAATAAATAAGCTATTAATTCGAGATAATTGAATTTTGTCGTGATCCTGACCAGAGCCAGATTGATTGGTCGAGCCGCGGATTTATCTCGTAGTTGTGACCCGGCCGATATCGGGATTAACTGTGGATATTAGAAGTGTATTTTTATCGTGCTCTGACCCGTGTTACAGGAGTTAAGTCCAAGTGTGGAGGTTCTCACGAATTTTCAGAGAACATAAGTACAGCTTTTTTGCGCTCTGGGCCTAGTCCGGGAGTTGTCCGGCCGAGATCAGTATGTTTAAATCTTAATCTTATTATCGACACGCCTTTCCATTCTAGATTGTCCGACGCCCGCCAGACACAAATTTCGAGGCGCAGGAGCGATTCTCGAGATCCGACATATTCTCGGGAGTTGGATATCATATGTTTATAAATACATCATCTTCATGCATTGTACAAGATTATTGACATTAAGCTACAAACCATCATCTCAACATAATGGAGCATATTGTTATTATCATTATTATGGATATTGGGTTACTATATTAATTAATCAATTATTTTATTATAATTATATCCGCATATGAGTTTGTTAAGATAATGGATGCGAAAGGTATATGCCGGATTGTAGAAATTTCTCTGGTGCTGATTTAAAATATTGTAATAGGAATTTAGTGCATTATACCACCGACAAGTTACATCGACTGCATGCGCACCTGTGATTAATCGTATTATAATACGTAGCTATGGAATGTGTAGGTGAGTTCCCCGGGTTTGGAAGCCGCTTTCTGGGATGCCGGAGGTAAGGTCCCCGGTCAGCGTTACTCTCGGCTGCAGTATGATATGTTAGTTGCCGGAGTTATGACCCCGTCGAGCGCTTCTGGCTACCATAGTTTATCGATTAAGTGTCGATTGAGTTATGACCCCGGTCGAGCATTTCCTGGCGCCTACTACATTGATTTGAGAGAGCCGTATGGCTTGTAGTATTGGAGTATAGGGTCCCATTTAGAGTTCTCTGATTTTGTGATACTATGTGATGATATGAAACTTAATGTGTGCGATACTTATGATACTGTTATACCTGGTTCTATATGTATGTGTATCCGTTGGTTGTAGATGTGGTATAGATTATATGATGTTAACTTCACTCTAGACCGACAAATTTCAATTTATTTTTCGTACCGTCGCCCTCCTTCTCCAGATCTTCTTGATAACCCAAATGAATTCTTCCTTCACTCTGGGCTGTTACATGTACTATTATGATATTATTAATCCTCGTCTATTTCATCTAGCGCCACCGCAAGATTCGATATTAAAATGTATCAAATCAGCTCGTATTCTATTAATTGCATGCATTGTTGAGTATGTGGGATCGAGATTTATCTCTCCCTATCGACATTTATTATTTGACTGCTTATATATATATCATGTGTTCGTGTGATATTCAGTGATCAGGTGATGATAAGTGGTACGAGTATTTCAATTAGGCTTACTACTGCTCTCTGGTGGCTTTATACCTTCCCATTCCCTAGTGCCGGTCACGCCCCTGTGCTGGGTCGTGATACACTGATCCTACTGAATGCTCAATCAATAACTCGTATCCCGAAGTCCTTCACCGACTCTCTCACACTCGCCAAGCCCGTATGAGAATTTTATTATTTTATTAAGGGGCAACCCTCCGATGAATTATATATCAATCAGTCGCCCGACGATTGATATATATTAATTGTTTGTGGACTACCCTCCGATGAATATATATATCAACTGGGCCGCTCCGACGGTTGATATATGGACTACCCTCCGATGAATATATATCAACTGGGCCGCTCCGACGGTTGATATATTATTTAGTTTGGGCTACCCTCCGATAATTAACATTTTAGACTACCCTCCGAACCTTTTTCTCTAGACTTGTCTCATGCACTCACTCCTAAAATCCTAGATGTTCAGCGTATGGAATGGCGTATGCGCTCCATCACAGCCTAATCACATGCAAACATATCAACATGAATATATTCTGATAATATCCAATCCTACAATCATGTCATGTAATTAATCAATTTAAGCATCAAAATTAGCTCACTGGGCTATCGATCATACACTTGTAATTTAATTTAAATCACTGACCAACACATATTTTCAAAATATATAATTTGAGAATTATTCTAAAATATTGAAACCCTCGTTTAATATTCCCTGAAAATCACAAAACATCGGTTCACTTAGTGAACCCGCAATCCACGGCCATTCCCGGCCCAATGTATACCAAGCAAACATTTAATGCATAAGATAACACTAATCACACCCAAACAGCTCTAACATCGCGAGCGGCCACTATCACCCATTTTTCTCTCTTCAAAAATTCCATACTGTCTCATGTTTCGACTGACCATACGCAGTCTGCCCCTACTTTCACATCAATACATGATTTAAATCGCAAATTTTTAGAATTAAACACCCAACAGCCCGTAATACCCACTCGTTTCAACATTGCTCTAATAAATTAATCAATTCGGCTCCCAAGCTGGGATCACCAACCCGCCCCTCACTACCAAACCAACCGAAACATGGAAAACACTTAAAAATGGGAATAAACGCAAGTAGGAGAAAATCCTACCTCTCGAGCGTCAAAACTCGCAAACCCGGTCCACGCCAGAGCTTGCTCCGCAGAACGCTTCCTTCTTACTGGCCAACCGCCAATCTGGCCCGATCGCTCGATCTAGAGAGAAGCATCTCCCTCTCTAAAACCCTCTCATTGAGCTCACCGCATCAAGAAATGAATTTACGTTTTTGCTTTGGCCAATGTGGGAGATGAAGGACTATTAGCTATTTTATTCTCTAGTCACTTAAAATCAATTTCTATAATACCCATTATGTCCTCTCTTTCATATTTGGATATCTAAGACTACCCTGCCGTCCATTTTCATTATTTCATCATACCATTTATGGTACATGAGTACATGCTATATGTGCCTTCTGTCAGATCAAATCGGTTTACAGACCAACCGCTTATGCCTCGAAAAAAACAAGGTTTGACTCGACTGCCTCAAAGAAATTATTTAAATGCATGCTAACTAGATTTCATAGACGATTCCAACTATGGGTAACTGCTTTCATTATCCGAGATCTAGAGAATTAATTACGGATTTAACCGTAATTAAAATTTTGTAATCAAATTATTAATTTTACCCTTATTCCAGAATTGAAATTTCTGGTCTTACATTCTCCCTTCCTAAAAGGAATTCTCATTCCAAATTTACGCGCATACCTACCCAACCATGTGCACATATAAATCTCACTCTAACTCTAAGACCGTGCTCAAAGTGATGACCCTGCTTAAGGTCCCAATTATCGATAACTGATGGTCATTATCTCATCCATGTCAAGCCTGACAATCAACAACCAATATTTCTACCGCCCTAAGGTCCACCACGCTTCAGCTGCGCAACTCTGATCTTTAGAAAAAAGTCAAACCTCTCCCTACATCCTAGGGAAAATTTTTTTCCATCATATTACGGCTTTTCTAAAGGCCTCAACCTCTATGCTGCCGTGGAAGTCGGTATCGTGGATTCAACCTATCACACAAGATGCATTAATGAATGAACATGATGCATCAAATTTAAACACTACGTCAGTCAACAATTGCAAGAGTAGAGACGCACTTACATATCCGATTAACTGAACGCTCGCCTTCAGAATATGAGAT
This sequence comes from Tetrastigma voinierianum, assembly GCA_016808115.1. NCBI lineage: Eukaryota > Viridiplantae > Streptophyta > Magnoliopsida > Vitales > Vitaceae > Tetrastigma > Tetrastigma voinierianum. The sequence goes on along the minus strand of JAEQBH010007315.1, from coordinate 29,583 downwards.
CTCCCGCCTCCTAGGACAATCTCGCTCGCCTCATATGCCGGACTGGCGACCCAGTAGTGACCGTCACTGCCCGACGACCAGAACTCTCGGCTGCGAGAATCACGTGGTCGACCTCGACCTACGCTCGACCACTGGCTTTGTGTAATTAAGGTAGCGAAGTACTAAGTGTTGGTGTGTGGCATCCCTCGGGCCCGTGCGATTCCTCGATACACAGTTGTGACGCTTGTATCGGGGACTAAACTTATAACTACACCCGCCAGGAGGAGCTCCCAGTGTCGTTTAACTTTCATTTCGATCCCAACTAGTAATACGGATCTTGATTACTAATAGACTTGACAACCATGAATTTGACGTTCATTTCTAAGTGGTCTTCAGAATTTAACCACTTTCAATTTATCTATTTCGAAGGTTCTATGCCCTCTTGACCTTTCGATATCCAAATCCTTAGAATTGCGTAATCCCATAACCTTAGTATTTACCTTTTTATACGCATTACACCATGCATATAATTTTCTGCAACTACTGCCTTGATCACGATTTCTAATGGTAATAAAATCTAACACGGTGTCCCCAAGAGCATAAATCTGACTGAGATACGTCATTTACCATAACTGTTAATATCACGAAATCAATTTCGGCTTTTAAAATATTGTTTTCGGCAAAATTTTATTTTCAAAAAATTTATTTTTGAGAAAATTTTATTTAATTTTATTAAATTTATTTGATTTAAAAAAAATTTTTTCGAAAGTATTTTACAATGAGAGCAGTCTGTTCGTTACAATGACTCAGGAAAAATCTTGAGTCAGCGGTGCGAAGAATGAGTCAAAAGCCCCGAGCAGTGCTTGTGCACGAACTAACCCGGTGACCCGGCCCGGCACGCCCCGGCTGCGTAGGCGCCCCTGCGTGGCGCTGTTGCTAGCAGCACCCCGTCGCAATCTGACGGGTGTATTTGCGTCTGAATTTTACCTCACTAGCGCTGGGCTGTTTGCAATACCACTGGCTGCTGTATTGCAACGCGACCTCCGGCTGACCCTTCTTGCCTTGATACAACCCGACATCTACGGCTTGCGTTCTCTGCGATACGGCGTATTTCAATACAAAATTTTTTTTTCTTTTTCTCTCCTGATACAATAAAGGTAGCCCTTCAAAATTATGCACAAAAAATTTTTTCATTATAGAATGATATATATATATATATTTTTTGGACAAAATAAATTTTATAAATTTAATTTTCCCATTTTCTTCAAATTTTCAATTTGTAAAACCTTAGAAAATTATTTTTCTCCTCTTCTCGACCAAATAATTTTATAAATTTTATTGCTCTTTTTCATTTCATGTAGAAAAGGTGCCTCCACTCAAATAAACTTATAAAAATTTATTTTTCTTCCATTTTATTTGATTTACCACTTGCTTAAAATCTTAGAAAATTATTTTCTTCAATCCCCTCATCAAATAATTTAGTAAAATTTATTTATTATTTAAATATTTTTGGCTTTACAATTTCATTCTCTTCTTATAGTTTTTACACCTTTGTAAAAACTTCAAAATTTTCGACACATCATGTTTTTCTATCATTGCTAATGTAAACACACAAACATTTCACAACACACATATACAACATAGCATACACACCCAATAAGCCTGAATTTCATCAAATCTACACAAAACACTTTCAACACCGTCACGAGTAGTGTCCCTAGTTTTATAACATGATTTCCTAGGTAATCTCATGCACAAGCTCGACATCAAACCACGCAGTGGTGATGTTATTTCCTCGACCATGGCTGGCTCGATCCTCCATCCATAGGTTTCCGCTACCTAAGTTCCACATTCTAAGACCGTGGCCTAGACCCCGAGTCCCTCAGGCCTTAGGTAGCAGTTTACTGTGCTCGATACCAAGGCGTGACCTTGGCTTAGGGGGTCCATTGATACACCGTCGACCGCGGAATCTGGTGAAGTCGGGTTGCAGAGAGCGCCACTTTAGAAAATCGGGCGAGAGTCTCCTTTAATGCGGGAGCTCACACCCGATTACAGGCTTCTGCATATCACTGTCACAGAAACAGTCCAATATATGCAATATATACAAATCTCATGGATAAAGCACGGCCTCTTGGGACATGCAGGCTACAATATCAAGCCAAAACATATCACGACTATGAATCCGGCGTATGCGGCCAGTTGCGAGGTTAATAATTTTTACTCTTAAACGGCCATATATTCACGTAAAGGGGTTCTATCCATATGACACCAAGAGCACATCCAGGCTTTCTTCCGATAAATCTCTAGAATGAGCTTCAGTCCTCTCGCGCTCCGTACCATAGCAAATAAAGGGGTCCCACGTGGGTTGAGCTAAAAGCTCGATCGGGAGATTGCTAGCTCAGTGAGCTACTCACACACTAAAATGCGGGTGCAATGTTCCCCAAAGTAACTTACCCCATTAGTGAAGTACATGGTCTCTATGAATGTCTGCGACCAACAGATCAGTCCTAAGTAAGGCTCTCCTCAGCTCTTTAAGCTTCATTGTGAGAATTATTATTTATTAGTGGGCAACCTAAGATGAATATATATATCATTCAGGCAGCTCAGACCGTTGAGTACCTTCATATTGTGATTGTCAGGACTGCACCCCTCAGATGAGATATATATATCTCTTATTTGGTGCTCAGACGGTTGATATATTATTAAGTTTAATGAGGACTACCCTCAGATGAATATATATCAATTGGTAGCTCAGACGGTTGATAAATTATTTGGTTGGGACTACCTCAGAATAAGGTAAAATTTAGAGACTACCATAAGAAGCAACTTTTTTATCTATGGAGCTTGTCGCCATTCTAGCTCCTGGAAATGATCTGGATCATTCAGTCATTATGAATGCATAGCATACCTTGATTCTATGCAATCTAATCACATACGCAAGGCATATCAAACATGAATATGTTTCGCGCATAATATCGATCTTTTTAGATAATGTCCATGGCAAATTGATAGTTTAAACAATGAGTGGCGCCTTGGGCTAATGGAGTCATACAGTAATTTAATTTAAATCGCTCGACCCGACACGTATTTTCACAAAAATATGCTTTGAGAACACTATTTAGGGGAATATTGAGCCTCGTTTAATATTCGGAAATCGTATGGTTCACTTGCAGTGAGGCACTTGTCCAGGCAATTCTAGGCCTAATGTATCTAACAAACATTTAATGCATAGATAACACTAATCACACCCGAACAGCCCCCTAATAGTGGAGGCGATCCTGTTTCATCATTTTCTCTTCAAAGGAAATTCACAGTTCGTCTGTGTTTTGGGACCAATCATACGGCGTTCGGCCTTTTTCACATCAATATATGATTTAAATCATAAATTTTTTATAATTAACACTCAGCAGCCGTAACACCTTTGTTTCAACATTGGGTTTCCAATAGAATTCAAATCAATTCGGTCCTGGCTTTGGGGCCAGGTCAGCTCAACTCGCGGCCTCAGGCAAGCCCAAACATGGAAAAACCCTTAAAAATGGGAATAAGCATGAAGTGAGAGAAAATCCACCACCTCTTGGGTTGTCAAAAACTCTCACAAGCAGGGATCGCGTAGCTTGCTCCACGTCAGAAACGTTTCCCTTCTTGCTCGGTCGATCGCCCGGCCCGGTCAGGTCGCCGGGATCTTAGAGAGGACCTCATTTTTTGGAGCTCCAGCGCATCAGAAATGAATTTCACGTTTTTTTGCTTTGGCCAAATGTGGGAGATGAAGGACTATTAGCTATTTTGTCTTCCTAGTCACTTAAAATCAATTTTCTATAATACCCGGTATGTCCCACTCTTCCTACTCATATTTGATATTCGGCACTACGTTCATCCATTTTCATTATTTCTCCTACTCATACCACCCCATGATACATGAGTACATGCTATTGTGCCTTTTAAATCGCATCAAAAAATGGGTTTAAACGTCACCGCAGTATGCACCAGCGATGCCAACTCACGAATGTCTCGACAAGTGCGAGAAATTGGCGCTGCTAACTAATTTCGAGGCGATTCCCAACGGTGCAATCCGTTTTGTCATCCGAGATCTAGAGAATTAATTACGGATTTTTAACCGTAATTAAAATTTTGTAATCAAATTTACAATTTTACCCTTATTCCAGAAATTGAAATTTCTCGGGTCTTACAGTAAGGGCATGCCAATCTTTTCATATCTCAAGTCTAAAGGCGCAAAGCATAAATGATCCAAACAATATTCTTCTTGTGATTGAAAATTACCAATTATTAAATTTCTGTTTAGAGTAGTGATACAAAAATTACGCATATCTCAAATTTCAAACTTTTAAAGCTAAAACATGAACTAAAATATTTATCTAATAACTTTACATTATGGTTAAATGGGGTTGTTAAATTAAAACCATTAAAAAAAGTATATATAAGCAGATTATTATAAAATGTTTGTGGCAGATTTCATTAGATGATAGATTTTCCTAACTAGTGTTTAGAAAGATAGAGGGAGAGAGGGAGTGAGCTTTACATATACCTTCACCCCTTTTTCGGGGCTGATCATTATGATATTCTGGCATTTGCTCGGGATTTCCTCCAATATAATTAATATTGTAGTCATGGTGAGAAGATTTTCTTAGCATAGGGTCCGAGTCTGAAACAGGACCATATGTTAACTATTTCTTTTCTTTCACCTTATTTCTCTCGTCTCGTGTCCAAACAACAGGCACAAGTATGCCTTGGGGAAATAGTTCAAATCTAGATGGTTACCCCATATTCATATCATGCATGTTAGGATGGTATGTGGGATAATTGATATACCTATTGATCCCGAAGAGGATGGTGCGTGGGATCATGGTACTTGTTTGATAATTTGGGAAAAATTGTGGCCTTTCTTTAGTGCTCGCTCGTTTCCACATATGAAATGGGAATGACTGGGTTAATAGCTATGGAGTAAAATTTTTATAGTGAATTGTAAACATTTCTAACAATTGTGCATGCATACAATATGAAATGGTGATATGCCTATGTGCAAAACTTAGCCACACGCTTGATTAAGGAATCTCTGGCTTTCCTTCTTCGAGTTCCTACATTCTTTTCTTATTTGCCTCATATTATGCTTCTATTGGAAATTTGCGATCCATCTCTATACATTCTTGAAACTATAAAAAATTCATTAGGTTCTTTGTAGCACTTCAGGCTGACAATATTCATGACCATGAGCAAGCATACAACAACCTACGTATTGTTGTTTAGATACATTTCTTTGATAATGATAATTCTTATATATAAAAATGTAATTATCATAATTAGAAATTACATTAGAATGGCTACTTTTTCAATCTGGGTTTTCATTAGTAAGCACTAAAAAATTATCTGATCACACCCCTATTTTCAATACCATTTTTTATACCAATCTTGTAGTTCTCTGGATAATTCTCAGTGTTCTTGAGCTCCCCTGAAAAATGTTTATGCATGTCTATATGATCACTTTGCTGGAAATTGTCGTTGAGTTTTTCGACATGTAAAGCACTTGCGAAATATATAAATATAAGGTTTCAACATTACTTTTCACGATTAGGTTTGGATGGTCGAGTAAGCTTGAAGTCCCTTCTGATGATAATAATTACGTTGATGAACCAAATCACGGGCGAGAACCGCCCGAATCTGGTGGGTTCTTGTTGGGAGATCGCGATCTGATGTACATAGTGATCTGGCGAGGATAAAGTTCATCATCGCACTTACAAATGAAGTATATGATATGCAATTCACACTAAAGACAAATAGTTGACTATCGTATATATACCGATACGAAGAACGAAAGAGATGCATGGTATTTGATATTTAGAAATTAAAACTAATCTTGACGAAAATATTGGCTGCTAATGTGGCAACATGAAGAATGGTTTGGCCATGGCCAGCTCCTTCTTGATAGTACTTATTACGTCTCCTTACCGATGCATATCTTATCAAGATAAAGAAAAGCGGTGACCACGGCGGCGAGAAGAGGCGTTCCCCCCTTTGTAGTTTCGATAGTCTATGAGCTCTCTTCATTCTTTCAACAATGCACTTGCAAATCACTTGACATTTCAAATCAATCTTTTGCTAGATGGGTGGCATAATTCGCCATCCATCTTTGATTGATGAGTGGCTGATGAAAGTCACTCACTTCCTGAAAGCTTTTCCTTTGTATCTTCTTTGCCTTAAAAACTGACTATATGCAATCTTTGTCTTCTACGATGCGATTAGCTTTTTGCGGTTTGAATCTTGGATCGTTCTCATAAAGTCTACAACCTTTCCCATTTTTCTTCCGAGCTGATATTTTAACAACTCTTGTTTTTCTTCTCCGCTCAGTTCAACCACTTATCCCACTTTGGAGATGCCATTAATTAACTGAGCTCATCTCTTTGCTTCTTACTCTACTCCTTGATAAATGAACAACCATCCTTACATATATATACCTAGTCTTTGAATTATCACGATTTACAGGATATGATAGATGAGTGTTAAGAGAGATTGAGAATTTGATACCTGCTTTGGTTTGGGAGAAGAATGCATTATTATTTTCGATGTACGCTGAGAAAATAAAGCACTTTATGTTTGAAGGACAATAGTAAGAAAAATAGAAACATTGGAAAAGTAAAAGTAAGAAAGAATAAATTTAATGATTATTTTAAACTTAAAATATTAAAGTAATTTAAATTTTGTATAAGTTTTTAATAACTATAATGGTATTAAACAGTGTTTTAAAAAATCAGACCGAACTCATCCATTCATCGACCAATTTTCTAATCCCGTTCTACTCTTAGAACAGATGTATATTAAACCATAGTGAAGTGGTCTAAACCAACAATAGACAATAAATCATGTAGATTTGATGATTTTGCTTGAGCGAAACATTGACGAGGGATGACTTTACACTATTTGTTTCTTTTTTTTTTTTCATAACTTATTTATGAATTTTTTAAAATTTTCAATTTAGAAAAAACTATAGTTTAGAATCTACACAAAATATTTTAAATTTTTTAAAATCCACACACAAAATAATTCAAAATATTTTAAACACATGGAATATATAATTTTAGGTTCATCAATCTATTAATTTTATATATTATATTTAGTTATTAATAAATTATTTACATCACATAATAATTTTATCATTTTAATTTTTGTAAATATTTCAATTTTTTTCTTTTTTTTTTGAGGTAGTAAATATATAGGACAGTTTATTTACATTGTAAAATAAAGTATTTAGCTATAAAAAAAAATGTGTTAATATGTTACACATATATTAATAAATATTTTTTTTATTTAAATGTAATAATGAGATTTTACATGACCGCCGTTACACAAATTAATAAGTACTAGCTTAATTATTATTTTTAATATATTTAAAATGTTGAGATTTTGGCATATAAAAAATACTTGTCTTGTATAAATTCAATATTAAAGACAAACAATTTAATACATAATACTATTCAAAAACCTTATTCTGCACTTATTCAGCGTTTGAGATTAAACCAAAAGTATGTTATGCATTAAGTAAAAAATACAAAACGTAAATCAACTTTCTTTTATTTTGAATATATTTAAATTTAAATATGATATATTTTAATAAAATTTGAATATGAATATATTTATATTTATATTGAGTCTTGATAATATAAAACGAAAAATAAATATTTACATATTAAATATACATATATAATTTTATATTTTAATAATATACTTAAATTATATATATTATGTTTGATACAGTCATGCATAAACTCCAAACCATTAACTTAAAGAAAATAGCATAAAATGAAAAATAAGAAAAATAGAATGAAAATTTCCTTATCAAATGAATAAGATTTAACTTATGATTTAAAATTTAAAAGCACCTAAAGCTTTAAAGTCTCCAAATTCTTTTGATAAATAAGCTAAATCATTTTAAAAGCAATAATCAACCGACCACATACCAACAATATATAAACTCTTTGAATTTGTATAAATTATTTAGGAAGCGGTTAATACAAACTGATTTTTGGTAAAATTTTTTAAATTTAATTTATTTTCATGAAGCCCATGTTTCTCAAAATATTGAATAAAGATTACATGTGGTGAATCCAAATTCCATTTTTAACCAAATCAAGGAAAGTATTTGTAATATACTCATCCCGAGTAAAGAAAATATGCGATTTTAAATAGGTATGATTTGCATAGATTTCTTATTTCTTTCGGTTTAAGAAATAAAAAGCCAATAAAACTCATTTTTCTCCTCAACATTTTCTCAGTTAGCCTTTTTTCATTAAGCAAGATATGTGATTTTTTGTCATTCTTCACTTGAAATCACTCCTATACATCTAATGTATTTCTTTTCTCGATAAAATGGTTATTCCACATATTTAGGTTTTTTATTTGTTTTTATTAATTTAGTCATCGCATTGGTACTTGGTAATTGTTGCCTTTTGTACTTTTACATGATTGTCTGTCGTCTTGTACGACGGTGGTTGTGTCATCTTAGTACGATTGGGTGGTGCGACGTTTATTTGTACTTGGTGATCGGATGAGCCAGAAACATATCTGATCGAGACTATAAATCAAATCAATGAAATTTATTAATATACCGGGATCAATTGCAGTCTTAACATATTATAGTTACAATAATAAAATCAAATGTTTAGGCTCAACTATCAAATGCCTTGAAACTTGGCCAAGATGGTGTCAATTATTAACCCATAATATTGTTTCATTCTTTGTGGTTTTTAGCCATTTTGGTTATATGTTTCTATCGATGTATTATTAGTTTGAATCAATGAACTTATTTTTCTCTTCAAAAATAAAAATAATAATAATAATAATAAAGTAAATAAAAAAATACAATACGTTAGTTTTAAGAATTAAACATTGATTTGTCAAAAAAAGAATTATGCATTCAAGACATAAACAAATTTTTTTTCCTCATCTTTTGAACTTTATAAAAATGTATGAGAGCTTTTTTATTTTATATAAAATTATTAGCATTTTTATTTCTAAAAGAAAAAATAGATCCATAATATATATATATATATATATATATATATATATATATATATATATATATATATATATATATATATATATATCTATCTCTGCCTATATATATCTTATACAATATGGTAGCGGGTATCTCTTATACACTTCATCTACAACATTTTCTCGCATCCTCCATGAAAAATCTTACTTGCTCTTGTTTTCACTTTGTCTGAGCAACTTCCAATTAAATCGAACATCCATGATGTAACTCAACTCCTCCTCCCACAACAGCAAATGAACAAGATATAGATGAATATTAATAGTTACACCGGCCACCATATATATAAATATATGATTGGGGTGATGCATACTTGGTTGGGAAATGCATACATTATTTAACACTCAATATTGTACATTATTAGAACATGAAAAAGACTAACTTGAAGAGAGAGCAGCGATGAAAAGAAAAAAATAGAACAAAAAGAAAATGTAAAAGAAAATATAAAGAAAAAATTTAAATAAAATAAAATAAATTGGTTTGAAATGGTAGTGGCATCAGATTTACTTTACTTATTTTAACTATATATATATAGCTAAGGTGTGTTTTGAATACATTTCTTCATTTATATTTCTAAAAATAAAAACTAATAGTATCTCAATATAAAAATGGGAAAACATTGATTTCTAAAATTATTCCATAAAATTTTAAATTCATAAAGTGGTATAAAGAATAAAAGATAATTTCTTTTATATAAAAAGTTTTATATTTTCATCAATACAGTTTTATTTTTAAAAAGAAAAAATATCAATACACACATGTACATGAGATTAAATATAGGAAAGAGATATTGGAGCAGTTCAAGGGTTAAAATCAAAATTTTCATTTCAATCATCTAAGCGAATCACATTATATGAATAAAAAAGACATACAAAGAAAAATTAGTTCATAGGATTTAAAATCAAATTTTCATTTCAACTATCAAGCAAAGAATCACATTATGAGCATGGAATAAAGAAACATACAAAGAAAAATTAGTTAAAGGGTTAAAATCAAAATTTTCGTTTTCAACTACATCGAAGCAAAGAATCACGTTATGAGCATGGAATAAAAGAAAAGACATACAAAGAAAAATTAGAAAAGCCAAAGTGCTTATTCGAGATAATGGAACGAAGAAAAATAATACATCAAAAGAAAAACAATTAGAAAAACCAAACGCTTATTCAAGATAGACGAATAAATAAAAATTCCAAAGCAGTGATTCTTGTCTTTGTTATATTTATAGTAACTTTTCGGATTGCAATATTTCCTTTCAGAGGCATCCTAGCCTTGGTGTTCCTGTTCACATGTGCCCGATTAGTGTGCTGAGTTTTGTAATCACAAATGGTTAGGAATGAAAAGGCTTATAAGTATATAGCTTTGGAGCAACATCCAATTGATATGAGGCCTTACTCTGAAAAATTGATAAATAGCAACAAAATAATATTGTTGCAAGGAACTAATTTTGTTGCAAAAACATATTTGCAACAAAAATATTTTTGTTTCAAGGACGCCGCCTTATCCTCGTCACGAAAAGTTTTTGCAATAATAAAAAAAAAAAATCACATCTAATAGTTTATAAAGACATAATTTGTTTGTTGTCTCCAATAACATTTTTTGACTAAAATTTTCGTTGTTAAATATTTAAATATTTGTTGCTAAAAATTCTCAATAATGATTTAAATTGTTGCTGAATTATACACATACAACAATGAAAATTATAATTTAGTTGCTAGATTAATTTTGAAACAAAACTTTATTATAAGAATATATATATATATATATATATATATATATATATATATATATATATATATATATATATATATATATATATATATATATATACTGCTATATATATATATATTAAATAATATATTTTATGAAGTAAGTTAAAATTAAAATTTAAAAATATGATAAATAGTTTAAGTTTGTGATAACCTTATTTTTATAGATCAATGATTAAGAACTATAAATAAATAAATAAATAAAATATATCACTTAACATGATTTTTGGCATGATTTGTAGCATTCCATAAAATACCAATGAAACTTTGCATATAAAAAATAAATTGTAAAAATTAATATTCACTTTATCCAAATATGACAGTTCAAAAAACTAATATGAGTTTACTAAACTAGAAATATAATAATTTAAAAATACTAAAGACCAATCTCAACTCTTGTAAAATAAGATAACTTCTAAAACTAAAAGAAATGTAAAATTAACACTTACAAAATATGATAACATTAAAAAAAAAAAAATTGTAGTAATCTAAAGTACCATACATACATGTTAAGAAGAGATAATATCCAAAAGAAAAAAACAAAATGATGAAGTGCTATGATATCCATAAAGTGTGACTAGAAATCCATGATTGATGTATCTTGTGACAAAAGATGATTTTGTGAAACCCCGAAAAATCCAGATTTCCTAAGAAATGATAAAACGGTAATTTCGATTGAAAATCCGGAATTTTTCTAGATCTCGGATGATGAAACGAACTTCACTGTTGGAATCGTCTCGCGAAATCTAGCTACCACGTCGAGATTTCGGTCGAATTAGAGGCGGTCGGAATTTCCGTTTTGAGACAGAGTGCGAATGCGGGACCGCTGGCATGTTGGGTGGCCCGAGGCGCCCGGTGTCATGTGCATAATGAGTCGGCTTGATGAGCGAGTGGGGCTCACATGAGACACATGGTGTAAAACCCCGAAAAATCCGAATTTTTGAAAAATGGTAGAACTGTAAAATTCGGTCAAATCTGGATTTTTTTTTTCTAGATCTCGGATGGCCAGCTTAGCTAGGAAGTGTGGCCGGCGACATGTGGCGGGTGTTGAGTGGCTCACATTGAGGCATATGTGAGTTGTGAGCAAGTCGAAACAATGACTAAGTATGGGCTATAGGTGACATCATGACATCATATGCATTGGAGGGGGGGGAAATCCATGGTAGATGGATAAAGGATAAAGGAAATCCCTAAGAGCGATAGAAAATTGGACATGTGTAGTGAGGAAGGACAAGCTCTTGGCCATCCTTTAGACAAGCGGTGGGATGGGAGAAAAGAAAAGAAGCGAGAAAAAGAAAGAGGAAGAAAAAGAAGTTTTGAAAGGGCTCACGCTTCTCTCCTAAATTTCAGGCGGTGAATGGCGAGGCGGTTCAGACGGAGGCAGAGAAAAGTTCATCCCCTCACGGCAAAGGCTTTGCATAGAGACTGGAGTTGGGGAGTTTTGACAAAATCAAGAGGGTAGTTTTCTCTGCTTAGTTTAATCCTTGTCTAGGGTCATTCAAATGGCATAGGTTGTGTGGTAGGTGGTGGCGGAGTGTGAGCAGTCCGAGACTTTGGGACGATGTCTTTGGAGATTTTAATTTGTTTCGGACCACGGTCAGGGGATGGTATGGGACTAAGTAATTGTCCTTAGTAATGACATTTTTATGTGTTCAAAGAGTTAAAATGAATGAGAATTGGTTGTCTTCTTGCTGGGAATGTTTGGTTGTGTTTTGAACCAGGGGAAACTGCTATATTGTGGTAGTACACATTAACCGGACTTTAGAACTGGTTTTGGGTGGGAAATAAATGGATTTCGATAGTGAATTCGGCTGAATGGGGTGTAGCCACATCGGTGAAGACTTTGATGTTGGTTTTTGAATTTCTGAATCGGACCTCTCTTAAGTTATGGTCCACACCAGAACAATGATCTAGTTGAAGGGCTGTCCGGTACAGGGTTATCCAGCCGGATAATTCGGCCGACCGGATGGGTTCGCCCGGATGGGTTAAGATCGGCTAGGATCGCCTTATGATCTCAACTTTGAAAGGTCATAACTTCTTCGTTCGAATTCCGATTCGGGTGTTCTTAGACTCTATGGAAAGCCCATTGAGTCAATATTGCAGCCATGTCCCTGTGGAGAACACTAGGCAATGCCCTTCGGGGCAGTGGGGCGGGCCGGAGTTGAGTGCTGGTTGAGGAATTTAAAAATTTTAGCAGGGTAAGAAGTTTGCCCTATTCATGTGTGACTGAACTTGGGAGGATATAATTTCTTAGATCGGATTATGATTCAGGTGTTCACTTAAACTCTATGGAAAGATCATTGAGTCGAATTCCATCCATGTACCTATGGAGGGAATTAAGTGCTGGGGTGGCCGAAAAGGGCGTACGGGCGGGTCAGGGTGGGCAGGCCCCGGTAGGAGTGAGGCTACCTATTCATGTGTGACCTCCAACTTCGGAAGGTCATAACTTCTTCGTCCGAATTCCTATTTGGGTGTTCTTAGACTCTATGGAAACCCCATTGAGTCAAGATTCCAACCGGATGCCTTTGGAGGGCATTGGGTGCCAGAGCTGGCGAAGGGGGCTCAAGGAAAGTGGAGTAAGGTTGTCAGGGTAGGAGGCCACCCCCAGTCGTGTGTGACCTCCGAGGTGGAAGATTCATAACTTCTTCGTCAGGCTGGAACACAGAGTTGTTCTTGGACTCTATGGAAAGCCCATTGAGTCAAAGTTCCGGTCATTTGCCTATGGAGGGCGTGGGTACTGGAGTTGACCCGGAGAGGGATCCGGGGCAGTAAAGGGTGAGGCTGTTCGGATTAGGGCCCCCTTTAGTCATGTCTTGACCTCAAACTTAGGAAGGTCATAACTTTTTGTCAGACTTTTGTTTTAGGTGTTCTTGGACTCTAGCAGGCTTGTGAGTCAGATTCATCTCATGCTGTACTTATGGAGGCATTGGGGTGCTGGGAGGGCTGGCTGGAGAGGGGATCCAGGGCAGTAGGTGAGGCTCATTCGGGTGGGAGCCTGGTCGTATGTGACCTCAACCGGAATGTGCCAGCTTTCTCGATCGAGGAACTCCGTTTTGGGTGTTCTTGGATTTCTATGGAAATCTGACGGTGAGAATTCCATCCAGATCCTTCGAGGAGCAGTAGGTGCTGGAGCTGGCGGAAAGGGACTCAGGCAAGCAAGGTAAATTTGTCGGGTAAGATTTTTATTAAGTAATGTGACTCGACTGAGAAAGATGATCATGCTATTAGTCAGAACTCCATTTTGGGTGTTCTTAGACTACATGGAAAGCACGGTGAAATTCGATATTGCATCCATCTGTTCCTATATGGAGGGACATTGTGATTAGACAGGTTAGTGTTAGCCCATTTAGGTTGTGAAGTGTTATGGCTTATGTGAATAACATGCAGTGTGAATATAACATGTTAATGTATGCTATATGATGTATTAACATGGGTTGTGCATGGAGGAGTATTATATGTATCAATTATTGTAGGCGCCCGATTCAGGGGTCAGTTGACTACCAGATCAACCGGAATACTAGTGGATGTCGGGTTACGGAGCGCCGCTCATGAAAATCGACGAGTCTCCTTTGTACAAGGAGCTCTACCCAATCCTAACACTTTTTGTATATAACTTTGTCCAGTATACCTGATGACCACAGGTCTCATATACAACTATCACAGGGTAAAAATGACCTCTTGTTTTGCATGTACTCACAACATATATCCCAACTATCGATATAATCCATCACATGGCTTGACCACTTGGGCCCATAACCAATACTCATAAAACATCTGACTATATATCATAGTTCTGAGAGTTAATGAATCTACTCTTATACAACACATATATTAAAAGAATGAAAGAAACATTCTAATACATGAAAAACCGCATCAAAGCACATTCAAGAACTTTCTTCTACCGGCCTCTATGATGACGAGTCTCCTCACAGCTCCTGTGTAAATAGTATCCCTCGGCAGAGGTGAGGCTAATGCTGATAGTAGATATCTGCAAGTGGGCTACTCTCCTAAGTGCATATGCGATGCTCCAAAATAAACACACACATTCAAGCAATGCATGATCCGCCGGAATGTCTAGCGATCATCTCGTATCAGAGTCCTCCCCGGAAGCTCCCTCACTACCCAAGCCGTGCATGAGAACCTTAGTTTTTATTTGTGGGACAGCCCTCCGATATATATATCAATTGGGCCGACTCTGACGATTGATATTATGTGTGGACACACCTCAGATCATATATCAATGGGCGAAGCTTAGGCTGATTGATGTTACCTGTACTAATATGGACTACCTACGATCATTATTATTTTTGAACCAGCCCTCGAGCCATTCTCTCCCGAATCACCTCATTGCACTCACTCTCTCGTCTTAGGTGTCCCGGTGTTTATGGAATACATGATGCCAATTCCATTTGGGTTCAATAACATGCAAATATATAATCGTACATATATTCACATAATTTAAATCACACAAACATGTTATGTAATTTCACATTCCCATCATCAAAATTAGCTCACATGGGCTAATGATCAAACACGGCGATTCAACTTGAATTACTGGAAGCCAAGCACATTTCACACAAAAGTGGTTTCGTGTCACTATTCAGCATGAGAACGATGCAAAGGCTTACCGGGTTTCTTTGTTGAATCCTCACATCGAAATCATCGGTTCATTTGTGGGCAGGGTTTCAAACCATTTCCAAGCCTCACTTTACATCAAAGCATGCATTAACACATAAATGCACAATTAACAGCAGAATTCAGCAGTGGGCGGAGTCCACGAATTTTTCATTTGGAGTTTCAAAGAGTATAACGGTCGGTCCGGGTGGGTTGGGTCCAACAACTCCCTCACTGACCTCATTCGACTCAAACATAACAAAGTACTTAAATAAAAATAAAACAAGTATGATAAATCCCTACCGGAGTTTGTGAAATTCCTGAATGGGAGCTGCAGCGTGAGGCTCAGTGCACGTGGGCGACTTTCCTTCTTGTCTCAAACAATGAATTCCAGATGGTCGGATTTTAAGAAATTCTAGAGAGAATGAGGTCTTCTATCTAAAATTTAAAGCTCCATCATCTAGTCTTCATGTTTACTATAGTCGTTTTGGCTCAAAAATGAAGGAGGCAGCACCTATACAAAATTACAGTCTGTTAATATCATTTTAAAATTTCTAAAATGACCTCATGTCCTAACTACTTTTACAGTTTGTCGTTCGGCACTATCTCAGACGATCGACTTTCATCATTTTTCTTTACTCATGCCCTTATAGCATGATTCACGTGTTTATATCTTGACTTTGTACATCGAATATCTTTTTCTGGCACTCAGAAGTACAATGCCTGAAAAACGTGCCATCCCAGAAAACTATCTCAGAGTGGCGAAATTCAACGTGCTAGCTAGATTTCGTGAGATGATTCCAACGGTAAAATTCGTTTCATCATCAGAGATCTAGAGAATAAAGTGGATTTTACTTAAAGAGTATGATTTGCCCTTTCTCCAAGAAATTAGAATTTCTCGGTCTTACAAATAATTATCCATGGTATGTTGATGTTGCTTGTTAATATATTTATCATGCTTGATATGTCAACATGTATGATGATTGTGGATAAATTCGGTTAATTATATGCATGATTAATATATAACATGATTGTTGTGAAATGGAATATTGCATTTTATGTACAGGGGAACTAGAGTAATAGGTGGCTGAGTGCATGACATGAAGAAAAAGGAAAATGGTTTGGCAAAAGGAATTTCAAGGGAAGATTTTCCGAAGAATTGCTTTGGAGTTTATGCGACAGTTCATCTCGGAGGCGACCATGACCCATTTAGAAAAATGATCCGACAATTACGCCTTAGAGGAGGTAGTCAATATATTTGCAAAACTTGGTATGATGCTTTGAGAACAAAAATGTTTTATTTAACTTGTTTTTCTCACATTTGGCTTAGGCATGCGTGAGGGAGTCAGTGAGAGCTCGAGACATGGGAGTGGGTGGGTCACATTTCCATCCATATCATGTAGACATTTGAGTAGGAACATATATGTTTTGTTTGAATGTTTGGTGTGCCATTGCATGAGCACTTAGGTGGGGAGTAACTCATGTAGGAAAATTCCACTACTGGGCGTTGCTCACCCCGTCGTGGGATCAGCACCGGAGTATGGGACAGAGTTCGGGTGAGCCAGCGGCTCCTTAGGTAGGATTATGGGACGCATTTGAGGCCAGTGGGGCGAAGTAAGCTGAGTGGCGCTATTTAATATTTTGTAAATTACAGAAAGACGATCAGGGTTTTTGTGTAAATTGAAATTAAATACGATTACAAATTAACTTCCATTTTTTGTACATAAAAATAGCTGCATTTTTGTGAGTATGGATGTATGGAGCTGATGTGGCCATTTTACTCATGTATAGGTCTCCTGATATGAGACATAGGTTTTCCGTAGGTTGACGGTGGTCAACGGGACCCTCGGGATTTGGGGCGTCACACATGGCATCATGCTTAGTGGAGGAAAATCCATGGTAGATGGATAAGGATAAGATGAAATCCATGAGCTTGATGAGATGCTTGCCAGTGGCAAGTGAGAGGACATCTCGAGCCGACCAGGCTTGACACGACAGGTTTGGGAGGAAAGAAGAGAAGAGAAGGAAAGAGAGAGGGAGAGGAAGGGATTTTAGAGAGAGAGGCTCAGCTTCTCTCTAGATTTCACGGTGTTCGGTCCGGGTAAACTCCGTGAGACGAAGAGAAGTTGGTCCCCCAGCTAAAGGCTGCAGCATGGATCACTAGAATTTGTAGAGTTTCGAAACCGAGCTCGAGGAGGTAGGGGTTTCCTCACCTTGTTTTATTTGCTTTTTATTTAAAGAAGTCATACATTTGAATGGTTTTTGGATGGTGTGAGTGAGTAGAGGTCGTTTGCTAGTCCCCAAGCTTGGGAGGCGAATGTTGGAAAGCCCACAGGACCCATTGTGGGCCCGATCCAGGAGTGATTGGGCTGAAAATGATTACCTTGTGTGCTATATATTTTTGTGTTATTGCTTAATATTTGAATAACATGTAAATTATTGTGTAGGATGTATAACCATCATTAGAATTGTCTATATTGCGTGTAGTTTATAAATATTCAGTGACATGAAATAAATGCGTTGGCATCGTAAAATTTTGTATGCCTGAAAGGCTGTCGCATGACATTGAGTGTGAGAGTGCATGGTTTGGTCGATTCTATGTTGGAGTCGACTATGGTAGAATCGACAGGTGTTTGAGGTGTTAGATAATGTAAAAGCAGAGAAAAATTCGATTTTTACGAAGGGTAAAGCGGTAATTTCAATTGAAAGCCAGAAAATTTTCTAGATCTCGGATGACAAAGCGGTGCGTCGTTAAATTAGGTCTCGCGAGGTATCTAGTGGCCAGCGAGAAAATTTCATCAAATTACGAGATAGTCGGAATATTTCTGCAATTTACACGGGTGATAAATCGCCGATGACCGGGGACGAATTTTCACGAAAGTAATCTCGAGAAGTCATACTGTGGCTTGAGTTAAAAAGTTCATTTAAAAAAAATAGTGGCGAAAAGAAATAAAATTTTTCGGGATAAAAGCGGACCTGAGCAGAAGCGATATAAGTTATGTATCAAAATAATAATAATAATAATAATAATAATAATAATAATAATAATAATAATAATAATAATAATAATAATAATAATAATAATAATAATAATAATAATAATAATAATAATAATAATAATAATAATAATAATAATAATAATAATAATAATAATAATAATAATAATAATAATAATAAAATAAAAAGTCAAATAAAAGGAAGCAAAATGCCATTTTGGCAGAGAGGGCGTCGGAGGGAGGCGCGTGAGAGTTGAGAGAGAATTATTTTTATTTTTTTTCTCTCTTCGTTTCTTTTTCGGGGATCTAATAAAATCTAATCGTAGGTTTTCATCTGGGATCAAGGCAAAAGCTGATTTAATGCGACGAGAGCCACGCATGGGACACACTCACAAAAGCTTGAGTTTCGACAAACTCCGGGAGGCAGGGTTTTATCCTACTTGAAGTTACACTTTGTTTGGCGTTTTTGTAATGTTTCGCTTGTCTACAGGCCTCAACTGCACATCGTCCCAAAACTTTCGGACCGAATTGTTGGAATTTCTTTGAGAATTTTCTTGAGCTCATTTGGACACCCGTGACTGTAGGGGCCAAGCTTGGGGTGTTTGTTCATAATTTATGAAATAAATTGTGTTTAGTGAGTGGGAGACCTAAAATGGATATGGAATATAATCAGGTGTATAGCAATCGAGATGAAATTGTGATTTGCTCAATTATACGGAATATAATCAGGTGTGTAAGCCATCGAGGAGATTGCGGGTACCGAAATGAGCTAATTTGGAGTGATGTTTGATGAATATTAGTGCTTCAGTGAGCTAGTTTACAGGTGATGGTTGATCCCGTATTTAAATTACATGTGTGAATGTAATTTGTGAATATATGCATAATTGATATATTGTATAAAAATGATTGAAATGACATAATGCATTTCATATGCACTAGGTAACCTAGAATTTAGGTGTAAGTGCATGACATGAATTTTATGAAAAACGAACATGGTTGCGAAAGGAATTTCATAAGATGATTTTCCGGAGAATTGGGTTGGGAGATGGGACAACAGATCATTTCGGATGAGGACCATGACTGTTTCGGAAAGCTCACAAACCAATTGTACTCGGAGAACCAGTCAGTATTTTTCACGAGCACTTCGGTAGTATATTTTCAAGAACAACAAGTTTTTTTTTGAAAATGATTATTTTCTCATACATGGCTTAGGCAAGTGTGAGTGAGTAGGTGAGGACTCGAGACATGGGAATGAGAATGTAGACATTCAAGTAGAATCACACATTTACTCGAGTGTGTGTTTATTTTGGAGCATTGCATATGCACTTAGGTGGAGAGTAACCCATTTAGGGTGATTCCCACTGCGGGCGATCTTCTACAATCGAGGAACATTTTTTCGAGTACGGCGCTCGAGAAGCGGCTCTTCTTGAGGCGATTTTGAAGAAGCGGGTTATTGGCTTTGATGGTGTTTTTTGGATAATATGTATTAGAATTGTAAATTTTACTAAGTATTTGTATTAAGAGAAATGTATAACTCTTGGACTATTGGAATATAGTTGGGATATTTATTTTGTGAGTATTGGTTTATGGGCACAGAGCCATTTTACTCGGAGTATGGGTCTCGTGATGCAGGCGTATGGAGTTTCCGGGTTGACGGGTAGTCAGCGGACCCCGAGGATTTGGGGCGTCACGAAAGGCGTAGTATCGAGCATGGGTATCTGGCCCACCTGAGCGGGGGGCGTGGAGCTTAGGTTGTATGTGCGGTGAGGAAATTGATGCCCGACATCATAGCTTGAGTATCGGAGTTTAGGTACCACCAAAATGCTGGAGTTCATGGGACGGGTTTAGACCACTGCATGCATGGTGTGTTTCATGTTGTGTTCGGATATGTGTTCCATGTTTGTGATTGTGTGATTGTGTGTTACACATTGCGTGGAAAACTTATACACGGTATGATGTATATGGGAAATGTGATTGCGTGGTTATTGCGCGGAAAAATTATATGCATGGCATAATGTATATAGGAAAAAGTTGAATGCTAACGTTAGGAACTATAACCTTAGGGGTTTGGAAAATGAAATGAACATGAAAGTATTGAATTTTGGTAAAATAAATAAAGAGTGGTTGACAAGTAGCACCATGGGCGATGAACGAATTCAGTTCATGGTTGTTAAGTCTATTAGTAATTGGCATGTGCATTACTAGTTAGACTGAAATAAGGTTAAATAAAGTTTGTTTCCATTTGACATGTGTGGATGGCAAGTCGAGGCGGGACGTAAGAGGTGGGTCCACGGGTGCTAACCAGTACCACTAGTATTTGACCCGACGGGCCTTTCTTGAGGTTGTTAGGGTTGTTGTTGCCATTATAGGCTAGTGCAGGCCCGTAGTCGAGAGGAGGTCTGAGTAACCTCCCGGAGATTTAGAATCACATCATCCTTCGACGTTCTGGGGGAGGGGATCGGGTGGTGACGAGACCGTTGATTCCGTGAATTGAGAATGTATTGGAGGCTATGGATATTACCTCCGATGCAGCCAAGATCAGGCTAGCTGCGTTCCAACTAGAGGGTGAGTCCTAAGTGTGGTGGGATTGGGTTAAGACCTCTAGGGATTTAGAGGCAATGACTTGGGCAGAGTTCCATGGGCTCTTTATAAGCAAGTATTTTTCGGCCACTACTATACATGCGAGGCAGAGTTCCCGAGGCGGGCGAGGAGCGATGGCGATGATGAGTACATGGCCAGTTCAACGCGGGTTGGCACGTTTTGGTGATGACTATGTGGCCACAGATATGGCCAAGGTCATGAGATTTGAGAATGGGCTGAAGTTGTCCATTCGGGGCAGGATAGTAGGACTTTGCCTACGGGACATGGATTCCATGGTTGGGACAGCCCTGACCATAGAGAGAGAGATCGAGAATGCTCGGCCTTTAGGGATGCAGTGTTGATGTCAAGAGGAAGGAAGAGTGAGTCTTCTTCTAGTTAGGGAAGAAGCCCGAAAGGGCTTCCTAGTTCTAAGGGTTTAAAGCCATGTCCATCTAGGTCGGGACGGTCGAGTTGGCATAACAGCGTGTTGGACCTTAGGGTGGTAGACATAGTAGGTGTTGATGTCATTCTTGACATGGATGAGTTAATGACCATCGGGTTGTCGGTGGTGACCTGAGTGGTTGTCATACCCGACCACGGTCTTGGAGTTGTAGAAGGTAGCACTATATGCATGTGGTGATGCGTATGTGTGAATTTGAGGCGAAATTTGTTAAGGGGAGAATGTAAAACCAGAGAAAAATTCGAATTTTAAAGAAAAAGGGTAAAATGGTAATTTCGGTTGGCGAAAATTCTCTAGATCTCGGATAACGAAAGCGGTTAGTAGTTAAATTAGTTTGTGAAATCTAGTGAACTAGAAAAGTTTCGTCAAGTGCGAGATAGTCGGAATATTTTAATTTCGATCAGTGTATGATGACTGAGGACAGTTTTTGAAAATCTGGATGAAGATGACGGAGATTAAAGTTATTTAAAATGGTGAATTACTGAAAGAAATAAAATTTTGAGATAGAAGCCGGGACAGCAGTGTATAGGACATGTATAAATAATATAATAATAATAATATTATTATTATTGTGATATTATTATTATTATTGTATAATAATAAAATAAAAAAGTCAAATAAAAGGAAGCAAAATGCTATTTTGGCAAAGGCGTGGAGGGGCGCGAGAGTTGAGAGATAATTATTTTTATTTTTTTCTCTGCTTGTTTCTTTACACCCAGGATCTGAATCGGACCAGCGAGGTTTTAAATTAGGAGCGAGAGCAAAGTTGATCTATTCGACGAGAGCTACGCATGGACACCAAAAAGTTGGAGTTTTGGAGCAAACTCAGTGGGAGTGAGGTTTATCCCACTACTTGAAGTTACACACTTTGTTTAAGTGTTTTTGTAATGTTCGGATTGGTTTTGAGCCTTGAGCGACAATTAATCGGTCCCAAAACTTGGATGAGGTATTAATTTTGGAGAATTTTGGAGCCCATTTGGACAGTCGTGACTGTGTAGGAAGCTGTTTAGGTGTTGTTTCATAATTTATGAAATAAATTGTGTTTTGGTGATGGGAGGCCAGAAAATGAATATGGAATATAATTGTGTAAACGGTGGAATGAAATTGTGATTTGCTCAATTTATATGGAATATAATTGTGTAGGCCATTGGAGATGAGATTGTGAATTGCTCAAATGAGCTAATTTGGGTGATGTTTGATGAATATTGAATAGCTCAAGTGATATAGTTTGGGTGATGGTTGATCCATGTTAAATTACATGTGTGAATGTAATTTGTGAATATATGCATAATTGATATATTGTATAAAAATGATTGAAATGACATATTATTTTTCATATGCCTTCCGGGTAACCTAGAATTTAGGTGTGGTGACATGAATTTTCTTAAAAATGAACAAGATTGCGAAAGGAATTTCACGGGATAGATTTTAGGAATTGGGTTGGGAGATGGGCGACGAGGATCATTTGGATGAGGACCATGGCTTGTTTGAAACTATAAACAATTAAGCCTCGGAGGGTCCCATAACCGACACTTAGGTGTCCTCTTTTCAAGAACAACAAGTTTTGTTTTGAAAATGATTGACTCTCATACATGGCTTAGGCAAGTGTGAGTGATCAGTGGACGCTGAGACGCTACAGGAATGGGCGTGTAGACATTTAAGTGATCATATTTACTTGAGTGTGTGTTTGTTAGACATTTATATACCTTGGGTGGAGAGTAACCCATTGGGGTGAGTTCCACTGCGGGCGATAAGCTCACCTGTCGAGAACATTTTTCGGATACGGGGCGCTCGATAAAACGGCTCTTCTTAGAGGTCGATTTTGAAGAAAGCGGGTTGTGACCTGATGGTTTTTTGGATAATATGTATTAAATTGTAAGAGATTTTACTAAGTATTTGTATGAAGAGAAATGTTGCTCTTGGACTATTGGAATATAGTTGGGATATTTATTTTGTGAGTATTGGTTTATGGACCCCAGAGGCCAGGTTTGTAGTATGGTCTGTGATCTGAGACGTATAGATTTCCGCGGGTTGTGAATTAATCTTGGGTTTGGGATTTGGGCGTCCGCAGATAAATTGTCGATGAGGACATGGTAAGATCAACATTATGGTTGGTAGCCGATGGTGGGCTCGAGTAGCATGGACATCATCAGTGACGTCATGATTTTAAAGTTTTGTGGGAATTGTCGGTGTTCGGAGGATGCCGGTCGGAGGATGCCCGGTGTCGGAGGTGTCCAATGTTCGGTGTCGGTGCTCGGAGGATGTCTAGTGTTGGAGGTGTCCAGCATTTGGAGAATGTCGGATTGATTTCCATGGTCGGGTATGTCTGGGGTTTGAGGATGTCCCAAGGTTGCCAATGTCGCTCAATATTTTGTTTTGAAAATAAATTTTCATACATGGCAAGTTGCATGTGAGGAGTACGGTGAGGACTCGGGGCATTGATAAGGCATGTGAACATTCAGCATTAGGATCCATGCATTTGCTTAAAGATGTGTTTGATTTCCATTACATGTGCACTTAGGTGGGGGTAACCCGTCCATATAAGAAAAAGACTTATCTTAACGATTCTTATTGTCATCGTATGTGGTATATGTGTCTGCTTCCTAGTCTTATATGTCATCCCTATTCTTGGAGTGTCAAGGTAGGTGTATTAGCAACCTTGACATATATAAAATGTTAATGAATGTGTTTTCTATTAATCAATATAACTTCTTTCACTACCACTCATAATATGTGAGGTTTGTGTTCAAATAAATCATGGTTTCTTTTAAAAATAATATCCAAGGTAAGGATCTTCACCATGAATTTATAAATTGGAATTAAAAGCATATGTCATGATAGCCTTTGAAAAAATTTAACAATAAGATTTTAATGTTGCGATGAAGTATGATGCAAAATAACTTGTTGGCATATTTAAAATTGTTGCTTTAATTTAAACATAATACAAAATATACCTTGTTTTCATAGCTAAGACTTTATCTTGTTAACCACAGTACTGTATAAATATGCATGTAGGCTATTAAAAACACATGTACATATATTTATTATTTGAATTAAGTTGTCCTCCACTTTCGATAATATACAAACAAAATAATATATTCAAAGAGAAGCTAAAAAACAACTGCTTAGAATAAAAGATACCAAAGATAATGTAAATCAGTTTCTATTTATAATACATATCAAATAAAGAAAACTCATAGAACCATTAGATAAATTATACAACCAAAATATTAATAACCATGTATGTATATACATCTTTAAATGTCTCATGCAAAAAACCACCTTGAGTCTTTCACTAACGACTTGTAGCCAAATAAATAAACAAATGACACTAATTAATTATTAGTTGAAGATGAAATCCATGTAATAAAATCTTAGTAACTACACAAACTTTAATCTTACCAAAATAACTATTTGTACAACCAAAAAATATTAGTAACATTAAGTATATACATCTTGAAATCTCTGTAAACAATACCATCTTGAGTCTTTCATTAACCGATACCTATACCAAATAAAATAAGGAAATAAAAAAATGATATTAACTAATTATTGGTATAAGATGAAACATGTAATGAACAAGGGTTCATTCTCCTCAAATTCAAGGCACCAAACGTAGAAAGACAAGTTTTTGGAGGTTCCTCATACTATTTAAAGTTAGTGGAGTTTGATGCTACCTATTCTCTTGTGTAATATTTGTAACACCTGACACAGATACCATTGCTTCCTATAAGGATGTCGAGGTGTCACCTGAATACCATTAGTGGAGTTTCACATATGCTTTCATATGCGTTCATATTCTATACTGTCATATCCTTATACTTTCATCTTATACTTTTTTATCTATTCATTCGTGTATTCACTATTCATGTCATTTACGTATTCTGTCATTCATTAGGTATGTTCATATATTCATGTCATTCACGTATTCTGTCATTCATTCTTCTCTTTGCATAGCATTTCCAGGTATTTCATATCGTATCCACTTATCCATGTGTATGCTCTTGTATGCTCTGAACTCTTTGTATTCTCTTATTGAAACGGTATGAAATAACTAGATGGTCTCGGGGAAACAAAGGGAAACAACGAAAAGAAAAGCTGGTTTTGAGCAGGGGTCCGGTTCACTTTACTTTCGAATTTCAGCAAGGTTTTGAATCCCTTGTCCTCCACAGGCATAAATCTAGATTCTTGACTCAATGGGCTTCCATAGAGTCAAGAACACCTCAACAGTTCGGATGAAAGTTATGGTGCGTCAGAAGTTAGAGCACAAAATTGGAAGAATTTTCACACATGGTCTGAAAATTCTGTTGTTCATCGTGTGAGAAATTTTGCACGGTTCATGGGTGCGGTACCGCACCAGTTCATAGTGCGAATTTTTCGCACGGGGTGTGAATTTTTACCACTTAAATTGTTCATGGGTGCAGGGTACTGCTGCCGTATAAAAATTTCCCGATTACGTGTCTCTAACCCCGGACTGACGCGCTTCGTCGGGCTGTTGGTATAGGCCCACATTGAAATCAGAAGCTGGAGCGCCTGCTACCAATGAGCAGTGAGATTCTAACATTTCTGAAATTTGAAGTGAGCGAACCCCGACCACTGGGCCGAGCCATTTTTCTTTGCATTTTTGTTTCACTGTTTCAGAACACCACTATGGTTATTTCATAATAGTGAGCTCAAGGCTAAAGTCTAAACATAACAGGATGAGTGATCTAACAAATTTTCCAAAGAAGAAAAACCAATCAAAATGAAACCAAACCAAAATAGAAACCAAAAGCAGCTTAGGGCATGTTTATTAACCTGAAACCAAAAATAAAGAAATCATTAGCCGATGGCCGAGGTTGCCAAGCATCACGAATCACAGGCCCTTCACATGTTAACAACTTTGGGCAGAGTGGTGAGGTTGTTGTCTTCCTTCTTTCTTGCCCCTCCTTTGTTGTCATCATTTTTCTCACCCTCATTCTTGTTCTGCTTCTTCTGCCACAAGACTAGGAAGAAGAACCCATTTGATAAGCTGAGCAAGTCATTACGAAAATGTGCATAGGGAAGGAGAAACCATTTTATAAGAAACCCCTTGAAACGAGATCATTATGAAAAATAAGAATGTAAGAACTCAAAAAATCTAACCTACCCACTCTTATAATCAGAGGAGAAAAAAGCGAAGTTTTCTTCTCAAGCCTAGCCTACCCACATTTTAGAAGATATATAAAAACCCAGACCCCGATTTCTCACCTTCCAGTTTCAAAAAAGAAATCCCTCTGCAATACAGTAATAAAATCCAAACTAAGATCCCTCCTTGAATATGAAACGATGTCCAAACAAGCCTTGGGATGCACCATCGAAAAACGCCAAATACGGTAAACTCATCCCTCACAAGCTTCGAGCAAACCTTAGGATGCATATACCCAAAAACATATAAGTCAAAAATGGAACATCATTAATCATCCATTCACCAAAACTTCCCACCAAATAGGAACCACATTCATTAAATCCTAATAAAATTTCATTGTCTTAACATAGCATATAAAAGAGAAAAAAAATACTAATGTTTCTTACCAATATCAACATAAAATTATCAAATTTCCTTAGAAGTATTGATATAGGTAAATTCAAATATATATTTCTTCTTATATTGATTAATGGAGAAGGATTTGAATTAAAGAATACTCTTTAAAGAAAAAAGATCTCCCTCTATTGCAGATTGGAGAGAACATGAACCATGGGCTAATTGTTTCGGTCTGTCCACATTGCTCCCAATCGGTCAGAAGCAAAAACAATCAAGAAACGAAGCATATTATAGGCAGGGAAAGCACCACGGATCATGTATGTCGTCAAATAAGCCTTAATTCTTTTATTTAGTCAGATCCCCGAGGAATTGGCGATGCATTTTTAAATATGAACATAGATATAGAGGTAAAGTAATTAAACTATTCAACGATTCGTCCACCAAATACAGAAAGGTTTCGAAAGCGGTGAAACATGTGCCTCATGAGAATCTGAAGATGAAACAAAAGGTATGATTTTAAGGCGATTAAACAAACGATGATATGAGAAAGAAGAAAAGGGTTCTTTCAAGAAAGTTGAGAGTCTAAAACTCTCCATGTATGGAAGAAATGGAAAAACCAGAAATGAAAAAGGGAAGGAAGGGGCAGCAAAAATAAATCTGCCATGTTTCACGATCTTGGGATTGAGATTGAAAACAATTACGAACTCATCAGTGAGATCAGCTGGGAGAACAACGCGTGGAGAGCTCATCGACGGTGCCATCACAACGAGGTTTTGTTGGCACTATGTTTCAGGGTGAAAAGGGAGAAGAGAGAAGGGATGTGGTGGGCAGAGGAATTTGGGAATGGGAGACATATTAGGGTTAAATTCAAGAGGACTGATGATGTGAAAATAAGGAGGGATGAAATTGGCGGTATTTGAAAAAATGGGAGGGAGAGGGAATCTTGCTCTAAAAAAGGGAGATAGTGTACGTAATTAAATACACAATTGATGAGCTTAAAAGTCATCTCTTTTTAGTCCATTTTTTTGTTTGATTTTCAGTTAATATTGAATAATTAATATACAGAATTATGAAGAAACTCACGATTTGTCATTAGCGGGAAGGAAGCAAAAAAAGAAGAAAAAAGCGGTAGAAAAATCTGCAGGAAATAAGTGGATAAAAATGCGGTCGAATGGCTTGACGAAATGGAAGCAATGGCTGAGTCATTGATGCGGAGTTATTAGTGCCTGATCCAGTTAAGGTTGCGATATCAAGAAAGATTGAAAGAGAGAATTTGATGCAGTGCATACGAGGAACACAACGTAGGCGGTGAGGAAAGAGCGGTAAAGAGTGATGTTGCGGCGGGAAGTATGAAATCAGCGACATCGCAAACAACGGTGCAACTTCGGCGGTATCAAATGATTAACCGGCGACGAGAAGGCGATGTCAGCGACACGAACAACCAATTGATACCGGCGAAGAATTATGGATGAAGTGAGACATCCACCAGAGAACATCGAGAACTGAAACCGTAGAGGTTGATGTCGCGACATCGGTGGAAACCGCTTCGAGAGCAGTGCGGGCGATGTGCGACGGAGTTGATGTCAGCGACATCACGACAAACAAGGAAGGTTGCGGGGAGACTTGAGCCATGTCCGCACGACAACATCACGATGTCACGACATCGAGAAACGACCATTGAAGGCTATGAAAGGACTAGAAAGAATGTCGCGACAAGGCCATGATGTCCGACATCGCGGCCGAATCAAGCGAAACACGCAGGGCATCAGTTGGTGTCATGACAGCACGAGCGGCCCGGTTCGGGATCGCAGAACTTTAGATCCAATGTCGCTGACATGAATTCAATGTCGCGTGAGAACTGAGGTCATGGCGGAGCGATAACTTGGGCACGGCTACTCACGAGAAATCCTGACAAGTCACATTGGGTTTAAGAGATTGGCGAAACCATGATGAAGGCTACCGGTCCGGCATGAAGTGGCGAGGCGCATCGAGGAGAATGCGGTAGCTGAGCTTCACTTTTATTTTATTTTATTTCTTTTCTTTTCACTATTTTCTTTTCGTCATTTTTAGAGCAGTTGTTTCTCGTATTTTTTTCCTTTTTCGTTTGTTTTGTTTGGATCGAATGTTATCGTTGGCGAAAATTTGAATCTTTGAGAAATCAATTTCTTTTCAAATTACTACACAGGCATGGAATTTCAGACAGAATTCTCTCTACTGGTCGATTGTTCGATTTCCCATTGCGGTCGTTATTGATCGGTGGAATCTTTGTAGTGCGTAGTGATGAGTGGGACTGGCCCTCCATTTAGGAAACGTTTTAGTTAAATTGATCTTTCTGTAGTATTTTCCGATTATACTTGTTCATTTCAATTTATGAATTTACTTCAGATTATGGAGTTTATGATTTTGGATCCCCGAATATCAGTTTCTTATACCCAGTTAAGAATTGCGTCA
The DNA here is from genome assembly GCA_016808115.1 of Tetrastigma voinierianum. Lineage (NCBI taxonomy): Eukaryota > Viridiplantae > Streptophyta > Magnoliopsida > Vitales > Vitaceae > Tetrastigma > Tetrastigma voinierianum. Next base: position 173 of record JAEQBH010007315.1, on the reverse strand, counting down.
TTACGATTTCAAGAAGTCCTCTGATGTGGGGAAGACAATCACAGGAGTAGCGTCACAGTTCTTTGAAGGTATGCTAACCTGCTATTAGGGATCGCTACGCTTTGCAAGTTCACTTAGATAAATCCTGTTCTCACTTGAAGTCGAAACGGTTGAGCGACTTATCTATTTAACAA
>JAEQBH010007314.1:0-97301 GCA_016808115.1 Tetrastigma voinierianum | reverse complement strand
TGTTCTTAGGAATTATTTTGTTGGAGAAAGTACAATGTTGGCTATGATTTTGTTTGCTAGAGCCCTACTCTCTGCAATTTTCTTTTTAATTTCAAATGATTTATTTTTGGGAACAAAAATCCAGAAACAGTCGAAAAATTTCTATTGAAAGGCATTAATGGCGCCTCCCTCCCTTGGTTACCGTTAGTTCGAAAAATGAGCCTTCCCTCCTACCCAGCTACAACTCCTTCATCCCTAACTCCACAACCAGATCCAAATTCAAACTCCCAACCAAATCATCCCAAGTTTATAGCTACTCCTCAGCCCAAAAATCCCGTCTCATTGTAGCCAATCCACGTTGTCTCATGGACCTCTTCTATTGCCCACCACTGCCGCCATGGCCGACTACCCGAAACCTGCAGAGTTTTCCCACATGCAAATTGCCGGTGTCAGTCCCAATCGTCACCCTTTCTCACCACTCCTTTCTCACTGCTCCGATTTCCCTCTACAGGGTCTACGACTTGGGGAGTTCGATCCATGCTCATGTCGGAAGCTAAGGATTGGATGCACTGAGAACGTGATGAAAGTGGGTACCGCCCTGGTTGATATGTACTCGAAATGCAGTCAGCTGGATCTTGCCTGGTTGATGTTTGATGAAATGCGTGTGAAGAATTCGGTGTCTTGGAATACTATGATTGATGGGTGTATGAGGAACGAGGAGGTTGGGGAAGCAATTACGTTGTTTGATCAAATGCCTGAACGAGATGCGGATTTCTTGGACTTACATGATTGTTGGGTTTTGTTAAGAGGTTGTTTTGATCAAGCTTGGAATGGTTTAAGGGATTGTACAATTAGCCGGAGTAAGAGCCAGATTACGTGACCATCATTTCTGTTCTTGCAGCCTGTGCGAATTTGGGCGCACTTGGTTTGGGCTTGTGGATGAACAGATTCGTCATGAAACAGGACTTCAAGGATAATATCAAGATAAACAATTCATTGATCGACATGTATTCTCGGTGTGGATGTGTTCGACTCGCTCGCCAAGTGTTCGAACAAATGCCTAACCGAAGCTTGGTCTCATGGAACTCGATGATCGTGGGGCTTGCTCTGAACGGGCAGCGGAGGAGGCTCTGGAGTTCTTCCATTGATGTTTTGAAGAGGGTTTCAGACCCGATGGAGTCAGTTTCACGGGCTCTAACAGCGTGTAACCCTCCGGTCTGGTCGAGGGCCTCGATGCTTCGATATCATGACAAGAACTCATAAAATATCGCCTAGGATCGACAGCTATGGTCGCTGGCGGATCTGTACAGCCGCGCAGGCAGATTAGGGGACGCTTGGAATGTTATAGCAAACATGCCGATGAAGCCGAATGAAGTTGTTCTGGGTTCTTTGCTGGCCGCTTGTAGGACTCATGGAGATGTCGAATCGGCCGAAAGGTTAATGAAGTATCTTTTCGAGGTGGATCCCGGCGGTGATTCGAATTATGTGCTCCTTTCTAACATATATGCAGCGGTTGGGAGGTGGGACGGCGCGAGCAAGGTTAGGAGGAAGATGAAGGCGATCGGTATCGATAAGAAACCGGGTTTCAGTTCGATTGAGTTGGATGGAAGTATTCATGAATTTGTAGCTGGTGATAAATCCCATCTACAGATGCAGAGTATCCATGCCATGCTTCATCATCTATTCCTTGAGCTGAGAATGTCCGGGTATGTCCCTGAAATAGAGGTTAGAGAAATCTTATGATCACCACTGAAATTTATTTATTTATTTATTTTCAATATACAGAAACAACAACAGATCATTGATTTTACCATTTTCTTCATCCAATTACAGATATCATCCTCCATTTAATATATATAATATGAGATAAAATGTGTAGTCTAAAATTCATCACTATAATGAATTCCATGTAGTAGTCGTGTTCGTTCAAAACCAGAAACAAAAAAATATGAAGGAAACAAACCTGCAATACAATCAAACAATTAGAAAGCGAAGCGGATCAGTACGACAACGTTGTGTCCTTAAGACGAATTTGGCCCCTCAATTTGTACCGAGGATAGTGGACAATCGTCTCCCAGGATAGAACGGATCTCGTTCCTCCGAAGCGGTACGTAGTCAGAGGACCCCGGCGAACTCAAATTGTTTGCAGAACAATCGCACAAAAATGACAGTGATGATGAAGTGAGGAGAATATTTTTTTTTATTCAAAAAATGGGAAAACGCAGAGTGTATAAATGTATCTGTGGTATTAATACTCGCGAGCAATGAACGTGTTTGTTTGAAAAAATAATCCAAACAATGTGTGCGTTCGGCATGGGGGTGGACCCCAGGAAGCAGACAGGCACGATAGACAGCGGCGGCAGCGTGGGGGAAACCGGCCCTAGCTTAGTGTAGGTCTCTCACTTCCACAAAAGTGGGGTGCCAGCAGAACTGACCTTATGAAGGCTCAAGCCATTTAAACTAAATAAAATTCTTTGTTTTTTTATTCGATATGAGGCAACTTTTCATTAACTTATGTTTGTGGATTCCAAGTCCCATTCCAGACCTCTAAACTTCTTTTGCTAGAATGAATGAATTCCAAACAGCTCTTAACGCATACCAAATCTTCAGCCTAGCTACAGATTAATAGAACAAAAGAGCTATTTTAACTATAAACTAGGATGATTAAGACCTTTTAAAGTTCTTTTCCAAAATAAAAAATAAAAAGATCCTTTTAAATTTAAAGTTGATTAAGAAGAACACAATGAAAAAAAATTCATAATAATTCATCCTGCAACTTGGAGTATAAACTCAGTTGTGTTCAGCAGATATCCCAAGCTTGTACTCTCCAGGAAAGATGAAGGATAAAAGATACATCATTTCATATGGAATGGAATAAATATTCCAAGTAATCCAAGCCGAGACAACAACAGGTCATTCAGAGTCTTATTTAACTATCTGTAAATAAATTAATTCCCAAAGAATTTGAATATCTCTCTAGTTGCTACAAAGATTACATATATCCTTTAAGTTTACAATCGGAGCAATTTATACTATTGGAGTCCGCCACGTGTGCTCCTAGTCCATCAAGGTAGTGAGGTTCGTAGGAGTGGAACGCAAAGTGAGTTTCATGGGTGTGGAGTTTGTGGTAGTCAACGTGGTGGTTGGTGCTGGCGGTTTGGTCAAATGCGCTTGTCGTTGAAGGTCGGGTCTTCTGGCTCGCCTGGCTCGATTGAGCTTTGGTCGGCGGGGCGAGAGTGACATGTTCGGGTGATATGGGCGGTGAGACGTCGGATGCTCTTCTCCATATGCGATCTTAGGTGCATTGGGGGGCTATCGGGCTAGGCATGATCATCGAAGGCTGGGCTTTACGTTGGGCTTTTATCCATGCTCTCATTGTATTGAGCCCCTTAAAGGATTCGAAAAATAATAGATATGATGGAATTTCAAAAGATTAATCACAATATGATATGATGAAAGATCATGGTAGAATGCCGACCTTAATGCCTCCACAAAATCATCATTATCAACTTTATAACGAAAATATGATAATACTTTTCTTTGTGCGATCTTATATTTGTATATATAGAATCAGGTCGAGGAGGATTAATTATGCTATCTTTCCAACATTTTGACACTAAATTCCTCCCATGAACTTCGAGAAAATTGTCGTCGAAGAGACGATGAGAGATGAGGTAAATTTGAAGCAAGTGACACGACCGCAGAGCCAACGTGGTTTTAAGGTTTGGGTTGAGTATAATCGTGTTTGGGTCACATAAAATTGGCCTTGTCTAGCATGTTTAATAAGTGTCATGTCGTGTTGATCTGCTACTTGAATTTGGCTGAAATGTCCGTTTAATTATTATATTAATTAATTAACTTATTTAATAAGTTATTTGTGTTAAATATGAATTATTAATTATAATTCCTATTAATTTAAATAATAAAATGAATAAACATGTTAGAGATTTAATGAGTTATTTGTGTTAAACATGCATTGATGATTAATTATAATTAGCATATTATTTTAAATGAATCAAATTAAATGGAGTCGTATTAAACGTTGGCGCACTTTAACATGAATAATAAATGGGTTGGGTTTGGGTTAGAATGTTGACGTATTGTGTCGATGTCGGAGTTTGGGTTGGCGATCGTAAGTGTGTAATAGCGAACGGCCGTCAGCGAATTGCAGCTACAGATGAGGCCAAATATTCCAAGGTTCTGCAAAGAGACAAAGAAACAAAACCTTCATTGAAGTACCAATATATATACCACATCTTTGTTTGCAAAATACAATATATTAAGTCTCCTTCCATATGGATAGACCTTCTCGGCTACTCGTTCACCTTTCCCAATAGTGATGTTGTATTCGATCTGATGAGTACTCGAAGCCCAATAAAGAGTTTGATCTACACGTATTTTTGATAGATGGGAGAACTATCAAGCAACTACCATCTGTTCAAAACGTAGAAACGTGTGGGATCAGAAGCCGAGCGTCTTGGATGGCTTTCATTTGAACCCTCTTCCAAGGTAGATCCATTTCATTATCTGTAGAGATCTCGATAAAGCCTTGATAATAGGTCTTACGAGCGATAAGAGATTCGGCCGAACTCGGCGCGGCGGTGAGGAGGCATTTCGAGCAGTCTGTGAAACGGATGTGGGAGGGATGAATGCCGTCTGGAGTCTCCTTCCATGTCGATAGACCTTCTCGGCTAGTCGTTCAGCTACCTCCACTTTTCCATGAATCTTACAGGAAGCCAAAAAAGCACGCCACAAGGCGTCATCAGGCTGCACCTCCATCCCACCGATCAACTCCTCAGCCTCCTCCACCGCCAGCCCTTCCCAACATATCCACCATACATGTGTAATGTTCAGCCCAGGCCTTACCCCAAACCTTCTCTCCATCATCCAAAAATACTTCCTTCCTTTCTCCTCGAAACCTCCATGACTACAAGCTGCCAAAACAGCCGTAAAACTCACCCCATCCGGCTCTAAACCAGCATCCACCATTTCATCAAACAACTCAAAAGACTTCATAAACACACCATGCACCTTACCCCGCCATCATGGCGAACCAAGTGACCAAATTTCTCTCCGGCATTTATCCAAACACCTTCCGGGCAGCATGAAATCTTGCTCTGGAGCTTTGTGCTTCATCAAAGCATTCAAATTGGCCAAATCGGAGGCCAACCCATTTGCCACAACGGCGCAATGGACTTGCCGGCCGAAGACACTGGGAGACCGACAAGCCACAGCAAGACTTGAGACTACAGGAAGGTGTGGCGATCAATGGGATTTGCAGGCGAAGAGCATTTGGCGGAAAACGGAGAGGATTGAGAGAAAGGGAGAGAGAGGAGTAGCCTCTGATTAGGGAGTTGTAGAGGAAAGTAGAGCGACGATTCGTGAGGGAGAAGATGTAGGAGGCTTGGGAGATTTGGGCGCACGAGGCGTAGGCGGCGACGAGCTTGGATCGAATGAAATCGTGGGGAGAAATTCCGAGTCTTATGATTCGAGCGTGAATTTGTTTAGTTTTGCCCAGGTCTCTTGTAGATGTGCAATTGTCGACGAGCTGCAAACGATGGCATGAACTTGCAATATGCCATTCCCAACACCACAACAATTTTACTATGATTTTCAAAGTTTTAATCCATCTTCTCTTCCCAACTAACCTGATAATCCAGTTTTTTTTTCTCTAAATGATACATTTTTTATTTTTTTTAAAAAATCAATTGATACAGTTTCGTAAAAAATCTGCACGGCTTAGGTGTGTTATTACCGGAAATATGGTAGTGATACGGTTTAAGCTTTTTATGACCATTGCATAACGATTTGAAACCTGAATGAGGCCGATGATGATTTTCAAAATTTTAACTACGCATCTTCTAACTAACCTAATAATCTGAGAATATTAGAGCAATATATATATGTTTTTAAAATATCAATGTAATATGTTTTTGAAAAAATTATCTAAATTAGCGTGTCCTTATCAAAATTGTAGCTCCATCTATGATAGGGATGACAATTCGTGTCGATGGGTCGAAATAATAAACGTATTGTGTGACTATCTGAGATCGTGTCGGTCGTCGGCAATACGACGTAAATAATAAATGATGATATTATTAGCAGCCGACCAATTATTGATGATAGGTGGAGTCAGCGAATATGGTAATTTAAATTTGGTTATTTAAAATAATAAAAATTTTAGTGTCGTCATCACGTGTTCTTTAAACAACCTATTAAATTTAACATGTTTATTAATTTTATTATTTAAATTAATAGGAATTATAATTAATAATCATATTTAACATAGTACTTATTAAATATGTAATTAATTAATATAATAATTAAACGTGTCGGTCGAAATTAATTAAAATTATTAGGCATTATTAATACGAATATAACCCATTCATTAAACATGTTAGACGAGGTCCAGCAGCGAATATGATCGAAACACGATTATCAACAGATTGAGCAAGTAAAAATTATGTTGAATTAAATGCTCGTATTCATGTGTCATGTTAAGAAATTTTCTGTACTGTCTAACATGCTTAAGCTTTTTATGATCATTGCCATAACAATTTATAACCCCAAATATGACGGACTATGATTTTCAAAGTGCAACCCATCTTGTCTTTCAGAACGATAATCGAGGTTTTTTCAAATTGATGTATTTTTATTTTTAAAAAAAATCAGCACAGTGTACGATCTTGAAAAAAATGTCTAAACCAATATGTCTTCGTTCAAACCGTAGTTGATGGTTATTATTTTAATTTTTTTTAAAGTTAGAAGTATAATTGTTTTTGGGGTTTTTTAAGGAGAGTCAAACTATGGATACAATTATGGTTTTTTAGATATATTATTTTAAAAAATATAGTATTTAATAAACATATATTATTTTAAGAAAAAACTCCTGACAATGCAAATATATGCTTCCTGTTGGGCCTTCTCTATGCAGATGAAATGACTACCTATCAAATCCTTTTCGTTTTATTTATATATTTTTTACGAAATTCGAATTTCGCATCAAATAAAATTTTTATATTGTACCCGATCCCATCAAATAGTACGCAAAATAAAGTAGTACAATATTATTTTTCATATTAAATTTTAGTATATAAGATATATAAAAAGAAATAAATACATTTGAAATTAGTGGAACATATAGCCTGATGTGAGATGATGCATGTGAAAGGCAAGGCCAAGCTTGGCATGAATGTAAAGTACATACCTATCACCTGGATTCATTCTCTCCTAATTTAGAATTTGTGATCAAAATGACCACCCATAAATATTGATTTTAAGCATTTTCTTTTCGTTTTGATACTAAAATCGTAGTTGTCAATCATTTTTTTAATGTAAAATAAGACCGTTATTGATAATTATGGCTTTAGAATAAAAAATGAAATTATAATTGACAATTATAGTTTAAAAGCTATATTAAATGTATGTTTATAAAAAGGGTTAAAAATTAATATTTATTTCAAAATCAAGATTATTTTGAATCAAAACTCTTAAATCTATACTTGCTTCATATGCATACAAATTTTGAGTAAAAGGAAAAAAGGATATATATATATATATCTCAAAAGGAAAAAAGGATATATATATATATATATATATATATATATTTGATTTATTTCAAAATCAATATTATTTTGAACCAAAACTCTTTAATCTATACTTGCTCCATATACATACAAATTCTGAGAAAAAGGAAAAAAGAGAGAAATATATATATATATATATATATATATATATATATATATATATATATATATAGCTAAGCATCATGATTTGAGAGAGGCATTAAGCAACCCTACGTGATAGCTTTAGATTAAAATAGAATCTCAAAGTTTTTGTGTTATCATAATTTTGCCCCAGATAATAATAACTTATATATATATATATATATATATATATTTATTTATTTGTTTATTATGTCAATCAGAAAATGCTCTTTGATTTCTATCTCATCACAAATGGTCACATTCTTGAGTGTGACACTTTGGGGTTTCGCCCACGCTGATGTCACTCTGACCACCCACTACTCGATCTTCTTCTAAAACCAGTTTTTATTATTCAAGTGCATGCAGTTCACAGTAGATGTATAATATATATGCACTGAAATGCACATAATTTCCAGGAACTACATACATTTTCTAGAGTTTTTTCTCATGGGGGAAAAAAAAAAGCAAAAAAAGGCATAAAATAACGAGTTGACATATCTAGCTATATCCCAAGGAAGAACAAGAAAAAAAGGGACACAAATATATATATATATGTAGGCCTCACTGATTTAATATCCTTAAAATATATAATAATAGTTAATAGAACAGAACATGACTACGAAAAGCTCTCTAGGTCTCTCATGGAGTACAGGTTTTGTTTTGGGACTTTCTCCATTGTGATGCAACGGATCTGGACCTGAAGGAACCGTCCTTAGTTCCCATCCATGCACGACGTCTTTCCTCAATGCCTCCAGCTTCTTTCTCTCCATTACCTGTAAAAAAATTACCAATATTCATTCATGCACCATTAAAGATTTTTTCTTTTTTTTTTTAAAAAAAAAAAGAAGGGAAGGAAGGGTGAAGACGAGACAGCATATGTTTCAGAGGATCTTGAGAAGGTTCTTCTGAAGACCTGTCCATGCCCAGAACCGTAATCTGCTAAATACAAACGTAAAGAATCACTACTAAACCAACTAGTGTAATAGCAAACCAAACGAAGAAAATGAGACAAACCAGAAGCTTCTTGTTGTTGTTGTTGTTGTTGAATCAGTACCAAGAAAACCAGCAGCACCGCCATTGCAACGACAGAAAGAAACTTAGTTTTAAACGCCATTTTAGTAGAAGTTTTTGAGGAAAGCTTGAGAGGAAGAGGTAGAGGTGGTTGGTCGACAGGGAAGGAGGGAGAATTATTTATAAGGAGACAAATGATTGTGTAATACAGCCATTTGTGGAGAGAAATGATTAAGACTGGATACTCCACCCCATCTCTAATTCGATGACGACGATGACACCGACCCACGACGGCGCCGCCGCCTTTGCACCATCCGCCTGTCATTTCCATGCGTGCCGATACCACCCTCCTCAGAAGCAGCTACCTCTCAATCTCCATCCGTCAATTCTGTCCTAACATTTCCATTATGCGCGGATAGATGTTGATACCCATTGGAACCGGTTGAGGAGACACGTGGCGTGCGCTGGGTGAGGACGAGGCAGTGGGATTTGGGTGGTTTGTGATGATGAGATTGTGTTCATTTATACATGACTGATTGATTGAAAATGGAGGTATTACCATTAATTATTATATTATATGCTCCCTGGATGGATGGATAGATGAGATAGAGATGGAGATGGAGATGGAGATGTTTGTTCTACTGCCGCCATAGTACTTACCACACCTTTTCTTGGTCATCTCATCTAATCCTTTTTTGTTTCCAAATCCTTTTCCTTTCTTCAAACTCCTCCTCAGTAAAGTCAAAATTTCCCATTACCAATACCAACCTCTAGTGCACATGTTTGGATGTCTTGTCTACCCCTCCCAACCAGAAAGTTTACAGTTTTAGAATGAAAAAATTTAACTAAACAATATGCTGTTCTAATATAAAAGTTAAATTAACTATGTTTGAGGTTATTATTAACAGACAAGTTGATCTTCTCCTCAATGTGTGATACTAGTACGTATACTTGTTTTAAAATCTAAATTTTGATTTTTATTTGAGTAAGATTATATTACGACACCAGATCAGTGGTACTTGTCATGAAGGGATATAAGTATCAAGCATTTTATGACATCCTAACATATAATCTTGATACCCATGTCAGAAGGGTCTCGTGACAAATCGTCCAACTCATGGGAAACACATTGGATATCGGATACCTCGATATCACAATCACATTCTCATATATCGAATCCATTCCTGCATATTTAATTCACAATATATAAAAATCTATGATAGACTATAATCACATTATCTTTACAGTCCCTTTGATACCAAAAAGGTGTATATGTTTTTGTTATGCTTGAATATAATACAAGACAAAAACAAACCAAAACAAGTCGTGTTCGGCTCTCATCCCCATATCTTGGGTTAGTAGCTTATCTTTGGACATGTATGCACGAGGGGGATCTCTAGCGGGGTGAGTAAAGCTTATTAGTGAAATTCTCTACAAGGTTACTCACCACTAAGTGCACATGCAATGGTCATGTCTGCCAAAGAAGAAGCACATTCAATTAAGATTATGCAAACCTAGAATGGAATTCTATATGCCATGAATGAAATGCGACCCACCATGTTCCATGTACTGAGTCCTCACTGACTCCCTCACACATGCAACGCCAAGTGTGAAAAACCAGTTATTGATGTCTCACCCAAAGACTTGACTCATTGGACCGACCTCCAATACTAATTTGAATTTCATCAAATCCCATGTGTTTATTTATTTGGGCTATGTCATTTTTTGAGGTCTTACCACAAGATCGTCATACGCCTTTCGACATTTTTAAGGACTTTCATTGTCGGTGATCGCCAATAACCTCTGCATAGTGGTGCTTTCTTTGAGAGAGGATCTACCCCATCTTGCTACGCCCAACACACACACACACACACACACACACACACACACACACACACACACACACACACACACACACACACACACACGCACACACACACACACACACACACATATATATATATATATATATATATATATATATATATACCACTTAAAAAAAAAAAAAAGATGAGTCTCAATTGGGCTGTCCGTTTTGAGCTTCATGCACGCGTCTCTGAAATGGTGAATTAACGTTTTATGCACCCATACCGACTGGCCATTGATGTTACCGTGCGTATGGTGTAAGGCCGATAAGTAAATTCTGAAAAGGAACAAAAAATAGCGTTCGATTAAAAATCAGTAATTTATTCTCTAGATCTCGGATGACGAAACGGATGGCACCGTTAGAATCGTCTCTGAAAATCTAGCTTCTTACGTAAAATTTAAGTAAAATTCGGCGTTGGGATTTGTTTCGGAGAGCATGGCGGTTCGGTCGTCGGCGTTGCCGATGCGTGAAAGTCACATATAACACGTACTCATGTGTTCCATAAGTGGTATGAGTAGATAAATAGATAGAAAATGGAAGAGTAGAGGTAGGCTAGAATGTCAAAACTGGGAAATGAAGGGACATAATGGTCATTTTAGAATTTGTTAAATAGCGAGACAAAATTGCTACAATGGTGTCCCTAACAAAGTCAAAAGCAGAAAACGTGAGAAATGGAAAAGGAGATCATTAGCTATGGAGTTGAGCTTCTAGTGAGAAGATCGAACTGTCTCTAAAAATACGGGCGATCGATCGCGGTCTCGGGACAAGAAGGAAAGTTGCTCACCTTGGAGAGGGAGCCGGCGTAGATGCCCGGATTGGGATTTTCCTCAAACTCCGAGGGTAGGAGGTTTCTCCCTACTCGCGTTTTTATTCCGTTTAAATTACTTTGCAAATGTTTGAGTCGAATGAGGCCGTTAGGGGCGGGTTTGATCGATCGAGCAGGATAGGAGTGATATGAATTTTGAAACCAAAATGTTGAGCCGTAACCGTGAGAGGGCTGTTTGGGTGTTTTCATTTCACCAAATTTGTAATAAATCATGTATTGATTGGAATGGGGCCGGAGAATGGATTTGGGGATGCGGGTTCCACGAGAAGTGAATCGATGATTTGTGATTTTAGGGAATGATAGCAGAGGTTTCACTATTCCCGGCAGTGTTCTCAAAATATATTTTTTGTGAAAATATGTGTTTGGTCGAGTGATTTAAATTAAATTGCTCGTGTTTGATCGATAGCCAAGTGAGCTAATTTTAATGTGCAAATGCGAATTTACATGACATGGATTGTGGATTAAGATTGTTTTGTAAATATATGCATGTTTATATATTTACATGTAGATGAACTATATTGGGATTGACATACATGCATTCCATATGCACTGGAACACCCTAGGACTATAGGAGTGAGTGCATGAGATGAGTATAGAGAAAACGGTTCGGAGGGTTGTCTAAAAATGTTAATTATCGGAGGGTAGTTCAAACAAATAATATCAATCGTCGGAGCGGCCCAATTGATATTCATCGGAGGGTAGTCCACAACAAGCTCTGCCTCAAACAATCCAGACTAGGCTGAGTGATATATATACACATCGGAAGGTTGTCAGCAGGCTTAACAAAACAATAATTCTCATACGAGAGGCTTGGGGTGTGAGAGAATCGGTGAGGACTCGGGATTACGGAGTTAGTCGTACAGACATTCAAAGTAGGATCATGCATTTGCTTGAATGTACATGTTTATTTTGGAACATTGCTTGCACTTAGGTGGAGTAGCCGCAGGCGATTCCACTGCGAGCATTAGCTCACCACATTAGAGGAATGTTATTTTATATAGATACGGGACGTGCGAGGACGGCTAGTCCTAGAGATTGAGGATTAGAAGAAAGCCGAGTTGTGGCTTGGTTTATGATGTATACATGTATTGAAACTTCTAATTTTAGTATATGTATTGTGTAAGAGTAAAAATATTTGAACTCTTATAACTATTGGATATAGTTGGATTCATAGTGGGTATGTATGATGAGTATTGTTTATGGGACCAAGTGGCCGTTTTTACTCATGTTGGGATTATATATTACCTTGTTGGGACGAGGTATATGCCGGAGTTTGTATTTGGGGTAGAGCTCCCCGTACAAGGACTCTGTCCGTTACCGTGAAAAAATGTCGGGTCACCCCACATTCGCAGTATTCCGCGAGGTTGACCGGAATTGATCAGGACCCCGGAGTTTGGGCGTCACGGCAGTATCGAGCTTAGGTATCTCACGGCTACTAGGGCTTGAGGGGATTTGGGCTTAGGTCATAGTCTTTGAGGTATAAGAACATCACCACTAGGTGTGGTTCGATGTTGAGCGTAGGTATGAGATTACCTAGGAAATCACGGGACAAAACTAGGACACTACATGCATGTGTTGGTTGTGTTTTGTGTGATTTGATGATTTATTGTGTGATCATGTATGAATGATATTTATAACATAGTTTGTGATATGTTATGATGTTTGGGTGCTTGGGTAAATTAACACTTATTATGTTGGAAAACAAATCTTAGGAGTTCACCGGTGTAAAGCTGAAGTAAAATAAATTATAATCAATTTATTTGGTTTATTGGATGACAAAATAGAATTTTAATAAAAATTTTAAGGTGTTAGAACACTTTGAGGTTTGGAGTGGTAAAGCGGAAAAGGAAAATAAATGAAATAAATTATAATAAATTTGTTGGGAAAAATAAAATTTTAATAAAAGTTTTGGCGGAAGTAGTGTGGATGCGTATTTGGTTACTACATGTAAGAGGTAGCAGGAGGCTAACGTGGAGAACGAAAAAAAAAAATGAGGAGAAAAAAAAATTGGTTTTCGTTTTACAGTGTGTAAAACTGAAGAAAACTAGGATAAAATAAATTTAATAAATTTATTTAGGTGTACTGGAGAATGGCAAAAAAAAATATGGATAAGTATTTTTTTTTGTGTCTCCTGATAACAAATAAATGAAAAAAATGATGATAAAGTGAAGAAAATAAATTTCCATAAATTTATTAGAGTTATGAAAGTGAAGAAAATAATTTTCTAAGGTTTTACAAGTTGTAAAATTGAAGAAAATGGAGTAAAATAAGTATTTTTGAAAAAAAATCCAAATAAAATAAAAATTAGACAAAATTTTTGAAAAATAAATTTTCAAAAAATGAAATTTTTAATAAATGTTTGTTAATGATATTTTAAAAGCGAAATTGATTGCCTTGCATTACACGATTTATGTGTATGATTAATTAATGCAGAGTACATTTATCTTGCCAGAATCTTGCAGTAATTTAATTTGCCATTGAGCGCCTTGGGCAACAGTGAGGGTGGCGAGGGCGTAGGGCGTCCACGGGTGCGGTCGAGCACCACCGGTGATCGGTGGAAGCACTGCGAAATTTGTAGGTATTACGGCGTTGCTATCATACGGGTACGGTATGTAGTAGAAAGGGAAGATCCTAGTAACCTCAGGAGGTTTAGGCGTATCATCGCCGAGCATTCACGAGGGGAGTCAGTGGTGGTAGACCGTTGGTTCATGCGAATCGAGAAGGTGTTGAATTTTATGGAAATTACTCGGCCAGGATTAAGTAGTTGCACGTTCGGCTAGAGGGTGAGGGCCCCAGTATGATGAAATGGGCAAGAACCTCTAGAGACCTAGGCGTGATAGGCGAGGGTTTTAGGAGTGTTCATGGGTAAGTACTTTCTAGAATTCTGAAGCTCGGAGTTCCTAGAGTGAGCGAGGGGCGATGACTATGATGGATTATGTGACTGGAGTTCCGCGAGGAGGCGCGCCTGATTGTTGATGATCACGTGGCCTGGCCAGGACCAAGGTTAGGAGATTTGAGAATGGGCTGAAGTTGTCCATTCGGGCCAGGATTGTAGGACTTCGCCTACAGGATATGGATTCCATGGTTGGGACAGCCCTGACCATAGAGAGAGATAGAGGATGCTCGGAGCACTCGGGATGCGGTGTCGTGCTTGAGAGGAGGACGGTCGAGTCTTCTTCCGGTTCGGGGAAGAGCGAGAGCTTCTAGTTCGCGAGAGTTTCAGAGTCGCGGCCATCCGGGCCGGGGACAGATGAGAGTTGCCGGTCAGGCGGGGCAGATAGTATGCTACCATTGTCAGTAGCCTGGACACATGAGGAGGGATTGCCCATAGAGACAGGGATCCCAGGGTTTAAGGCGGCATAGTCGGTCAGGTAGCAAGGCGAGGAGGATGCGATCTGCGTTCCTCCGCGGCCGCGATGCAGGGCCGGAGGCCAATCACCGGTTCGGGGAGCTATGCGGGCTGCATTTCCGAAGCGGGCAGGGGCGGAGTATGGGTAGAGGGCGGAGGGCGAGGCCGGGCGAGGGAGCATCAAGGTCAGGGCGTGTCTACGCACGTCTGCACGGTGCGGAGTGGCGGGATCAAGCCAGTTATACAAGGTACGTTTTTGCTATCTCGCCTATGGGCTAGAGTGTTGTTGTTGATTCTGGTGCTTTGAATTCATTGTTCTGCATGATCGTGATCAAGTTGGGCTTAGGGTTGAGACCTTAGAGGAGCCTTTGTATGTGAGTTCTCCCTAGGGTTGAGGGCGAGAATAGGGATGATGTCGAGGTTGCGTTGGAGATCTCGGGGACTCTGCCACGGTGGACACGAGGATCATGGGCGTGTCGGAGTTCGATGTCATCTTGGGATGGATTGGTTGGCGGCTTCTGGGAATTAGTTATCGATTGTGGCGTAGGAGGTTACCGCCTACACGGGGCGGTACTCGTGTGGTGTTTCGGGGAGATAAGCATGACATTTTCCCAGGACGGTATGAGTCAGTGTCGGGGGGGCCGATTAGCGGGTTGGTAGCGAGGCCTTACGGAGGGACGGAGAGACCGGACTTAGATCTACCTCGAGTAGTATCTGCAGAGTATGTGGATGTTTTCGGATGAGCTACGGACTGCACTCCACGAGAGGGTGTGGAGCCGGTATCGAGTTACACCTTGGTACTTCACCCTTCTTATGACCCATGGGATGGCACAGTTGATTGCGGGAACTCGGGGATCGATTCTGAGAGCTATTGGACAAGGGGTTCATTAGGCCAAGGCACTTCACCATGGGGCGCTCTCGGTTCTATTTCGCGAAGAAAAGGACAGACGCCATTGTGCATTGATTACCGGCAGTTGAGCGGGTTCACGATCAAGAATCGGTACCCGTACGGATTGGCGATTTGTTTGATCGATTGAGAGGAGCGAGTCTACTCAAGATAGACCTTCGCCTTGGTTACCATCGATTTGCGAGGTTCACAGGTGATGCCAACGGATTGTAGTCTGCCAATGACATTCATGGATCTCATGCATAGGATATTCCAGCCCTATTTGAATCGGTTGTCGTGAATCTTCGTGGATGACATCTTGATGCACTCGCGTCGGAGGTAAGAACATGAGTATCGCTTGAGGGGATCGTTTACGATTGAGACCGCCGGCTATCGCAGCTAAGTTGATAAAGTCGCGGTTAAACTGCGAGGTGAGATTTTTGGGACACGTGGTGTCGACATCGGAAGTGTCGGTCGACCCAGAATGAGGTCGAGGCCGGTGATGGAGTTGGGAGAGGCCCGAGTCGATCTTCGAGGTGTATGATTCTTGGGATTAGTTTGGGTATTACGGGAGATTCATTGAGGATTTCTCGGGATAAGCGGCACCTATGAGCTTTGGTTGGCCGGGAAGGGAGATTAGGATTTGATTGGGATAATGGAGTGAAGGCATTCCGGGAGTTGAAGGAGACTTACTTCAGCTCCCATCTTGATAGTTCCGGACAGGGGACAGGGGTACACAGTGTATTGTGATGCCTCGAGGGCCGGATTGGGATGTGTTTTGATGCAGTCCGGGAGGGTAGTAGCTTATGGTTCTCGTTAGTTGAAGAATCACGAGCAGAATTACCCCACACACGACATGGAGTTGGTGGCCATAGTCTTCGCGAAGGTGGCGCCACTATATCTGACCCGAGGAGTTGAGGGTGTACTCGGACCATGCAAAAGTGAAGTATATTTTCCACGCGGTGGGACCTCGATATGAGAACCGCGCGGATGGATGGGTTCTAGAAGTTGTGACTTCACTTTGCATTACCATCCTGTTAAGGAAAGTGTGGTGGTTGATGCACTCGGTCGGAAGTCACGGGCGTTGGCTAGTATGGCTTCTGCGGAGTGGCGGATGCTCGGGCGTGGGACGGAGTTTGGGGCTACTGATGCGTGACGACTCGAGGTGCGCAGGGAGTTTAGTGGGCTGGTCTGGTGAGCGAGTGATTGAGTCCAGTGGCGGGGCGTAGAGATAGTGTCCATCAAGGACAGTGTCTGATCAAATCTGGTGGCTTAATTTGGACGTTCACATATAGATATATTGATCTTGATGAGGGCGATAGTGGTTCTGGAGTTGGCCAGATTTGAGAGAGGATTCTCAGGGGAGTTTCAACTGCTCTCTCGATTTGCCGTGCATCCGGTGTACGAAGATGTACGAGGGATATTAGTCGCAGTACTGTGGAGTGGGATGAAAGAGACACGTGGGGACTGTTCGGCGATGTCTCACGTGGCTCGGCGGGTTAAGGGTGAGGCACCGAAGCCCGGCGAAATTTGCCGATGTTGGTGGGCGGGTGGAGGTGGAACGCGTCGCGACGGACTTTGGGCGCGCGCGCGGGCCAGCAGCGAGAAGCATGGCGGGTATGGGTGATGAGTGGACCGGCTCACCGAAATCGGCACATTTTCTGGCCGTCACGGATGACCTTCGCCTTGGAAGATTACAGCGGTTGTACATTAGAGAGATATGGTAGGCTACATGCGGTGCCGGTATCCATAGTGTCGGATGAGGGACCAGGGTTCTGGCCTTTGGAAGAGTTTCCAAAAGGCTATGGGCACACGGCTGACTATGAGTACATCGTTCCACCCTCAGACAGATGGTCAGTCTGAGAGGACTATACATGTATTAGAGGACATGCTACGAGCATGAGTCCTGGATCATGGGGTTCTTTGGGGAGGAACATTTGCCCTTGGTGGAGTGCATTATACAACGCCGGTTATCGGGGAGAGTATACGGATGGCGCGTATGGGGAGGCCTTTGTGGGGAGGCCATGCCCAGTCACCATTATGTTGGACCGAGGTGGGAGAGAGCTCCATCGCGGTCACGATTTGATTAGGAACACATCTCTCAGGGGTGAAGCGATACGACCCGGCATCTTCTCACGGCTCAAGCGAAGCCGAAGAGCTATGCGGATGTGCGACGCCGGCCCTTAGAGTTGAGGTTGGGGATCACGTCTTCTTGAAGGTGATGCTTAGAGGGAGTGATCGGGTTCACAAGCGTGGGAAGCTATCGTAGAGGTTCATTGGACGCCGAGAGATACTTTCGAGAGAGTAGGCACATTGCGTACCGGTTAGCATTACCGCCCAGCATGTCAGGTGTCCACGAGGTGTTTCACGTCTCCATGCTCCGAAAATATACTCCAGATCCAGCTCATGTGGTGGATTGGGGACAGATTGAGGTTGACACGGATGGGACCTTCGAGGAGGGACCAGTGTGCATTGTTGATAGCCGTGATCAGGTTTGTGATGAGGCCAGGTGAAATTGAGTGAGGTCCTGGGAGCACATCGGGTGGGAGGTCCGTGGGAGCGCGAGGACACGATGCTGGCCACTTATCCCTTCGTGTTTAGGGATGACGGTACGTGGTTTAGTCGTTTAAGATTTAAATGACTGTTTACATGCATGGTAGGGTGCACGTTACATATGCCATGCAGTGATTATGGTGTCCTGAATTTCGGGACAAAATTCGCTGGAGGAGAATGTAGACTAGAAATTCAATTTTTTGGAAAAATGGCAAATAAATGAATTTTGATTAAAATCCGTAATTTATTCTCTAGATCTCGGATGGCCAAACGGATTGCTGCTTGTTGGAATCGTCTCATGAAATCTAGCTAACGTAAAATTTCGAGGCCGGTCGAGATTTGCGTTTTTCGAGGAGCATCGCGGTTAGTGCCGTAAAAGCGATTTTCAATCACCCGTGAAAGTCATATATAACAACGTACTCATGTGCCATAAATTGGCATGAGTGGATAAATGATGAAAATGGACCAGTAGGAGGTAAGTAGAATGTTAAAGCAAGGAAATTAAGACCTAATGGTCATTTTGGAATTTGTTAAGTCACTAAAGGACAAAATTGCTATAGTGGTGAGTCCTTACAAAGTCAAAAGCCAAGAAAAGGCAGAAATGGAAAAGGGTCAGTAGCTGTAAGGTTGAGTTTCTAGTGAGAAGATCGAACTTCTCTCTAAAAATCTGAGCGTCAGCCAGTCGAGCGGAATCTTCGAGGACAGAGAGGAAAGGCGCTCTACGGAGAGGATTAGCGTGGTACGGTTAGGAGTTTCCTCAAACTCCGAGAGGTAGAGTTTCTCCCTATTTGCGTTTTATTCCGTTTTTAAATTGCTTTACAAATGTTTGAGTCGAATGAGGCTGTTAGGGGCCGTTTGATCGGTCCCAAACCTTGTGACCGAATTGATATGAATTTTTGAAACCAAAATGTTGAGCCCGTAACCGTGAGGGCTGTTTGGGTGTTTCATTTCACCAAATTTGTAATAAATCATGTATTGATTGGAATGAGGCCGGAAATGGTCGGGAAATGCGGGTTCACGAAGTGAATCGATGATTTGTGTTTGAGATAATGTAGGGTTTCATATTCCCGAAGCGGTGTTCTCAAATATATTTTTGTGAAAATATGTGTGTTTGAGTCGATGATTTAAATTAAATTGCTCGTGTTTGATCATTAGCCAAGTGAGCTAATTTTGATGTATGAAATGAGAATTTACATGACATGATTGTGTGGAGCCAGTTGTTTTATGTAAATATATGCATGTTTATATGTTACATGTGAATTAAATTGTATTGGGATTGGCATACATGCATTCCATATGCAACTGGAACACTAAGGACTATAGGGTGAGTGCATGAGATGTGTCCTAGAGAAAGAACGGTTGAGAGGGTTGTCTAAAAATGTGTTAATTATCGGAGGGTAGTCAATGAGTAATATCAATCGTCGGAGCGGCCCAATTGATATTCATCGGAGGGTAGTCAGTAAGCAAAATACATATCAATCGTCGGAGGAGGCCCGATTGATATATACACATGGAGGGTTGTCCACAAACTAACAAAACAATAATTCTCCTCCCTGAGGCTTAGGCGAGTGTGAGAGAGATCGGTAAGTCTCGAGATTTTGAGTTAGTCATGTAAACATTCAAGTAAGATCATGCGTTGCTTGAATGTATGTTTATTCTGGAACATTGCCTTTGCGCAGGTGGAGTAGCCAGCCAGCGTTCCCTCTTGAGCATTAGCTCACCCTGTCGAGGGATATTATTTTACAGGTACAGGGAGCGTGCGAGGGGACGGCTCGTCCTAGAGATTGAGGATTAGAAGAAAGCCGGGTTGTGGCTTGGTTTATGTTGTATACATGTATTGAAACTTCTAATTTTAGTATATGTATTGTGTAAGAGTAAAAAATATTTGAACTCTTGTAACTATTGGATATAGTTGGATTCATAGTGGGTATGTTTGATGAGTATTGTTTATGGGCCCAAGTGGTCGTTTTACTCATGTTGGGATTATATTTACCTTTATTTGAGACGGTATATACGAGTTTTGTATTTAGGTAGAGCTCCCCGTACAAAGGAGACTGCACAATCGTTTTGTGAAAAATATGGGTCAGCCCCATTCACAGTATTCAGTTGAAGAGGTGATCAACCGGACCCTCGGGTTTTGGGGCATCACATATGGAATGCAAGTATGCTACTGCAATTTCTCATGTTACATGTATGATGCACACTACATGAACCATTATCATCAGTTGTACTTCATGTCAATTACTATGAAAACCTATATCGCAAGCATATAAGTTTCATATATTTCATGCCAATATATATCTATATATCGTATCAAGCATATTAGCATTCATCAATCCATGACTAACAGCCAATGGTCATGCAGCAACCATGGAAAACGTTCAGCTGACTAAATTCCTACCGATACAATAGCTACAACATGCCATGTCTGATAGTCATGTCAAAACACTATTCATCGACGCTGTAAACAGCTTTGCACACTCGATGTAAAACATAGATTTCAGTAAAGTTATGATCACCCATTGTCCTCCACAAGCACATGGATGGAATATTGACTCAATGGGCTTTCCATAGAGTTCAAGAACACCCGAAACGGAGTTTGGATGAAGAAGTTATGGTCGTCCGAAGTTAGAGGCCTCACATGAGTAGTCAGACCCAGTCGGACAGACTTTCACCTAGCCGGACGAACCCAACCGAACAGACCTAGATAGACGGACCGGTGACCCGGCCCATCGAGCCCGGCCAGTGACCCGGCCAGTCGGATGACCTGGTCGGACGAGACTTTTCACTTAGGCAGATTATGGAGTAAACGGACCATAACTTGAAACCCATAAGTCATTTGGATAATTCAAAAGCATAACATCAAGTTCACTGATGTGGCTACAATTTACCTGAAGGAGACACAGCCAAATTCCCTTTGTTTTGTAAGACCCCAGAAAATTCTAATTTTTTGAAAAATGATAAAATGGTAATTTTGGTCAAAATCTAGAATTTTTTTAGATATCGGATGATGAAACTGACTTCACCGTTGGAATCGTCTTGCGAAATCTAGCTACTATGTCGAATTTCGTCAAATTACGAGATAGTCGAATTTCCACATTTTTAGAACACTTAGGGGTGGTGCGGGACATTTAACTACCAATTAGAGTGACTCACAGTGTGCCATGTGTCAAATGTATGATAAGTCAAACATGAGCTCAAGTGGGACCCATGAAAAACACATGACATCATGCCATTGGATAAGAATCCAAAGGGAATCCAAGCTACCAAATGGTGGCTTGACATGTGCAGCATGAAGGATAGAGGTCTCTTGACCAAGTTCTCAGGCGGTTTTGGGAGGAAGAAAAAAAAAAGAAGAGGGAAAGGAAGGAGAAGAAGAAAAGGCCCAGAGAGAGAGTCTGCCTTGCTCTCCCAGATTTCTTGGTGATCGGTCCGTCGGATCTCGACAAGACAAGAAGCAAAGTTGGTATACGTGACAAGGGCTACGCGTGGGTACCGGTATTGTGGAGTTTTGACAACTCCGGTAGGTAGGAGTTTTCTCCTACTTGTTTTATTCCTTGGTTAAGAGCGATTTTGATGGATATGGATGTTACGAGGCTGAGATGTGTGTTTTCCAATTCCAAAGATTGGAATGAGTGAAGAAAATCCCTAGATGGTCGTGAACAATTTTGAAGGACCGAGGTTGGGTACATTCATGTGACCTTGTGTGTTGTTGTGTGCTATTTGTGTGCTATTTGTGTGATTCTTTGGGTAGCTCCAAGATGGACTGTCGGGTTGTTTATTAGCCTATATGAGCTAATTTTGGTGTTATTACTATAAGTGAATAACATGTTGATTGTGTATAAATTCTGTTAGTATATGTATGCTTAATATATTAACATGAATTGTTGTGAAATGGCATATTGCATTTCATATACATTGGGGTAACCTAGAATACCAGGTGTGAGTGCATGACATGAAAAATGTGGTTGTTAAATGAATTTGATGGGAAGATTTTCCGAAGAATTGCTTTGGAGAGTTGTCTAATAGTTCATCTCGGAGGAGGACCCATGAAGCCCATTCTGAGAAACTTATCCAGTAATTCACCTCGAAGGGTTGTCCAATAGAATTTTATCGGATGGTATTATGTTTTCAAGAACAAAAACCTTTTGTTTCGAAAACAATGTTTTCTCACACTTGGCTTAGGCGTGCGTGAGGGAGTCAGTAAGGGCTTGAGATGTGGGAAAGGGTGAGTCACATTCTCATCCATAATATGTAGACATTTGAGTAGGGACATATAAGTTTTACTTGAATGTTTGGTGTGCCGTGCATGAACATAGGTGGAGATGGCTGCATGTAGGATAAAGTGCTACTAGGCATTGCTCACACATTGAGGAAAAGAATTATTTGAATCTTGAGGGAGTTCACTTTAGGGATGGGAAGCGTCAGGTCTTAGAAGACGAAAAATGGCCATATGTGAAGCCCATTATATCTTTTGTATAAAAATCTGGGTAAAAGACCTAGTTTTGGATAATTTGTAATCAAAACAAATTGTAAATTAACTTAGTTTTGTATAAAATATACATTTTGGTGAGTATGGTTTTGTGACGGTGTGGGCGAGTATGAATAATGGGCCCTATTGGGTCATTTTACTCATTTATGGGTCTTAGAATATGAGACACACAGGTTTTCGTGGGTTAACGGTGGTCAACGAGACACCCCGGGAAATGGGGAGTCACATGTTTCCCACCCGAAATTTAGTCCTAAAGTCCGGCTAATGCATAGGATCAAAATATGACAGCTTCTCATAGTTCAAAATGTAACCAAACATCCCCCCTTAGAAAGTTAGAAGACACAACCACCACGGTATAAGGTAGAAAAAAATAGCAAAGTGAGGAAGACCTACCTCTTGAAGCGTAGAAGTTGCTCTAGGAAGTCCCATGGACACTTCCTAAACCCGAAACATTTGATTTCTCGAACTCTTCACTTGAATCCTCGGCAAAATCTCGTGTTTTCGGTACCCACGTGTAGCCTTTGTTGAGCAAATGATCTTTAGTTCTTGACCCGACGAAAATCGACCCACCGATCTCCGTAGATCGTAGAGAGAAGTTGGAGCTTCTCTCTCCTCTTTCTCTCCTCTCTTTTCTCTTTCTTTTCCCCTCATTTTCTTCTCCTCTCCACCGAATTTGTTTGGTCCAAAATCAAGTGGGAGGCCTCATCCTGCCATATGTCACCTCACCATCGGTTCTTTTTGGATTTCCTTTATCCACTTATCCAAAACTTTGGATTTCCATCCTATCAAGTTGTGACACATGAGCACTCCTTGAACTTTTGACTTATCCTCTCCATTTGACACATGGTTCATTATGAGCCATCCAAACAAGTACCAAGTGTCACTCGTTACCTTCGGTGCCTCGAAAAACACGAAATCTCGACTATTTTAGAATCCGACGAAATTCGACTGGGTAACTGGATTTTGCAAGACGATTCCAACGATGGAATCCATTTCATCATCCGAGATCTAAATTTTTTTTAGATTTTCGATTGAAGTACGTTTACCCTTCTCAAAAAATTGAATTTTCTTGGATTTTACATGAAAAATTCACCATAGAATATATCAAAAACTCTAATTAATTGAATAACAAATTCGCTAATTAACGTCTTAAACTAATCAACATTTAATATTGTCTTACTATCTACAAGGTAATACCAGCTTTTCCCTTGTGAACGTTAAACTAATGATAATGTACTTGTGATTACAAACAAATCGCCCTCATCCTATGTCACACTGTTTATTTAAATCATTTTATCCTTTATTCTTTTAATATCTATTCATTTACATTTACATTATAATACTTTGTTTCTATAAAAATTCGAATATGATTTTCTTGTAGCATAATCGCACCTTTTAGAATTTGAAAATTTAATATCCTAAGCTCAAAATCTTAGAAGGGCACATCTAAGCACGTCAAGCAATAAGGTTATTTTTATTTTTATTTATTTATATTTGATTCTCTTATACATTTTCAATTAGACAATAAAAATGTAAAAGGAGCCAAAAATTTCTTTTTAACAATTTTGAGGAAAGGAACATAACCATAGTCTTTCAACATACCAAGAAATCCACAAGAGAATGGAATTGGATAAAGGAGCAAACCTCAATCTGCATGAGCAATTGAGGTTAAATGATTCAATGGGTTGGTTAAATGATTTAATGGATGATTAAGGGCGATGGAGTTGGAGAAACCCAAAGAAATGATCGACTTTTTAACTAAGTTTTAATGAGTTAATTAAAAGGTATTTTAGAATGTATACACATTTTCCATAGTGCTTAAAATGAGTTGTTTTATTCTTGGAACAATTGCATATTAAAGAAGTTATTGAGTTTTGTCAAGTGATAATTGAATGAATATTAACCTAATTTAGTTAAGTCTTTTTATCAAACAGGTGGTATCTTTAACATTGGCCTGATCTTCTTTTTCTATCAAACATACTCCATTACTTAGCAAATTTCTAATAATCAAGACCATAGCTAACAACCCCAATGGACAAGGACAAAAACATAAACAAATTATCTTTAACATTCTCTCCTTTAAATCGAATATTAGCAAACTTTCAGTTTAGCTACAATGTTAAGTGCTCCCTCCAATTGGGTCTTCCATAGTGCAAACTCCAAATAACTTTCTTAGCTTCTAAAATGTAAACAATTTAAGGGACTTAGTATATATATTAACAACCAAGTCATTGCTCTTACAGTAAATAAGATCGATTACACCATCCTTTGTGAGGTCTTTTAAGAAGTGAAATTTAATTTACATCTATATACTTATTTCTTCCTTATAGAACATGCTTTTTTGAGAGTTCTATTACTAAACAATTGTCGCAAAAAATTTTTGTAGGCCCTTTGTTGCTTGAAATCTAGTTCTAAGGATTTTCTTGAATCAAACAACTTCACTTGCACAAGTTGTTGCAAGTACAAATGCATGGTTCTAGGTTTCATATTAAAGAGAATGGTCCATGAAAGTGGTAGTGGAGGTGGTGGGAGTGACATGGAAGGGAGGGATTCGACTTGGAGGCATTGTTCAATGGTGAAAGAGAATAGAAGTAGGATGATATGCAACTATTGTGGATTGTTGATGAAAAGGGAGGCATTACTCGACTCAAGTTCCATTTAGCGCATTCTGATCCAAACATAACAAAAACACAGTAAAATAAGAGATATGTGTGCATGTTGCATAAAAAACCAAAAATAGGAGTGAAGAAAGTTTGCTAATTAGGGATCCGTTAACGATTGTATAACATAGTGGACAGGAAATCTTCTTGGCACAGATGACCTGATGATGATGTACATGCATCTGTGAGGCATGGCTTTTGATGGGTGAGATGCTTCTCGAGTTGCACTATGTGCATCAAAGGCAACGAAGTAGGATCAACAACAACATAAAAAGTTTGTGGGAAGCAAATATAAAGTAGGAGAGTACTCACATCTAGTATTTTTAGGTCGATCACGAAGATCACATAGTATGCAACATAAGACCCCATCAGCACATATACTCCCCTCTTTATAGAAGTCTCCTACTGCAAAACAAAAGAATATCAATGATCTATCCAAATGCGGTGCTATTAAAGAAACAATAGGATGCTTGATAAACAAATTCTTCATTCATGAGAGTATTACACATCATAAAGCAAGCTCTCACCCTTTCAAGAATATGATTGTTGGTGCACAACAAGAAAGTAACTAATAGTTAATTTATTTTAGAATGATTTCTTACATATGAATTTTAGAATGCGAATTGGAACTACATCTCCATATGAAATGAAGACCAAGTATTTAGATATAGATGCAGTAAACGGAAAGCTTATGTGAATAAGAAAAAAGAAATGGAAGACATATGAGTGTACAATCATGTTTAATGGTGGATGAGACTTACAAAAATTAAACATAATCAATTTCATAGTCTATCTAAAAATAAAATAGTATTTCTTAAATCAATCGATCCATCAAGAAACAAATCCAAAGATCATAAGTATATATTCATACTATTAAAAGTGTTATTAAAGAAATCATGCAAGATAATGTAGTCCAAGTTGTCTACAAATAATGGGTCAACATTAGATAACTTGAAGCAAGCTATTAATGAAGAAGTACAACATATAATTGGACTCTTTGTGTGGCACACTCATCTACTGAATATTTAAAGATATTAGTAAAAGAGTAATTATTGCAAAAGTGATAAAAAACACCTAAAAGATAATCAACTTCATTTACAATCATAATTGGTTATTACACAACTGAGAAAGTTTTTGAGTTGTGACATTATTTCCATCAGTTCAAAATTGTGAGTGCGATCATAGAGCTCAAACAGTCTTTTCCACATATCTATTGTGGTATATCAACCAAGTATCGGGTGATACATAAATAAAATAATTCATTAAGTTAAAAATATATAAAAATATTATATAAATTATTAGAAAAATAGATGCAATTAAGTGAGTTAAAAAATAATAAAACAAATTTTCTTTATTTAAGCATTATATAGGATTACATGAAACATTTAGCAAGCGTTATTTATGATAATGCTAATAAAGGTATTTTGTTTCAAACATAATAACTTTAAAATAAAATGACATCCAATTCACCAATCAATACCAAGTTGAATGATAATGGGGATTAACATCATCTTCATCATCTTCATCAATAATTCTATGACGAGCATACAAATCGGGACTATAATTTGCATAGTGAGGATGTGGTTGAAAAGAACGTTCATAACATTAATATGGGTGGGAGATGGACAGGCTGATTCATAATTGAAAAATGCTGTATCTTCAGGCAGTGAGACTAGTATCCAAAACTTCGATAGACAATGTTGCGTTATTAGAAGATTGATCATATCCATATGAATCACTAGATTGTAGTCTAGTAGTTGAAAATTTATTGAAATCATTCTCATTAAAAGCATTGGAAGAACTATCACATCTCTAAAATTATGATATGATCCATCTCCTACTTCCTTAAAATGAGGTTTTGATCCTAAAGCCAATGTTTGGAAGTGTTCACCAATATGATGATGGTTGGATTTTTGTCATGCGCATTGGAATAATCATTATTGTGGAAATTTGTAATCTTTCCAGATATTCGTATTCCCCATATGCATGGTCTATACCCATGATTTATATCTTACGGGATATAAAAATTTTCATCTCCTTGTGCTCATGATATGCCAAGATCAATTTAATTAACATAACCATCATCAACAACACCGTTTGCTCCAATGCCACCACCTGCTCCATTATTCCCACTAGTATTTTTAAAGGCGAAAGCGTAACATGAGACGTTTGCATGTTTGTAAGGTGAGACATAAGCCTTTTGTGAAGACAAATAAAAATAAAAAAACATGAAGCCCTCTTTACCATACTTCACATAAAAGACTACTGTGATAGTCACACAGCTATATATTTTTAGTCAATTTTGTTGCATTTTTTTTAGAAGTTTATGATTCATTTCAATGAAGAATTATGAAATAATCACCAACTTTGTGTTTTGCAAGTTTTGAAAGTAAAATAAACAAATCTAGTAAGAAAAACATAAAAAAATTGGCTAAGGCAGAAATGTCGAGACATAATCTTAGAATGTCGCAATAGAAGTTCAAGGCAACCAGTGGGGTAGTATCGGAACAAGCAGTGATATGTCGCAATAAAGACAAAGCTGAGCTTAAGTTGGAAGTTTAAAGATCGTCGCGACATTTCAAAACTTTGTCGTGACATAATATGAGAAGGATTGATTGAGAAATGTTGCAACAAAGAGTAGATATTTGGAACATATTGAAAATCGGAAAGTGAACTATGTTGCGACAATGGATTTTTATTGTCGCGACATTGCCTGAGAAGTTTCTTAAGAAGTGTCAGAATTATGTCGTGACATAAAAAGCATTGTTGTGACAAGAATGGAAAATAGAAAGCAAGAAGAATGTTGCGACATTCATTTTCTCTATTGCGACAAAGATTAAAGCACATGACAGTAAAGTTTTGTCAAAACATTGAGCACATTAATCGTGACATAAAGAGCGAAGAGAGGAAGAAAGAATGTAAGTAACCAACAAAACATGTCCCTGACGAGAAAATGATAGATTAAAGACAAGTCAAAGTTAAGTTGAATTAAAGCTGACAAAGGTTTGATATCGCGACAAACATTTGAGAGAATGGCAGAAGTTCAGGCATATTGTAATAACCATACGACATAAAGTTTAAGAGTAGCATTGCCAAAGGAAAAAAAAGCTGTATCCGCGACAACAGAAGTTTTATATCGCATCAATCATAACATAATGTTGAGATGGAACTACATCCGCGACACTTAAATTGTGTTGCGATCTGATGAAGCGGTAGGGAAAAAAAAAACATTTGTCGCGACCAAGGTTTTTATGTCATGACATACCATTCAAGTGTTAACACTGCAAGGCATGAAAGAAATAATCGTGACAAAGACATATGTAGAGCTGTTACTAAGATGAATTTAGGCGAGCTACATCGCGACATTTTCAAAAAGTATGTCGAGCATAATTTAGAAAAAGGCATGAAGATTGTCGACATAAAGCGCGGAGCCACAACAAAGCTAAGGGATTAAAGTATGGCTGATGTTGCGACATAATTTTTCTATGTCGTGACAAAGTCGGGCTAGTTTTGGGAATCCACAACTTCAGCCTCGAAATTCAGCTCATAATTTAAAAACCTATAAATAGAAGCACATAAGGCACTGTGCGCAGCTTCCGCTGAACCTGGAACATCTGAATAGCTAGAGTCTCCTTGGTATATTATTTTTCTTTTCGTCGATTTAGTTTCAACTTAACTTTTTAGTTAGTTTTTCTTGGAATTGAGTAGTGATCAGGCCTAAAGTTTCGAGCTGGATTCATTGTAAAAATTTAGTTTTCATTACTGTCTGATTTCAATGGAATTTGGAAATTTTATGGAATTCATTTTATTTCGGTTGCTTGCAATTCCGGTGGAATTTTCTTGATCGATTAGTCATTGTTATTTGTAATCCGAGTTTTGAAGACTGAGCTTTCTCTGGGAATGGACTGGTGTTAGTTATTGTTTTGTTCGCAACAAAAAATGCCATAGTTAAGAAATCTTGCATTTATTGATGGGCATTGTTTTTTTAAATTGGCATTCTTAATATTAGTAGCTTGTACCCAGAAAATGGTTGTATTTTGATCTGATTTCCAAGAGACCCTCTGAGTGACACATAGATGGAGATTCCTGAGAGTATGAAGCAGTTACTTGGGGGTATGTTAGACTAATATTCTGGAACAAATTAACTTTGAAAGATTACTCTGATAGATCACTAATTTACTCATGGTGTGAGGATTAGTTGGATGATGTATTAGTTTAATTGATTAGAGGTTTCTCCTATGTCTGATGAAATGATCTTGATCTCGTGTTAGCATAAATCTAATCAAGGAGATAGAGAGTTTGATCAGATTCGAAGGATGAGATATCAATTAGATTGGAGAAGGCTTGCATTGTCCTATCTATGGGAGGAAGAAATCTTTAGTCCTAGGGACAAGGTGTGAAGTATTGGAAAAGAAAAATACTCAGTTCTTAAAAAGATGATTATACATTCTACAATGTGTTTTACCATATGTTTTGAAGGAATGTATAGTTATAATTAGTGAAATGTATAGTGTGTATGGAAATCTCTAAAGCTATTACCTTGCATCTTTGACAAGTTCAGTTTTCAAACTAATGGCCGAATTATGTTATAAAATGATTATACATTGATCTATTTCCCGGTGCTTTACTCGGTGTGAACTCAAATCTAATTAATTTTGATTTTCTTTTGTTATAACACTTTAAGAATTTTGTTGATCTATTTTTAGTTTAAACAAATCAATTTTATTGCTTTTTTTTGAGTTCAAATAGTAAGAATCTTGATTAGTTAGGGTAATTGATCTTTAGATTTCTCCCAATCCCTCGTGGGAGCGATACTTGAACTTATAGACTATTATTACTTGTATGACTGTGCACTTGCAGAAAATTTCATTTAGACTAAAAACTGCAAATTTTATATAGAGAAAAGATTTATACATTGAAAAGAATAGTGACGACGAGTATTTTGGATTGCTATAGAGAAAAGGTTATAAATCAACAAGTTTTTGTACCGATTCAGGGACTTAGTTTGAGTGCTTTGGTAGCCTTTGTCGGAAAAATGTGCTTATACCACAAGTTTTTTGGCGCCATTGCTGGAATTCTAAACAACTTTCCCGATAGTAGTGTCAAAAATAAATCATTTAGTTTACAACATTCGTGGGATTAGAAGAAGAATTTAAAATCAATATTTAAACCAAGAGGAGTGGTAGAGAGAGAGAGAGAGAAATTGGAGAGGAAGCATTTTCTCTGTTTACATCAAAAAATTTCAGAAAGAATTTTTAAAAAGGTCTTAATTCAGTAGTTGTGTGATGGCGCGTCCGTGCTCGACCGACTCGAAGGCTGAACCGGATCCGGGACGCGGTCCTCTTTTCGAATCCAATTCCTTTTTCTTTTGTCAATAAAACACATTTCCAATGCTCATTTTTGTGAGATATTTATCTTTATGAAAGAAAATATATTTGTATATACTAATTCAACTTAAAGTGGGCCCATCATTTTGTTTTCAATACACATTTTCCATAAAATATGGCATTACATTCCCATTTGGTCCATTTATCACCTTTATACATTACAGAATTATAAGTCGTTTTCAATTCCAAAATATTTACAAAACAAAATCAAAGTTTGTACAAAAAGTGTCAAATATATTTAATGAATGAAGGGTCGGAGTTTTACTTCAACTCCATGAGGCCTTGATGTTGACTCTGAATCGTTACGATCTTTTCCTTCGATACTGTTCACTTTCGGTACCTGGCGATAATAAAACAACGCACTAAGCATTTTCATGCCCTAATGGTTCTATCTGGAGTTCTTTTCTTGCATTTAGGTTTAAGTAAATCATGCATTTTTCTAAATCGATGTCTTTGTATAATTTTTCAATGACCAATGTGGTACAATACATATATGTATATTTTCATTTCATATACATTCAAATTACAATTCATTAGTCATTTCAATCATGCAGTTTCATATGCAATAAGTCATTCAAACACAAATCATACATTTCACAATATTCTTTTCATTTTGCCCTTAAGCGAATTTAACCTATGCTTTCAGTGCACAAGATAACAAATCACCCATTGCCAGTCTCTTTGAGAAATTTGCGAATTCGAATTATAAAAGGTTTTACTGTTTGAGCTGTGTCGGGCTGTTGACTAATTATTAAAAATCATTTTGTGAGAACACTAGATCTTGTCCCATTGGACTAAGATCAGGTGTTATCTTGTTTGGCGCGATCTTGCTCATTTGACGCATTGGTATACCAATCTATCATTAACTTGAATTTAACGGTTAACATTCTATTAAGGGTGCTCAAATCATTCATAGCAATTTACAATAGTGTATATATATTTATATCCAAATACTTGGTTTCCAATACTCATGAAAATTTTCATGTGCAATTCATTTCACAATCAGTTGTATCAAATCAATTTAAAACAAACCAATATGAAATTTATTGCAATTCATTTCAATAAATCCACTTATTTCATAATCCTTCAAACATTTTAGAAATATAGAGAGAAGTGGAGAACAAACCAATTCATTTATGGATCAAGCGTAGCACACATGCATATTCATATAAACTCACTTTTAGATTTATTTTGTCGAAACAAAACACAAAGCAAACAAGGAAGTGTGAAGAACAAACCTTAAAAAGGTTATTAAGCTCTTCAATTCTATCCTTGAAAATCCGTTCTTGGGTCAAGCTTCCTAAGTCACCAACCCTAATTCATCACAAATATGTCACTATCAAAGAAACAGCCAAGAAAAAAAATGCGGTTGTGCATTCTACAGGATTTTGGTTGGGGTTGATGTCTGCACCAATACCACCTTCACTTGAAAAACTTTTGAGGACACACCAGGCCATATTTTGCTCATGCTTCATTCAAAGTATAGCTCTATGAGTCTATTTTTAGCTTGGGTGGAATCATCTCATTTGGATGACCCAAACTCAGGATTCACGGCATTTAATGCCAAAGCCCGGTCGACCATGCCAGCTCACTCGGTTACCTACGGTTATTCTCGATTTCAGGGTTCTTAACTCCATATATTGGTAATGGTTCCTTCCACTCATTTGAATCTATAGTTCTAAGGTTTCTTCTACAATTGGAATCATCCGATTTGGATAAGCAAAAACTCAAGGGTGTGCATTTTACATCCAGAATACTCTAATTTCCAAAGCAGAATCAGATTGTTCTTGCACATAGCTCCACTTTGACGGATTTCTGAGCACTTTGGGGTTACAAATTGCATACTTCCTTCATGTAAATTATTCCCATAGAAGTCTAGTTTATCCAAAATTTTGAATCACTCAATTTGGATGAGTGAAACTCAACTTACAGCCAAAACACCACAACTACACCCAAAACAGAGCAAACCAGTTAGCTACCCGAAACTTACCTTTAAGCCCATATTTTGGAGCCTTAGAGCTACAATTTGCTCTTGGTCCCCGCTATAAATTTGTAGCTCTAGCTCTTATGGTTCTTTACCAATTATAATCACTCAATTTGGATGATTATAACTTAACTTATAGCCAAAACAAAAACAAGAGTTTTGAAAATTTTTGACAAGCAACTCCTTTGAAACTTCATCATTTCCTTTACACAAAAATTCATCAAAACCAATCCAAACCAATCAAAACAATGCAAAAGAACCTCAAAGTGAACTAAAACCATCCAAGAACACTTTACACAAAGCTATGTTTTTCTCGAACCTAAACTGAAAAGGGGTTAGGGTTTGGTTTCTTGTAATCTCTTCCTTTCTCTTCTTTCTTCTTCCTTCTTCTTCTTGATCACTTAAACTCTTGATCTCATGGAGCAAATCACCCTCATAACCTTTTTTCTCTCAACGGTTGCTGAAAAGAAATGCCTAAATAGAACTCTCTCATTCTAAAGACCAATTTGGTCTTAATACTCTAAACCTTCATAATGCCATGTTTGACGTACACATTAATTCCTATTTTTCTCATTTTTTTGCATTTTAGGGCTTGATTTATCTTTCATTTCCACTTCATTTCATTTCATTTATACTTTGGCACTTACATTACTCATTTATGACCCTTAGGTCTCATTTGACATTTTTACCAAATTTATTTGGCTCCTATAAAATTTCCCGGTTTTTATCATTTTTTGTTTTTAGCCATTTAAACTCTAAAAAAATATAATATAATTTATTTTACACCCTGAACATGTTATAAAAAATGTTAGTGTATTTTCGAATGTTACCAACTCTCCTACAGCCAAAGAATTTTGTCCTCAAATTTTTCATTGAAACGATTGAGGTATTGTTATCGCATAACTATTCGCTTTCCCACGTGGCTTCCTCAGTGTGTGGTTTTCTCCTATGATTTTACCAATAGGTCAGCTTTTCAGCAACTCTTTCACTTCTCGAGCCAAGATCTCGGCTCCTCTTCATCGTCGAAATCAGTATGGCTTTCGATCGTCTCAGAAGGAGCATGTGATGGAGTCTATATAATACCTCCCTCGACATTGACACATGGAAAACATTATGAATATTTTCCAACTCTTGAGGTAAAGCTAATTTGTATGCCACTGAACCCACTTTCTCTATCACCTCATATGGCCCAATGAACCTAGGGCTCAACTTACCCTTTTTCCCAAACCTCATTACCTTCTTCCAAGGCAATACTTTCAAAAGCACCTTTTCGCGGATCTCATATCGAATATCCTTTCTTCTCATGTCGGCGTAGGATTTTTTTCTATCCGTGGCCACTTTCAATCTTTCTCTAATCACTTTTACTTTTTCCTCGGTTTCTTGAATCAAATCGGGGCCAATTATCTTCTTCTTGCTTAACTTGGTCCAACACAATGGTGTTCTGCATTATCTTCCGTGAAGTCCTCATGAGGCGCCATTCCAATACTCGGCTGGAGAAGCTATTGTTGTACACAAATTCAACTAGGGTATATGTCTATCTGACTACCCTCATAGTTGATCACCTGACTTCTCGGCATATCTTCAACACTTTGATCCTCTTTACGATTGTCCATCCACTGGGTGGAAGCGCACAGCTTCAAGCACACGATGTCAAGTGAGGTGTCATTTTTTATTTTACTATAAACATAAACTTTAAGCTTGTTCATTCATATAAAGTTAAACGAGTTAACTTGTATCGTATTCTATAGCAATGGATTACAAAATACCACTTTAGCTCCATATATGGAGTGTTCAACATTTACAATATTTACATTATTTACAAAATAAACAAAATTACATATACAAAATAGACCAAAAGGTCTTCCAGTGGGCACCTAGTGATGCGTGGCCTTTGACTGCTGATGTGGATTGTCTTGTCCTCTGGTTTCCTCTTCTGTACCTACACGGATGAAAACACCCGTGCTAAGCTTTACGCTTAGTGGGAATAAATACATATGGATGACCCGTAGCACGGATCATCACACTTCTATACACATGCATATACAAATATAACATTTACATATATTTATCCATTTCTCATATCTACTTTTTCATAGCATGTTTCATTCTTATCATATTTCATATACTTTTCATGTCATCTTTCACTTTACTTCTTGTTCCTGTAACTGTATACTATCATCGCATAGCAGTGTTATACTTCTCATATCATATCATACGCTTTACATATACTTATCATTTTCTTTTATTTTTCATGCCTACAATAACCTTAAAAGCGGATGCGGGAAATAACTGTATGTACCCGAAGGTACTATCACTGTATGAGACAATGATCTCTATCTGTATGATCCAAACGGGGCCACTACAATGATCCAAACGGGATCTATGTCATCGACCTAAACGGGGTCTCGATATCTGTAAACTGTATGATGCAGCAACTATATCCCTATAGGCATGCCTATCTATCCAACTACCCGGTCTTAAGCAGACAATCATTTTTATTATGTTTTCTTAACAATCTTTCAGGTATTGGAAAAAGATATCTCATATACATGAATACCTATTGATATCATGTATACTTATGAGATATTCATTTTCCAAACAATCTCTTATAAACATTTAAGCATGCTTTTCATAAAACACAATTATATATGTATTATCTTTAACTTTCATAACACATGTTATCATAATCATATTACTATGGTGCATTATTTAATATAACAATACATTTATATAACTTAGTTATACAATTTTAGTTTCTATAACCAGTGCGCACGAACGGTTCTAGGCAACTCCTAGGTAATTTCGGACCCTACTTTCTTCATGAAAGTCATTCTCCCCGATATCTAGATTTTGTCTGAGAGACCAGATATCTCATTTGGACCCGATTATAACTCAAGTTATGTTTAAACTCTTGGAATTACTCTGTAGTTCATTTAATTTGTTTTGAGGCAGTTTCGAGGACTAAATTGTTTCCTTACTTTGTGAATTTTCTAGGTCCCGATGGGGTCGAAATTTGGATATACTTATTTAAGGAAGATTTGTTCTCCTAGTCTAGTTTACCAAAGAAATTTGAATCGACTCAATTTGGATTAGTGAAAGCTCAACTTATGGTCTCATCTCAAAAGCTACTCCCATAATCAAAGCGTATCGAGAATTGTAGCAAATTGACACGAAGCAGAGCTTCATTTTAATGAATTTTAAGGTACCACGGGGTCCAAATTTACATACACCTATTTCATGAATATTTGTTCTTCTAAGTCCTGGTTACCCAGAAATTTGAATCACTCAATTTGGATGAGTGAGACTCAACATGGCCTAAATACCGCGCTCCGAAATCCAAAGCGTATCAAAATTATGCAAATTGACCAGAATAGAGCTTCACTTTGACGAATTTTATGGGTACCCTGGGGTTCAAATTTGCATACACTATTTCAGAGAGATTTGTTCTTATAGAAGTCTAGTTTACCTTAAAATTTGAATCACTCAATTTGGATGAGTGAAACTTAAGTGGTCTAAATACCAAAGCGCAGAAATCCAAAAGCGTATCAAAATTATGAGAATTGACCCTGACTTGAAAACTACTTTGACAATTTTATAAGGTACCACGGGGTTCAAATTTGCATACACTTATTCGAGGAGATTTGTTCTTATAGAAGTCTAGTTTTTTTTTTTTTTTTTTTTTTTTTTTTTTTTTTAACAATTTAAATCACTCAATTTGGATGAGTGAAACTTAAGTATGGTCTAGAAGTATCTGCTTTGCTCAGAAATCCATGTATAAAATTGTGGCAATTATTTGAAATAGAGCTTCACTTTGTGAATTTTCTGGTGCACTTGGGGACAGTTCAAATTTGCATACACTTATTTCGAGGAGATTTGTTCTTCTGAAGTCTAGTTTACCAATTTGAATAAACAAATTTGGATGGTGATATTTGAAAACAAAACATGGGTTGAAAAAAAACGAATAGCATCTCCCCTATAACCCAACATTTTCTCTATACAAATCTTTCATCTATTGAGGACCACAACCAAATCAACAAGGATTATACACAAACAAAGAGGTATTCCAAACCTCCAACCAAGTATCCATAAAAAAAATCCATAAAAACAAGTCCATACAAATCTCATACATGTTCCATGCTATAATCCATAGAAAACCATACAAATCCATACCTTTGATCTATTTTTTTCTCCTTCCTTCTTCCTTCTTCTCTTCTCTTCAGCCTTGTTCAAAGCACCTCTCAGCCCATTCTTCTGTCTTTATATATACAACAGTGGAGCTCTCAGCCTCTCAAGACCAAAATGAGCTATTTTGGTGTATCTCATCCTTATTTATTGATTTTCTTTCCCTTTTATTTATTTCTTGGTCTGTCTTTTATTTCATTTGTATTTCCAACATGTTATACTCTACTTTAGCATACAATCTTATGAGATTATGACCCATAGGTCTAACGTGGTAAATTGCAATTTACCCTTGTATCTTATGTGCAAAATTCCGGGTTTTGCTATTTTATTTTTAGCATTATTTTATTAGGAAAAAAAAAAAATATACATTACTTTTATTATACCCCAAAACATGTTACTCATGTCATGGTATAATTTGGGATTATTCTGAAGGCAATGTTGAAATTCGATCGAGTGCCAAAGCCTCTTGCAACTTTCCTAAAATCTCGAGGTAAACCTCGGATCTCTATATGAAATGATCGATATTGGAATCCATGTAACTTGAACTATTTCCCTTTATGTAAAGCTACGTACGACTTGTCAAGTGAATGAGTCGGTTCTCAACGATAGGAGGTAATTTGTCTTAGATCAATCGATTACACTACGACCTGAGTGAATCATGCTTTCTTCTTGTCCTTGACCAGCAGACCATAAAATCCATTTTGATTCGGTCCCATTTCCATTCGGGTATTTTAATAGGCTGCAATATTCCCGAAGGAACTTGATGATCTACCTTCACTTTTTGACACACCATACACTTGGTCACAAATTTTGATACATCTCTTTTCATTCCAGACGACCAGTATGAAGTCTTTAAATCCTAATACATCTTTATGCTATCACGGTGCATAGCAAAAGATCCACTGTGTGCCTCTTCAAGAATGGATTTCTTCAATTCATCGTCATTAGGTACACAAACCCGATCTCATGTCTGAGATGTTATATATCTTGTCTTTTCTTTATGGCTACAAGTTTCTTTCCCCACTCTATTCGTTTTACAATTGGAGCATTTCTTGTATATCATTCTTTTGTGCCTTTAGCACTGTTTAACAAATCAGTTCACTTGTCTAGTGCCACTATTGCACCATGGTTTGATAATGTGAGTAGGCATTCAACGCTCGAAGCGTTTGTACTGACTTTCTACTCAGAGCGTCTGCCATTACATTAACCTTCTCGGGATGATAATTGATCACACAATCATAATCAGCAGTCAATTCCATCCATCTCGTTGTCTCGATTAAGCTTTCTTTAGATGGCTTGAAAATGTGCTTGAACTTTGTGATCGGTGTAGATGAAACACTTTTCTCCATAAAGATAGTGTCTCCAAGTTTTCAATGCAAACATAATGGTGGCCAATTCAAAACATGCGTGGAGTAGTTCTTTCAGCGACTTCAATTGCCTTAAGCATAATCTACCACTTTACCCTTTGCATGAACACATCAAATCCATTTAATGAAGCATCACTAAAAATCATGTATTGTGTTGCGTAGGTCGGTGGTAAACAGATGCCTCGATTAAGAATGCTTTCAACTTAAAGTGGCTTGAAGCTTTTCATCACTCCGATCACATTTTTCTGCGGAGCAATCTTGTCGTGAGGCCACGGATCATTAAACATACTATGAACTACAGTAGTAACCTTCGATCCCTAGGAAACTACGCGGTGACATTTCTCGGTGGTTTCTAATTCAATAATCACCTATATCTTCCTTGGATCACTCAAATTCCTTCTTTGATATAATGTATGTTGGGTGATGAAGGATTGCTTTAAATTATCTTGTATCTTTTTTCTTTTCTCGGGTTTCTAGCACTTTGTTTCGAAGGGTGTTTATCATGTTCCGATCCTTTGAATACGCAAGGATGTCATCTGTAAACACCAAGACAAACTGATCCATACGGTCGGAAAACACGATTCATTAAGTCCATGAAAGCCGCTGGAGCATTTGTCAACCCAAACGACATTACAAGGAACTCATAATGTCCATACCGCGTTCTAAATGTCGTCTTATGCGTCAGCATCCCTTAATCCTTAATTGATGATACGAGATATAAGTCAATCTTGAAAAGACACTTGCACCTTTCAATTGGTCGAACAAGTCATCAATCATGAGTATGAATCTGTTGTTGCTATTGCATCATTTTGCGTTCGGTTGCACATAATCAGCACCTGATCGAAGCATACCATCTTTCTTTTTAACAAGGAGCACTGGAGCTCCCTATGGTGATATACTCGGACAAATAAATTCATTCTCTAACAATTCTTACAACTGAAGCTTCAATTCTTTTAACTCCACCGGAGCCATTCGATATGGTGTAATGGATGCCGGAGTGGCACCGTGAACAATGTTGATTGAGAGCTCAATCTCTCTCTGTGGAGGCAATCCTAGTAACTTCTCCAGAAACACATTCGGATAATCACTAACTATAGGGATGTCCAATAAGCTAGGCTCTGCCTTTTTCGTATCAATCACATACGCCAAGTAGGCTTCACACTCCTTTCGAACCATCGTTCTAGCAATAGTGGCGGATATCACATTAGAGAGGTGGTTTGACCTCTCGCCGATAAAAGTCACTTCCTTTCCACTCGGTGTCCTTAAGGTCACTCTCTTCATTCTACAATCAACTACCACTTGGTGTTGGGATAACCAATCCATCCCCAATATCATCATTCTACAAGTGACGACTGATCAAATCTCACGACTGTACTCTCATTCTAATGGGACAATATCTATAGTCTCTATTCGCAACAACACTATTGGGCGTTGAACTTTCCATGCTTACTTATTAAGACGACAAAGATCCGCCTCAGAGTCACGTCATCCTTTATATGCAAATGCAATGCATGTCATAAACAATTTCAAAAATTTCAAAATCATTTGTAGAAAGCCTAAACCTAGGCTCTGATCTGCATTAAAATGTGACGACCCGTGTCGCGTACCCGACCTGACCAGTTCTTTGTCAGGGACGTAGTCTGTTTCGAATCCAATTCATTTTTATTTTGTCAGTAAAACACATTTCCAATGCTCATTTTGTAAAGTATATTTATCTTTATGAAATATATTTATATATACTAATTCAACTTAAGGGCCCGTCATTTTTGTTTCAATGCATTTCCATTAAATATGGCATTACATATTTAGTGATATCTTATACATTCAGAATGGAAGCTATCTGGCTTAGTTTTCAATGCCAAAATATTTACAAAACAAAATCAAGTTTGTATAAAAAAGTGTCAAATATGTTTTCATGAATCTGGGGTGAATTTTACTTCAACTGCGTGAGACTTGAAGACAGACTCTGAATCGTTGCGGTCTTTTCCTTCGTACCTGTTCACTCGGTACCTATGCGATGATAAAACAATGCGCTAAGCATTTTCATGCCTAGTGGTTCTATACAGTTCTTTCTTCATTTCAGTTTAAGTAAATCATGCATTTTTCTAATCAGGTAAAGTGCATGAAATTTTCCTGTGTGGACATTATTGTGTGTGCACATAACTGTAATTATATATTTGTGTGTGTTAATATTATTATTACCCAATTACATGTATATTACCTTTTATTATTATTGATGCCATTGTATTGAGTATTGGCAGCTACCTTATATTGACGATGAGTCAAATATGCTGCTGTCATATATTTTCATTTTACGTATACATTCAAATTACAATTCATTGGTCATTTTAATCACATGCAATTTCTATGCAATAAATCATTCAAACTTCAAATCATGCATTTCACAATTTTCTTTTCATTTTGCCCTTAAGCGAATTTAACATGCTTTCGGTGCGAAGGAGATAGCGAATCATCGGCGCAGATCACGTGTACGCGAGCGATATAAAAAGGTTTTATAACCTGATGCGGTCCCGTTGGGCTCTTGACTGATTATTCATCATTCGTGACGTGCGAATCTTTGTCCGTTGGCTGCGGATCAGCGTGACGCGTCATTAAGTTGTTTATATCGCATTCATTG
Source organism: Tetrastigma voinierianum (assembly GCA_016808115.1). Taxonomy (NCBI): domain Eukaryota; kingdom Viridiplantae; phylum Streptophyta; class Magnoliopsida; order Vitales; family Vitaceae; genus Tetrastigma; species Tetrastigma voinierianum. The sequence continues at coordinate 56,414 of JAEQBH010007314.1, read as the reverse complement.
ACCCTTATTGGTATACCAATCTATCATAACGAATTTACGCGATTGTGTTTATTAAATTTTATCGATGTGATTCATGCTGTTTTACAATAGTATATATACATTTATATCCAAATACTTGGTTTCCAATACTCATGAAAATTTTCATGTGCAATTCATTTCACAATCAATTGTATCAAATCAATTTAAAACAAATCAATATGCAATTTATCGCAATTCATTTTAAAAAATCCACTTATTTCATTATCCAGCTACCAATCATTTTAGAAATAGAGAAAGTGGAGAACAAACCAGATTCATTTATGGCTCAAATGGAGCACACATGCATATTCATATAAAATAATACCCAGATTTATTTTGTCAAGCAATCCTGTGAAACGAGAAACAAGGAAGGAAGTATGAAGAAAAAACGGGTTGTTACTCTTGATTCCCTATCTCGGAATCACGTTCTTGGAATTAAAGAAAACTCATAGTCATGGCCTTAAGACCATGAAAATTCAAATTTTATAAGAAATGGTAAAACGGTAATTTCGGTCAAGAATTCGGAATTTTTCTAAATCTCGGATGATGAAACGGGGACTTTGGTACATTGCAGGCTGTCATGAGGGAAATCCCAGCTGCGTTGATTAGTGGGAGGTGTGCAGGGCCGATCGAATTTCACGTTTTTCGGGGCACCGAGGGTGGCATGGGACACTTGGCACGTAATGAGTGGATCACAGGGTGCCACATGTCAAGTGTAGGATGTCTCAAACAAAGGGCTCAAGTGGGACCCTTAGGAGACATGTGGCTTGGCATGCAGTGGGATGTGTCCCGAAAATAGATGGATAAAGGGGATAAGGTAATCCAAAGGCCAATGAGAGGGCGGCTTGAAGTGGCGAGGAGTGGACATCCGCTTGGCCCGTCTTGGACAAACGCGGTGGGATGGGAGGAAGAGAAGAACATAAAAAAATAGGAGAGGAGTTGTAGAGAGAAGCTCTGCACGCTTCTCTCAGTTACTGCTTGATCTATTCGGCGGTTTGGGGTGTAGCAGAGGGAAAGTTTTATCCTCGCGGCTAGGCTTCATGACTTCAGGAACATTGGTTTTGAAAAACTCCCGAGGTGAGGTTTTCTCGTACTTGGTTTAGTCTTTGGCTAAGAACTATACGAATGGTTGGAGTGTTTGGGGCCTGTATGGCCGAAATTTTCAGTCCGAAAGGTTGGAACTAAGTGATTGGGTTTTTAGGACTGTTTTCGAACAGTCTTGACTTTGTTTGCTTTGGGCGGTTCAGGGCGGTGCTGCTGGTGTTAATTAGCCTGAGTGTGTTGTTTTGATGTTATTGAAGCAGATGAATAACATGTTGATTGTGTGGGCCGCAGTGATATATGCATACATGATAAATATTAACGCTGAGTTGGTATGAGATGGCATATTGCATTTCATATGCGGGGACACCATAAAGCTTGATGAGTGCGTGCATGACGCATGATTACGGAGGGGTTGACCAACAATTATTTATCGGAATTGTCGCTAAATATATATGTATCAGGAGGAGAGGTTTTCCACAAACGAAGCAAGTATCTTTGTTTTGAAGAAATGATCTCATCATACCATGTATTGGTGCATGTGAAGTGGTGGGATTAGAGGGCAGCGTGGGATAGTGTGTGAACATTGTTGAAGTAGGAATATGTGCATGATTTGTGAATGTTTTGTTAATTATTATGGGGCATGGGTGGGAGTAACCTATGGAGAGAATTAAGCCTCTTGGGCATTCTCAATCAAAATTAGTGAGATAAAGATCTGAAGGTGCATGGGATGGAACATCAGGGGACTGTGCAGAAGAAAGGAGCCTGAGTGAGCCTCTGCACATGATAATAGTCTATGGGTGAAAAATTACAGTTTGTCTTTGTATTAAAGAACAAGAGTTATGTTAGAAAAAATTTGTATAATAAATCGTTTTTTATTGAAAAGTTTCTTATTTGGTTTCAGTGGTAGCCCACAATAATGAGACTAATTGTGTGTTTGAGTGTGGAACAAAAGAACAAAAATGGGGGAGTGGAGTTGGAGCGCGGGGAGGCCAAAATGGACTACTACCCTTTGTGAGGCCTCGATCGTGACAAATTTGTTCCTTTATCGCGACGAGGAGTCTGAGCAGGCGCCGCGGCCGGGCTGTATGCGTAACGGGGGTGTGCTAGGCTGGCACGGGTGCCCACATGTGGCGGTACGTAGTGCTCAGCGGCGAGAAATTCGGCTCCGTGTCGGAATGGGAGTGCGATGTCGTGGCCAGGGGCAGGTTGGGACTGGGCGGGCGGGGTCGCGACGGGAGCCCTTTGGGCATAAGGGTGGTGTGAGAGTGTGCGTTTGAAGGGGTTGGATAGAGCCCGAGGAGGCCTTGTGTCGTGACATGGAAGCGATTGTCGCGATAGGGGACCCGATCACTCCTCTGTTGTGTGAGAATTCTCGCGTCGCTGACGAGGAGAACTTAAGAAGATGCGTCGACGAAAACTTCTTGTCATGACAAGGACGACAGTTTAGTGTCGCAACATAGCCTTCTAGTGTCGTGACAAGGCAGGGCTGGCTGGGCGACCTCATGACCGAACGCATGTGACAGCGTGTAGTAGCGCGACAAAGCAACGCGTGAAGTGTGGCGATCGTGGCGGCGCTGGCAAACCCTCGATGTGAAGATTTTGGTCGTTGTGCGTGTTTGAGTCATGTTCATGGACTGTAATTCCACGAGCTGTGCAGGCTGTGTTCATGGAAACGATTTAAAAAAAAAAAAAGAGTACAAAAATGACCACGAGATTCTTGGGGTGTCACACCAACCCCTAATCAAATGCAAAAATATGTCACTATCAAAGAGTAACCCAAGAAAAAAAATCAGTTGTATTCAAGTTTGGATTTATGATTGATATCTACCACATTCACATTCACTTGAAAAATTTTACGGGGACTTTGCATGAAGACCATCATTTTCTCATTCTTATTTTACAGCCTAATAAAATTATGGCTTGATGAGTCATTTTTGGTTGGAATTGGAATCATCTCATTTTATGGATGACCCAAACTCAAATTCTGGCATTTAATGCCAAAGCGATCATTATACTTTAGCTGCTGAATTACTATTATTCTGTTTCTGAGAAGTTGCTCCATAAATTGGTAATGGTTCCTTCTACTCATTTAAGCTATAGTTCTAAGGTTTCTTATCAATTTGAATCGTCGATTTGGATCATACTTCAGTTATTGTATTTTACATCCGGACTCTTTCTAATTTGCAAAGTAGAATCAGATTGTTCTTGCGCAAGCTCCACTGTGGATTTTATGGGCACTTTGGATTTACAAATTGCTTATACTTCCTTCACATAAATTATTCCCTAGAAGTCTAGTTTGTCAGACACTGAGATCACTCAGTTTGGATGTTAGGGAAAATAACTGAACCAAACACCACAAACACACCAAAGCTTGAGAGCATATCTTTATGCCGAAACTTGCTTTAGCCCATATTCGGGAGCCTTAGAAGTGCAAATTTTCTCTGGTCCCTTCTATGAAATTTGTATCCTAGCTCTTGGTTCTTTACGATTATAATCACTCCTTGCAGTTTGGATGGTATAACTTAACTTATAGCCAAACAAAAGCAGAGGGTTTTGAAATTTTTTGACAGCAACTCCTTTGAGAAACCATCATTTTCTTTTAATTCATCAAAACCAATAAAACCAATCAACAGTGATCTGAAAAACATGGCTGAACTAAAACCACGAGAACACTTACAAGTAGGTCTTTTCACTGAGCTGACTTCTAAAGAAAAAGAGGGTTGGGTTTGGTTTCTTACCTTTAAATCTCTTCCTTTCTCTTCTTTCTTCTTCCTTCTTCTTCTTGATCATAAACTCTTGATCTCATGGAGCGAATAACCCGCTCATCTCCTTTTCATATCTGACGGGATTTTGTGACAAAATGCCTAAATGAGAGACTCTCTCTCATTCTAAAAGATAATTGGTCTTAATACTCCTAAACCTTCATAAGACCATGTTTGGCTTACACATTAATTCCTATATTTCCCATTTTGCATTTTGGAGCTTCATTCCTCTTTCATTCCACTTCATTTCATTTCATTTATACTTTGGCACTTGCATTTTTTATTTATGATATAGTTATATTTGACATTTTATAAATTATTTGGCTTTTATAAATTTGCAGGTTTTATCATTTTTAGTTTTTAATATTTAAACTCAAAAAAATATAATTTAATTTATTTTACACCCTGAACATGTTATAAAAGTGTTAAGATTATTTCATGAGAAGATTAGAGCTAAATAAACTTCTTTGAGAAATGTTTTTTGTGGAAACTCTCAATAGTATCTAGTTTTCTCACTTCTGTTCAGTTTTGATCTTGGTGTGTTTGCATTCGAGAGAGATCTTTATGGATAAGAAAACTAAATGGGTGCTGCCTTTCTGGACATAGAATTTGGGCTGTGAAATGGAAGATTTAGAGTGACCCAGACCAGTGGTTATGGCGGAGTGAAAGAGACTCCTGTAGCTACTAAGCATTCTGTGAAAACCTCATGAGGGGAGAGAAGAGAGAGAGAGAGAGAAAGAGAGAGAAAGAGCAGGTGCACACAGGAGGCAGTCATTAGAGATGAATACTCTGCGTGAGACAACTGCTATAGAGGCAGCAAACTTTGAGTTAAAAACTTTGATCACAATAGTGCGGTAGCATCAATATACTAACCATCTAGTGAAGACCCCAATGAGCATATGGAAGGATTGCCAGTGTCAACCAAATACAATAAAGCTAAATGGGGTGAGACTTGAGGTGATTAGTGCAACTCTTCCCTTTTTCATTAAGAGATGTGAAACCACTTGGTTTGAATCAACGCCTTATGGATCGGTGAAACGATTAGGGAAAGGATTGGTGGAGGCTTACATGTGAGATTCTTCCATTTTCCCTCACTTTCGAGAAATGAGAGGGGGAAATCATAGTGTTTAAACAAGGGAGATTGATGAAAGTATCTAAAATGCATGGGAGAGATATAAGAGATTCGTGAAAAGATGCCCAATGCATAGAATAGATTTGAGCGCCACCAGGACTGAGTTGTCTTTTACCCGATATGTTACCTCAAACTATAATTGATGTGGCTTTGTTGTGGTGCATTAAAGGAAAAGAGTCTTTGAAGAATGAGATAGTTGATTGAAGATCAGCCATGCTCGCTCTGAGAGCCCCATCTAGGAGCTTTGGGAGCGTGAGGCTGAGAGAAAATGAGGTGATAAGAAATTTGGCTATGATGAAGCTTTCAAGGTGAGTGAAACCGATGCATTGATAGACAAGCTGGGAAATTAAAAGATAGAAGAATGCATTTGGCTTTGTGATAGGAATAGTGGAAGGAAATGAGCGGAAGAGTAGTGTTTATAAGGGACTAGCCCATGAGGGTCCCTATCAAGTTGAGGTTTAGTTTGTCAATGTGACCAGAGGAAGCTAGCTTTGGCAGCCTTAACGCCAGCCATTTTACACACCGGCGCTGGGGAACTATGAGAATTTCTCATATGGAGGTGGAGCACAACAAGGTCCAAGACCAGTGCAGAATTTTCAACAACAGTATGCTCCACATGGGTTCCAGGGACAGCAGCAACAAGGGAGTTAGAGAGTAGAAAATTAGAGACAAAGAAGATCTCAACCCTTTAAAGATCAAATGTTGACATTCATGGGAGAGAATAAGAGGCTGCTGAATATTCATAAGCAAAAATTTGCTGACCTAGCAACATTTCACTCAAACACAAATGTGTTTTAGGCCAACACTAATGCCTCTCTAAAAAATTTGGAGACATAAGTAGGGCAGCTGGCCCTAGCAATGCAGAACCAGTCTAATGATGCCTTTCCAAGTGATACAAAGAAAAATCCTAAGGATTGTATGGTGGTGACTCTTAGGAGTGGCAGAGATTTAGAAAGCAGAAAGGAAAATGAGAAGAAAAATACTGAAAAATAAGAGAAAGAAGAAACTAGAAAAGAGACCAAGTTGAAGCGGTTCGAGAGTGGGCGAAGAGACTAAGAGAAGAAGAGGTGCGATGACGACAAGTGGAGAAAAGAGGGCGAAAGAAAGAGGAAATGCAAGCCTACATGCCTGTTGTTCCTGTAAAACCCCGAAAAATTTAAAATTTTCTAAAAGTAAATAAAAAAAATTAATTAAATAATAAATTGTTGAAATGGCTCAGGGAAGCCTAGAAAATTCCCTAGAGCTCGGATAGCAACGGAGCTGTGATGGTCGTCTCTCATAGCGATAGCTTCGGAAAAGTTTCTTGCAAATTCACTAGGTGGTGGGGTTCTTTATGAATTTTAAATTAGGTATCTAGTAACCCTAGGAACGAGATTTTCTTGAATCTCGAGGATTAGAAACAACGAAATAAATTGTTTCGGGATATAAACGAACCCGGACTGGTTGTGGACTCGTGGCACAAAGTGGGCCCCACGTCCAACTTATGCTTAAAGAGACAAAAAAGAAAAGAAAAGAGAAATGCTCATTTTTGGAGGGGAACCGGCAGTGGGTTGAGTTAGAGAGAGAAAGGAGAGAAACTCCTCCTTCTCTCTACGATCTAAGGAGATCGGATGAGTGTTAGGAATCCGTCAAACCAAAATTTAAAGTTCATCTACTTTCGGCAGAAGGCTATCCGTGGTACCGACAACACCTGATTTAATCGAGAAGATTTCGTGTTTGGAAGATAGAGAAAATGCTTGCTTCTCTCTAAGATCTATAGAGCTCGAGGGTAGTGTAGATCTCTCAGCGTTGGGCCCAAGACTTAAAGTCGGAGTACTCGTCGAGGGCAACGCATGGACATCGAAATCAAGAATTATCGTCGATGATTCGAGTGGAAGTTCGGGAAGGTCGTGGGTCTCGGGTCTTCGGGACTCCAAAAAGTTTCATCTTCGCTCCAAGAGGTAAGGAACCTTCCTACTCGGGTTTATATTTCATCTAAATGTTGTCTTGGTCTTGGTTGGGCCCTAAGGGCTGTTTGGATTATGTTCACAGAACCTGAAAGAATTGTATTTTTGCTGATTTGGAGTTGTTTTGTTAGAAGTTGATTTTAGAAATTTAAGTTTGGGACGGGTTTGTGCCATATTTATGGCTGGTGTGGACTCAATTGGGACGGGTTTGTTGTTGGGTGAAAGGGTTGTTTCCGGGATGAGTTTGGGTCGGATAAATAGCATGTACGAGAGCTTCAAAGGAGCCTCGGTAACGCATTTTCGTGGGTTTCTGCTTCTTTGCCGATCCCACTTTGTTCCTCTGAGGCCTCCAACTTGGACTGACCATAACTTTCATTCCAGCTACGACTTTGGGTGCGTTGAACTCTATGGAAAACCGCTGAGTCTAGAATCCATCCATATATAACTTAATGAATTTTGGACTCATATTATGTCCGAAAATGATGAAAAACTAGAAGCAAACCTGCTACAGCGCGTAAGATTCTTTGTTAATATAAGAGGTCTCCAACTTTGGGCTGACCATAACTTTCTTGTTAGAACTTGATTCAATACATGTTCTTGGACTCTATGAAAATATCTTGGAGTCTAAGAATCCGACCATATGCTTTCAATGAAATTGGTGCACACATCCTTGTTGAAAAAAATTGATTGTTACAACAAATTAATGCTAATTGTTGGTTGTGGATGTGAGTTGTGTGTTGAAGTGGCATTACATGGCAGGTTAGTAGGCTATCTTAGGTGCATGATATGCCATGAATTAGCCTAGAAATGAGGTGTGTCATTACTTGCCACAAGAGTAGTGACTTGATGAAATGTTAACATGTGTTTGTGTGATTGATTGAAATGGCATTTCTTGGTTAAGAGTGTATGCTTGGATGTCGATATGTGTGCTCTAACATATTGGGTTTGTGATGTGTTTCGTGTGGACATGGATGTGCATGGAATATTTGTAGGATAGTTTATTGGGCATTATGCGCCATGATGTAGCCTAGGGATTGAGTATGACATTACTTGTCACAAGTAGTAGTCGGAATGATGTTGATGCATGCTTGTTTGATGTGTTGACGCCAGATGTGATAAATGTTGAAGTATGATTGCATGTATATTAGCGTTTAATGAATGATCTTTTTGTGGCTGCATTAGACATGAGTGTCCATGGTACCGCGATTGGAGTGTAATATGGTATAGAAATTGTCCCATGTGAGGTCTTTATACATTGGACAGCATGACTTGGGTGCAATGGCACAGTACATTGCAGGTGCGAGGACATGTGATGGGTGTGAGGGGAGTACATGGTCGTTGTCATTCACCGTCAACGGTAGATGGGTTGTGGACTAGTACTTTGGATGAAGAGTCCAATGGAGATCCATAGTTTGCATGGTGTTGCGAGGTTAGGAAATGGAAATGGCTCATTGCATTTCACGTGCATTAGGAACACGAGGCATTGGATTGATGCATGAGGTGGTTCGTGAAGTATTTCGGAGGGTTGACCAAATATGTGTTATCGGAGTATGCCCAGATTGATATGATATACATCGGAGGATTGTCCACAAAATAGATTATCGGGTATCATTGTTATATCGGGTTGTCCATATATTGTCAATCGTCGGAGTATGCCTGAGTGATATACATCGAAAGGGTTGTCCACAAAATAGATTAATAAATTATTGTCCATTATTTATATCGGGTTGTCCATATAATGTCAATCGTCGAAGTATGCCCAATTGATATACATCAGAGGGTTGTCCACAAAATAGATTATCGGAGTGTGTCCATTATTTATATCGGAGGGTTGTCCACAAGTAAACATAAATACCTTTGTTTGGAAATGGTTTTCATTCATGGAAAAAGGCATGTTTGAGGGAGTCGGTGAGGACTTGATACGTGGGGCATGATGAGTCGCGTCTCATTCATGACAAGTGGGATTCTATGCTAGGATTGCATGTCCTAGGTTAGTGTGTGCTTGGTTGTTTGACCATTCATGTGCATTTAGGTGGGGAATAGTCCTTGTAGGACTTGTCTCTACTGGACGTTAGCTAACCCCGTCGTGGGACCCCCCTTTTAGGTACAAGACATGTGCAAGTAGACGGTGCTCCTTAGAGGCCAACATCATGAAGCGGGCTGGATTGTGGCCTTGATCCATGTTTTGTATATTATATTAGAACATGTTAGTTTTAATATAATGTTTTGTATTAAGTGATGTAATAACTCTTGGTAGCCCGGTGATATAGATTGTATTTATATGGATAAACGGGCCCTACGTGGCCATTTTACTCGTATGTGGACCCGGTGTGGTCGTTGTATAATATTGGGACAGATTGCCATGAAATTGCACAGGTTGTATTTTGGGTAAAGCTCCCCGTACAAAGGAGACTCTGCTCGATTTTCGTTAAATCATGAGTCCTGGGAAAAGGGGACTCAATGGTGTAGTGTCGGGTTACTCGACATCCACGAATCTTCTGCGGGTTGATGGGTTGTCAACGGACCCTCAGGATTTGGGGTGTCACAATTCCATTCCCTCAGAGACTTCAGAAAACAAAAAGGGAGGAGCAGTTCTCTAGATTCTTGGATATGTTTAAGAAGATAGAGATTAATATACCTTTTGCTAAGGCATTGGCTCAGATGCCTAACTATGCTAAGTTTATGAAGGACATTCTAAGTAAGAAAAGGAGAATTGCTGAAGACGGAGTGGTGAGTTTGACAGCCACATCGGTGCGATAATCCGGAGGAGCACGATGAAGATCACGGGATCACGGCGGCTACCGTACACCATTGGGAATGTTGAATTTAAGAAGGCTTTGTGTGATTTAGGGGCAAGCATCAACTTAATGTAACTGTCTGTAATGAAGAGACTGAATTTTGGGGGAGCTTACTCCCACAGCTATGACCATCGATGGATGTAAGCGATGTTTTTGAAGGTGCCTTGAAGATGTACTCATCAAGGTGGGAAAATTTATTTTCCCTATGGACTTTGTAGTTATGGATATGGAGGAAGATACACAAGTTCCACTGTTGCTTGGAATACCTTTCCTGGCCACTAGAGCTGCCTTGATAGATGTTAAGAAAGGAGAACTCACTCTTAGGGTGGGAGATGAAGCAATGCACTTCAACCTAAAAAAAAGCCTGAAACAATCTAAATGTGAAAGTACAGATTGTAAGACTGTAGAAACAATAGTTCCTATCAATCCTGAACTGATTTTGGGTTGTAATTTTTAGAATTCAATCAATGAAAATGAGATGAATTTCCAGTATCTTGAGGATCTTGATTGTGAATTTCTGACTTCTAGTTTTGATTTAAAGGAAATAGTCTTAAGTTTGAATGCGAGAGAAAGAAAGAAACAGAAAAATCAAGCGACAATGAAAGAAAGAAAAGAAAAGGAAGCAAGTTCAAAGGGTTAACCTTGAAAGTGCAGAGACACTTGAAGTATGCTTTCTTAAGACCAAAAAAAGAAAAACATGTGATTATATCAGATGCATTGACTGAGCTTGAAGAAAAGAAAATGCTAGAGATTCTCAGTAAATACAATGAAGCAATTGCTTAGTCAGTAGAAGATTTAAAAGGAATCAGCCCTTCTATTTGCGTGTAAATCTCTGGAGAAAATCTTGGACCTCCATTGAACATCAAGAAAGTGAATCCATTAATGAAAAATTGTCGAGAAGAAAAGAATACTAGGGAAACTGGCTAATGCGGGCTTTATATGCAACCTCGGAGAGTCTTAGGTGAGGACCCCGGTTCATGTGGTTCCCAAGAAGGGTGGATTCACTGTAATCATAAATGAGAAGAATGAATTGATTCCTACAATAACTGTGATAGGATGGAGGGTGTGCATTGACTACAGAAAATTGAACACTGCAACCATAAAGGATCACTATCCTTTACCCTTTATTGATCAAATGCTGGACATGTTAGTAGGACACCCCCATTTCTGTTTTCTTGATGGATATAATCAGATTGCCATAACCCTTTAGGACCAAGAGAAGACTACATTTACATGTCCTTATTGCACCTTTGATTTTAGAAGGATGCCATTTGGATTATGTAATGCTCACCTTACACTGCAAGGAACCATGACGTCTATGTTCTTAGATTTGGTGGAAAAGGCTATGGAAATCGTCATGGATAACTTCTCGAGTATGGATCAATTTTGAAAATGTAGAAAATTTGGAAATAGTACTTCAAATGTGCCAAGACAGAACTTAGCTTTTGAATTGGGAAAAAATGTCATTTCATGGTAACATAGGATTATTGTCTTGGGGCACAAGATTTCTGATTGGAGTTAAAAGTAGACCAAGCAAGGTTTGTCATAAAAACTCTCGCTTCCGCCTACAACAACGGTTAAAAGGGATAAAAAGTTTCGAGGACATGCTTTGGATTTTACATGAAGAGATTTATAAGGGACTTCTCAAAAAATCTCTAGACATTATCTGTGGTGTTAGAAAAGAATGCAAATTTTGATTTTGATGAATCATGCAGTTGCATTTTGAAGAAATTAAGTCCAGACTGATTTTGGCTCCTATCATGGCGACCATTTGGAACAAGAGTTTACGAAATCATGTGTGATGCCAATGACTATGTAATGGGAGTAGTATTGGGAAAAAGAATTAAAAAGATATTCATGGCCATATACTGTGCCAACAAAACCTTCAATGAGGCACAAGAGAACTACTCTACCACAGAAAATGAGATGCTGGCAATGGTGTTTGCTTGTGAAAAATTCAAGCCTTACATATTGGGATCCTATGTTATCATACACACTAATCGTCTTTGCGATTAAATATCTAATAGCGAAGATGCCAAACCAAAATGATTAGATGGAGTATTCTTTGCTTTGCAAAAGTGTGATTTAAATCAAAGATAAGAAGGGTAGTGACAATGTGATAACTTATCACTCATCTAGATTAGAAAAGCCTATTGAAGAGGAAAAGGGAATTGAAATAGTAGAAAATTTTCTTGATGAGCAGCTTTTTCAGTTATCAGTCCAAGTACCCTAGTATGTTGATATTGTGAATTACTTAGCATGTGAGATTATGCCACCTGAGTTCAGCTACCAGCATAAAAGAACGTTGAGAACTAATAGAAGATTTTATGTATGGGATGACCCACTACTTTTTAGAAGAGGAGCAAATTTGATTATCAGAAGATGTGTACAAGAAACAGAACAAGGTAAAATTCTTGATAAATGTCATGCATCATCATATGGACGACACTTTGCAGGAGATAGAACAACTCATAAAATTCTCTAATCAGGTTTTTATTGCCTTACTCTATTCAGGGACTATTTTGAATGGGTGAAACATTGTGATAAATGTCAGAGAATGGGTAACATAAGTAGAAGAAATGAGATGCCCTTGTAAGGAATCTTGGTGGTGTAGATTTTTTATGTATGGGGGATAGACTTCATGGGACCTTTCCCATCCTCATTTGGAACTCTATACATTCTCCTAGCCGTGGATTATGTATCCAAATGGGTGGAAGCAATAGCTTGTCCTAGAAATGATGTTAGCATAGTGGTGGGGGTTCATTCAAAAATATTTTGAAGCGAGATTTGGAGCACCTAGAACAATCATTAGTGATGAGGGAAGCCATTTTGCAAACAAAGTGTTCGCAAAACTCATGAGCAAATATGGAATCAGACATATAATGGGATTAGCTTATCACCCTCAGTCAAATGGGCAAGATAAAGAAGATTCTAGAGAAAACAGTGAACTCAAGCAGAAAAGACTGGTCTATAAAGCTAGATGATGCATTGTGGGCTTAAAGAACTACTTACAAAACTCCTATTAGAATGTTCCCATACAGGATTGTATTTGGGAAGCCTTATCATCTCTCTCTTGAACGAACATAAGTTATGTGAACATCAAGAAGCGAATTGTGATTTTCAAGTTTCCAAAGAAAAGAGATTACTCCAAATGAATGAACTAGAAGAGTTGAGAATTAAGTTTATGATAATGTCGAGAATCTACGAGATAAGACAAAAGAAGTATGATCGAAAATTATGAGAAGAATTCAAAGTAGAGAGGAGAAATTTAGTCTATTGTACAATTCCAAGCTCAGCGTTTCCGAGAAAAGCGAAATTCGAGATGGAGTGGTCCTTACACGATAGTTGCAAGTGCACCCTTTGGAGCAGTGACACTGAAAACTAATTATGGAAATGAGTTTAAAGTGAATGATAAGATATTAAATCGTTATCTTGGAGGGAATATAAATGAAGATTAGTTCCAGATTTAGAAGAGATGGAAGAATTTTGCTGAAAGGAAAGCATTTTACAACAAATGTCTAGCTAAAGACATAAAACATGAGCAACTACTTGGGAGGCAACCCAAGCAATTTTTAATTTTCATAGTTAACTTGATTTTGTTAAATTTTGTGTGTTTGAAGTTTAGTTTTAATTGTTTTAAGTTTTATTGTGTGATTGTGTTGATTTTTCAGGACAATGAAGCTGAAATTAGATATGGATTTTTTTTAGAAGCACTCTTTCTCAAACTCATTATGCAGAAAGTGCTACAAGGGGGAGTCTTTCTTTAACGTGTCTTTAAAGATAGTGCATAGTTAAAGTTTGGAGGAATGTACTTTGATGGAGCAGAAATGAATAATAGCTTTGTTGTGCCCATTCCTTGAATATTTTGATTATCATCATGTTGAATGAAGAAATGAGTGTACTATTCATACTTGAATTGAGGTTCTTTGCTATTAAACATGTCTTCACAAGTATGATTTGAGTGATTTGAATACATTACATACTGTTTTGTGTGTTAATTGGTTGAAAATGTTAAATTGGCAATTTCGACGAAAATGCATTGTATTGTCGTGACATTATTTCTTTTTGTCACGACATTATTTTTTTTGCTCTGTTGTGACATTATTTTTCTTTGTCACGACAAAGATTGCTCTAGCCTTTTATATGTTGCAGGAAATTATGTTGTGACATAATACTTTATGTCGTGACATTATTTTACTTCACCAGGGTATAATTATGTCGCGACATAGTACTCTATGTCGCGACATAGGTTTAATAAAAAACCCTAGGTTAGTGTTTTGTCGCAAAAAATTAAAAGAACATAACAAATGATTTGGCCTATAACTAGAGAACCTAGAAATTTGAAAGGCCCACTTCCTCATAAACCATCAAACCATTCATCTACCTTTACCAAATTTCTCTCTCATCTTCTTTCGAAAACCCTAAATCCCCAAACCAGATTTCAACCATGTCTGAACCATCGAATCTGATTCCGAACCTAAACGAGATAATGGAAGAATACGTTGAGAATGAGAAAGCCAATCACAGGCTTGTTCGAGGAAGATGTTTAGGAAAGATATATGCTCGAAGCGAGAATAGGCGAGTAACCACCTGATGAAGGAAGAAAAAGAAGAGAAATCTTGAAGAGCAAAGACGAAGAGGAAGTGAGTGAGTTCGTTTCAGATAGTGCTTTTGTCTTATGGGAGAAGAATCTGAAGGAAAGGATTTCATTGTCGAAAGAGGGTTCAACAAGCTTATCTCACCCTTTATTAAAGTGATTGAGAAGAGAGGGGCGGCATTTACTTTGCCAAAGGAATTTTAGCCGACATGGTGGGATGAGAGAAGGCATTTTATGTCACATAAAAGTGGATATCTTTCAATAAGAAGATAAATGAAACTTTTAATTTGAAGGAGCAAAAAGATGGAGTGAGAAGTTTAAGAAATTGTTAAAAAGCTGATGTTAAGAAAGGTAGACTTGTTCACGGATGGAATAATGGGGAAATGGAAGTCGATAAAAGAAAACCCCATTTGAGATCTATGGGGAAACCATTGTAAAGGAGGCTAGGTATGGTTTACTGTCAGTTCAGTCCTCTTACCCTCGAACATCTCGGTGCGATGAATAAGATGATACTCATGTATGCATTCTTTGAAAGTACAAAATTAATGTGGGCAAAATAATTGAAAGCTTCCAAGTATGAGTTGCCCTACAAAAGCAAATGGGGGTATGGTCACGACAACAATCACTAGACTACACATCTTAGGAGGTGTGAAAGAGGAACTTGAGAAGAAGAAGCGTGTTCAAGCTTCTCCTTTGACATTATTGAATAACTAAGAGGTCAGACAATAAGAAAAGGCAGGAGAAAGAAATAGAAAGCTGAATAAGAAGAAGGGGATGGAAAAGGAAATGACAGGTGTCATTTGGAAGAGCCAGTTCAATAGAGACAAGAGAGGTAGAGGAGCTTGAGCCCCATCTGGAATGTATCTCTAGATGTTAGAGAAATTCATTGTAACACCCCGTCAGAAGTGTACGGTACAGTAATCTTTTGTAGGGAGGTGTATAAAATTACCAAAGGTACAATTGTCATTTAACCAAAAAAGATTATGAAAAGAAAAAATCATTAAATTGAGAGATGCCATAGTAGGAATTTCAAAAGTTGGTATTGCAATATTAAGAGATGAGGGCTAATTGCAATTAAGGAAGAGGATTGTGACTAAAAGGCCATGAGACAAAGCCAAAATGTCATTTGGTCTCATTTCTCATTTGGCTAGGGCTTCACGTAGGAGAGGAGAAGAAGGGAGAAAAGAAGAGGGAGAAGAGGAAGAAGAAGGAGAAGGAGGAGAAGTCCAAAAAAAATCAGGTATGTCTTTGCCTTGTAACCATAGGTAATTGGATTCTAGGACTTTGGTAAGGAGAATTGATGCTCCTTTGGTCTAGGTTTTGTGCAAAGATCACATAAACCTTTGAAATTGTTGGGGTTATGAGAGTAAAACCCCAATTGGGAGAAAACAAACATGGAATCATCAAAATTATGTGGTTTTAAAAAGAATTGGTGGACCTTAGGTAGAGTTCTTGGATTTTCACCTAGGGTTTTTGAGGTTTGAGGTTCGTAGTACCAATTTAAGAGTTGGGGAGTTGTTTTGGATGATTTCCATGATGTTTCTTGAGGTGTTAGGAGTGGGGGAGTTCATGTGATGATTGGTATCGAAAGTGGGAAAGCAGCGAAATGCGGGCAAGGTCGGAAGGTGTCAGGTACGTGTGCGAGGGGGTGTCGCAGAGTGCACGCTATACGAGCGAGTGTGGAAATTTTTGTGTGGGGTGTCTTAGGTACACTAACATAATGCAAGGTGTACGGTACGAGGTTCGAAGTGTACCGATACACATATTAAAATAGAATGCTATGTTTTATTATTTAAGCTAGGAATTCATACACCAGATGGTTGGGAACACTGTTAATGATGAGGCTATAGGTTCGAATAAGATTGGGACTACAAGCGAAGCGTGGCGTGATACCTCGCCGCCTCGAGTGAAGCTTTGCCGCCTCGGCGATGTCGTTGAGGCGGTGATTAAGTGCTAGATGCCAAGTTAGGATGCGCGTGATTCGTGGAGTGATTAATATATCGTCGTATTCGTTTGAGATGTAGGTTAAAAGCAAAGGCGGGAAAAGTGTGGAAGCGTGCTCAAATTAGCAAACAAAAAGGTGAGTGTTCTAACTCATTTTCCAAATACTAGTGTATTATTATTATTATAAAGCATTTACTGCTTGGTGTTTAATGGTTTTGAATTGTTAAACCATGTTTAAAGCAATGAGTTTAGAAACGAGTAATGGTTCGGATGCATCGATCATACATTTACTTGAAAAGCAAACAAATGGTTTGATTTAAACCATAATTGAAAAGCAAGCAAATGGTTTTTTGATTTAAGCCATAATTGAAAAACAAGCAAATATGGTTTTGATTTAAACCATAATTGAAGTAAGCAAATGGTTTTTGATTTAAGCCATAATGGAAATGAAAGTAAATGGTTTTGAATGAAATGAAAGTAAATGGTTTTGAATTATTAAACCATTTTCAAAGAAAGCAATGGTTTTAAATTGTAAACCATTTTCAAAGCAAAGCAAACAAAAGATAATTGCGAAAATAGATAGGCTATACGTGCTAGCTGGAGCTTTTGGTGACACGTGCTGGAGCATGGAGCTCTAACTAGAATTATGGTGATGGCGACACGGGGTCGATTCACCATATTTCTGGGAAAAAGATGACGGACAGGGTCACATTTTTTCCAGCGGCTTGCGGTTGTGCACGAGGGTTCCGTGTTCACTAAGAATTTTTTAATAAGCAAAATAGGCCCTCCAGGTGGTTGATGCTTTATGAGCATGATATACGATTTTGAAAAATCAACCATTGGTTCGGTCGCGGGCTTAGGAGAGTTTTAAAGCAAGCGGTTGAGCGAGGCTCCGTTTAGATTTCAAAGCGATCGGTTGACCAAGCTCCGTGGGATTTTATTTTCAAAGCATGCGGTTGAGCCCCCCCGAGGCTCCGTTTTATGAAAAAGTTTTTGGCTTTTAAAACCAAAAGGTTTGTGAAAGGTTTAAAGGACTTTTCAAGCAAGATAAAAACCATGAAATTATGAGAAGTTTTATAAACTTCTAAGCAAACAAGCAATAAGAGTTTTTATACGCTTTTAAAGAAAAGCAAACAAGCAAGCAAGAAAGTAGTAAAAGTTTATAAACTTTTAAAAGCAAATGAATATAAGCAAAGCGAAGCAAAGAAAAGTTTTAGAAACTTTAAAGCCAAGCAAAGCAAAGTAAGCACGGAAAATATTGTAAAAGAAAAGTTTTACGGAGTTTTGAAAGTTTTAGGAAAAGCAAAACGCTTTTATAAAAGCATGCGCTCATTGAGGCTCGTTTATTTTATTATTTTGTATTTTAAAAACTATTTTCGAGAATGCGAAGTCTGCAATCTTGTTTTGGGCACAAACAAGGATTTGTCTGACGGTGTACAAGTGTTGTAAATTAAGAATATTTTTTTTTTTTTTTTTTTTTGTGAAATATACCTTGAAGTTGTATAATGGAACATATGTATGTACATAGAGTAGTTTTTGGGAAATGTGTTGGTATCTTGGTTGCCATGGTGGATATAGTGCAAGTGGATGTATCGGGTTACAGAGATTATATACAGAGCGAAGTGTCGTACTCATCGAAGTTTTCATTTGCTAGTTTAACCAAATCTTAAGTTATAAATAAAGAAAAATTTTATAAGAGGGTTAAGCAAACAATACGGCTTGGCTTCCACCGGGAGTTTCACAGTCGTTAGGAGTAGCGGTGGGATTTGTGGGCCGGCACGCCTGCCGCCGGAAGGGGGTGGGGGTGTGTCATTCATCACGAGCCAGTTGAGAGCTCAGGGCAACAAAGCAACAATGTAGAAGTGATGGAGATGTTTAAAGTTATGAGGCAAGAGATGTAGGAAAGGGATAGACAACTACAAATCCAACTGCAATTGAGAGATGAGTACATGGATGTAGAGCTTAAAAGAAGAGATTAGAATTTGGAGCATGTACTCAAACAAAGAGATGAAGAGTAGAGGGAAAAGTTAGATAGAAGAGAAAGAGAATTAAGGGGAAAATCCTTCATTTCAGACCAATTGAAAAGAGACAACGAGCTACTAAAGGTAATG
This sequence comes from Tetrastigma voinierianum, assembly GCA_016808115.1. Taxonomy (NCBI): domain Eukaryota; kingdom Viridiplantae; phylum Streptophyta; class Magnoliopsida; order Vitales; family Vitaceae; genus Tetrastigma; species Tetrastigma voinierianum. Next base: position 38,062 of record JAEQBH010007314.1, on the reverse strand, counting down.
AAAGAGATAGAGGATGCAATGGTAAAGAATATGGTGCAAAAGGCAGATGCTTTTGGATATTTATATAAAGAATATCATAAGGAAATCAAGCTCCTCACAGAAAAAAGGGATAAGGAGATGGAAGCAACCCTCAACTACAGGGAAAAATTATGAACAGAGAGCTTGGATATGGTCAATAACAATTTGATCCAAGTGTACTACGCCTAGGGTGAGACCCAGGAGTGCAAGATACATTGGGTAGATATAGAATGATCTTATTAAGAAAATGGCTCTCTCAATGGAGTGGTCTACCTTCAACAAAGAGGAAGGTAGCATGGCTACACGACCACAAGTCCAAATCCCTGAGTTCTCTCCCTTTTCCCCAGGTTATAGGTTTGAACTAGTAAATATGAACCTTCCCCCTAAGTATGATAAGAAAAGGAAATGACCTGCCTTGTTTTCTTTCTTTTTTTCTACCTTTGTAATTAAATCCCTTATACATGAAAACATAAATAAAAATATTAGTTTCAAAAATCAGTGTCCATTTTTCTCTTTCATTTTTCTTGTGTCTATTTCCTTTTTCATTGCTTGACCTTCAATAAATAAAGAATGATGACTTTTTAGTTTGTGTAGCTTTGTTGAATAATGGAGAAATCAGTTTTCCTGAATATATTTGCTGATGAAAGTTGTGGATTGTTTGGTGGAATTTGAATGATGAGTGAATTGAGTTGCTTGTGCTATGATAGTTTTTTTAATTGAATGGCTTGATTAATGTAAGCTTTTGAGTTGTGAAATAACATAGCAACATATCCGAGAAACAAACAGAAATTGATAAATTGGAGTTAGGATTAGATGAATTGAAAGAGGAAGTTATAATGTTATCAATGAATAAGTTGAACTTCAAGACTAAGGAAGATTTAAAAAAAGGAACGAACAAATAAGACTTATAATTATGTTTTTGTAAAAAATTTAGTTATTGTGAACCCTGAAAAACAATGCACATGGTCAAAAAGTATATTTGAAACAAATTGTGCTAAGATTAGGGACATCTTCTAAGATCGTTCATAGTTTAATCTCCTAAAAGTCCTAGAACTTGTTAGATTATTAATAGTCAAGGCGAAGTACAGAGCAATACCACTAACGAAAATGATATGAGTCATTCTTGGAAGTTTTGAACCTTTCAAAGCTTACCCTTGTAATATGCATAAGCATATACCTTAGTTCTTGATTTGAGCCAAGAGCCAATTTCATAATCAACCAGCAAATGAAAAGCCTAAATCCTTCTTTAAATCTAATCCTATAATAAAGAACCCTTATTTGCCTAGATTGCATGACAAGTACATCAATAATAGAATAGGACAAGTTTGGGGGAGTATTATTTTGAAATGTAAAGGAGGATAAGAATAAAGGATGGGAAAGGAAAACCAATTGAGATGGGGAAAGAGGAAAAATAATGAAAAAAAGAGCTGCGAAAATACAAAGTATCAAGGTGGAATGAGTTTTGTCTTGTAGCCTTCCTCCCTTGAACAATTAAGTTTTTAGGGGTGTTTCAACACCTAGTACCCTAATGTGGCTTGGTTTTGGGGAGTTTCTAACCCAGAAGTTCTCTAAAAGGGTGGTAAAAAGCTTAAAGACAAACATTACCTTTAGTCCATAAGCCTTGATAGAAAATGAAAAGTAGAAAAGCTTCTAATAAGAGGAATTGAATTCTGATCTTAAGGTGGTAGAAAAACACCCGCAAATAAAAGTATGCGAGAATGATGCACCAAACCAAGTTTGGGGTTGTTTGAAAGTTGACATAAGTGGAAAAGTAAAGAATGAAGAATGAAGGCAAATATGTTGAGTTGTAAGTGGAATTTGGGTAAACTTGAGCCTAAATTGTACATTTATCTACCCAATTACCCAAGCCACACATTACAAGCTTAAAAGACCTAATTGATCTTCAAGGTTGTATCTGCCTACATTAGTGGAGATTACTATGACAAACAAGCATATGAGACTTAGACGAATTAAGAAGAAGTTTATTATCTAAGTAGTGTCTCAAAAAATTAACTAATCGGCCAAGGTGAAAAATAAAAAGACTATCACACACTCACAAATCAAGGTTAAATAAGTGAATTGTTTACACTGTAGGAATTATTTCTGTTTAGTGAACTTACTTGAAAATCTTCCTTATTCTGGGTGGAAACACAATTTAAAAACTTAAAATTTTACAATACTTGTTTTTGAAGCCTAAATTGTGGATACAAAGGAAGGTGTCATCATGATGGAAAACATAAAAATATCCTTAAAAATCAAAGTTGACTTGTTTGAGGACAAACAAAATTTTATTTTCTTTGCTTAGGGACAAGCAAAACTTTAAGTTTAGGGAAATTCGATGAGTCCTAAACTCATCTATTTTTAGTCCATTTTTCTTGCATTTTTTTTCATAAGTTTATGATTCATTTTAATGAAGAATTATCGAATAATCACCAACTTTGTGTTTTGCAGGTTTTAAAAGTAAAAGAAACAAATTCAGCAAGAAAAACAACAAAAAAAATGGCTAAGGCAGAAATGTCGCGAAATAATCTCAAAATGTTGCAACAGAAGTTCAAGGCAACCAACAGGGCAGTGTCGCAACAAGTAGTGATATGTCGCAACAAAGACAAAGCTGAGCTCAAGTTGGAAGTTTAAAGATTGTCACAAAATTTTACACAACTGGCCGTGACATAATATGAGGAAAGGATTGACTGAAATATTTGTATGAAGAAATGAATGTTGCGACATAATAAAAATCGGAAAACGGAACTGTAACCGCGTGATGGATTTTTATTGTAGCGACATTACCTGAAGTTCCTAAAGAAGTGCGGAATTATGTGCATTGACATAAAAGTAGTATTGTGGATGGAAGACAGAAAGCAAGAGAATCTGCAGCGACATTCATCTCAGCGACAAAAAGATGAAAACAAATTGCGGTAAGTTTTGTCAAGACATTCAAACCACGTAATACATGACATAAGAACTAAGGGAAGAAAGAATAATCACGACACAACAAAACTATCTTAGTGACAGTAAGCTTGATTAAAGAGACAAGTCAAGTTAAGTTGGTCACGACAAAGGTTTTGATGTTGCGACAAACATTTCAGAGAATGACAAGTTCAAGGCATGATATATGTCGCGACATAAAGTTCAAAGAGTAGCATAGCAAGGCAAGAAAGCTATGTTGCGACAGCAAAAGTTTTATGTCCCGACAATCACAACATAATGTTGAGATGGAACTCTGTCGCGACATAGGGGTATTGTCGTGACAAGGTTGAAAGAACTTCTGAGAATGTCGCGACATAGAAATTTATTATCGCGACACAATGAAGAAGGGTAGGAAAAAAAAACATTTGTCGCGACCAAGGTTTTTATGTCGCAACATACCATTCAAGTGTTAACACTGCAAGGCATGAAAGAAATGTTGTGACAAAAGACACTTATGTCACGACAATTACAAAATGAATTCAGCTAAGCTCTGTCACCACATTCAAGTGTTAACAAGTGTTAACACTGCAAGGCATGAAAGAAATGTTGCGACAAAAGACACTTATGTCACGACAATTACAAGATGAATTCAGCTAAGCTCTATCACGACATTTTCAAAATATGTTGTGACATAAGTCAAGAAAAAGGCATAGAAGATTGTCATGACATAAAACTGTGAGCCACAACAAAGCTAGAGGACAAATATAACTACAATGTCACGACATAATTTTTCTATGTCACAACAAAGTCGGGCTAGTTTTGGGAATCCACAACTTCAGCCTCGAAATTCGGCTCATCATTTAGAAACCTATAAATAGAAGCACATAAGGCACTGTGCGCAGCTTCCGCTGAACCTGGAACATCTGGATAGCTATAGTCTCCTTTGTATATTATTTTTCTTTTTGTTGATTTAGTTTCAGCTTAACTTTTTAGTTAGTTTTTCTTGGAATTGAGCAGTGATTTGGGTTGAAGTTTCGAGCTGGGTTCATTGTAAAAATTTAGTTTTCATTACTGTTTGATTTCAATGGAATTTGAACAGACTGAGGAGTTCATTTTATTTGAGTTTCTTGAATTTAGTGAATTTTCCTGATCAATTAGTCACTGTTATTTGTAATCCAGTTTTGAAAGACTGAGCTCCCTCTGGAAATGGACTAGTGTTAGTTATTGTTTTCTGCGCAACTTAAAAGAATGTCATAGTTAGAAATCTTGAATTTATTTAATTGGTGTTGTTCTTGAAATTAATTGTTCTTAATATTAGTAGTATCTTGCTCTGATTTCCAGGAGGCCCTCTGAGTGACACAGAGATGGAGATTCCAGAGAGTATGGAGCAGTTACATTGTGGTATGTTAGACTAATATTATGGAACAAATTAACTCTGAAAGATTACTTTGATAAATCACTAATTTACTCATGGTGTGAGGATTAGTTGGATGATGTATCAATTTAATTGATTAGAGGTTTCTCCTCTGTCTGATGAAATGATCTTGATCCCATGTTAGCATAGATCTAATCAAGGAGATAGAGAGTTTGATCATATTTGAAGGATGAGATACCAATTAGATTGGAGGCTTGCATTGTCACACGTACATAGAGCGAAAATCTTCAATCCTAGGGACTGGGGTGTGAAGAAGTGAGAAGCTGCGATTCTTAGAAAGAGGATTATATCCTACAAGTAATTGATTAGACCCATGTGTTTGGAAAGAATATGGTTATCTAATTAGTGAAATGTATAGTGTATGGAGAAATCCAAACTATATTACCTTGCATCTCTAACAAATTCATATTTCAAACTAATGACCGAATTATGTTATAAAATGATGCAAAAACTGATAATTATACGTGATCATTTCGGTGTTAACTTTGCTAGTGAACTCTTAAATCAATTCATTTGGATTTTCTTTGTTATAATACTATAATTTTAATTAGTCATTTTTTTAGTTTAAACGAATCAATTTTGTACTTTTGAGTTCAAATAGTAAGAATTTTGAGTAGTTGGGGTAATTGATCGTTAGATTTCTCAACAATCCTCGTGGGAATGATACTTGGACTTATTTTTAATCCACTTTATTACTTGTATGACCTGTGCACTTGCAGAAAATTTCATTTAGACTAAAAACTGCAAAATTTTATATAGAGAAAAGATTTATACATTGAAAAGAATAGTGACAACAATATTTTGGTTTATATAGAAAAAGGTTTTAAATAACAATTTTTTTGGCACTGTTGCCGGGGATTTAGTCTAGTCTTTGGTAGCCGTGTCGGAAAACTATGCTTATACAAGTTTTTTGGTATCGTTGCTGGGGATTCTAAACAACTTTCTAGTAGCAGTGTCAAAAATAAATCATTTGGTTTCAACTTGTTGTCAAACAATAACTTAGTCAAGCAATTCTATATGCATATGTTGTTAGGAGTTTGATGTATGCTCAAATCTATACGAGACCAAACATAAACTTTGCAGTGGGAATGTTGGGAAAATACCAGAGTAATCTTGGATTAGATCATTGGAAGAGCATAAAGTGTTAGAGACTATTGCAAAGAAGGAACAAGAGCTCTGAAGCTTACTTATAGGCAATCTGATCATCTTGAAGCAATTGGATACTCAAACTCGGAATATGCTGGCTATGTAGACACATGAAAATCCACTTGTGGCTATCTATAACTTTTAGCAGGAGGAGCCATCTCATGGAAAAGTGTGAAACAGATAGTGATTGCGACATCTACCATGGAAGCTAAATTTGTGGCTTGCTTAAAGGCCATGGATTCGAGGCTAAATAGTTTAACGAACTTTATTTAGGAAGCAGGGATTGTTAGAGTATTATATTTGAGCTATTGAAAATTGTGTGATAATGCACGTGAGTGTTGCTTGATAAGAATGATAAGTATTCCAAAGGTGTTAAGCATATGGATTGAAATACTTTGTTGTTAAGAAGAAGTTCATAAAGTGTCAGACATGTTAGCACCAATCTTATGATTGCTGATCACTTTGAAAAAAGGTTACCTCCCCAAGAAACATTCTTGGATTTGTTGAATGTTTGTTGTCATGTTCTTAGGAAAAGTTAAATAATGTTTGATGGCCTCAGGAAAAAAACACCTCGCATGTTTTCAGAAGTCAGAATCTAAATTATAACATGTTGGTTCACATGTTGGTAGACCAAGCTAGACAGCTAGACTTACCATATTAAGTCTAATCCGATTTTGATGAGGATATTCTGAAGACCAATAGCTGTGATTCACGATGACAAATTAGGAAGATCTGTTGATAATTCTAGGTGGATAAAATCTTGAAGATTAAGCATAAATTAATGATTTTTTTATGGAAGGGAAATATTCCTAAATAGTGAATATGGAAGGAAATCAACTAGCTTGATTGAAGGACTTTCTATGGAAAGGCAATTTTCAGTTGGCTTGATTGAGCTAAGGAAATGTGTGATATAGAATTTCTTGGTTCAATTCCCTTAGAGGATTATAAATGGAGATCATGTCTTGAAGAAAAATACAGAAGATAAGCGTGCAAGTTAAAAGAAAGTGTTTTTGGTATCAACATACCAGTTTTGAGGAATGGCTCAACTCTCTTAATGTTGGGCATATTTTTATCTCTTGTTGAATGATGTTGTTGGGTTTGTGGGAGTCAGTTGTTGTTGGAAATGGGGAACTGTTATGTTTTGTTGTGTGAGATAATTAGGTGAAGAAGGCGTTGGAAAAGGGGCCTTATCCCCATTATAAGACAGACTTGAACCTAATTGATATATCAGTAGAAATCCTTAGCCGGGCTCGGCCCGCAGATGTATGAGCTTTCAGCTGGAACAGATGACTCTTGTGTCACCATACCTCGTGAATTTTTTTCCATGCTTTTATTTCTGTTGAGGCCATATCTGCATAGATGGTTCATGATATGTTGCACCATGTTATGCGCCAACAGGCAGAACATCTTCCATAACAAGATTTTTCCCTTTCAATTGGTATCAGAGCGGGTCACTCTAAGTTCTTGATAAGATGTGGGATCTCTAGCCCCATTTGTTTTTGAGTGCTGGTGTTCTTGAAGGAAGGGTGGATCGGTGGAGCGTCCTCCCACTATTTGATGGGGTTAGAACTATGCATATTGGAGAGTTCGAATGCGAGCATTTTTCAATACTCTCAATGAGAAGGCATGGAAATCAGTACTTGCAAGATGGAGTCCTCTAACGAAAATGGATGATGAAGGAAAGATTGTACACCTAGCCACAAATTGAGTGGGAGTGGGCATTAAAGAAATGAGGTGGAAAATAACGAAAGGCATGATACGATTTTTAATGGAGTTGATCTTAACCAACTCAAACTTATCTTCACCATGGAATCAACTAAGAAGGCATGGGACATCTTACACGTAACCTATGAAGGGACTAATATGGTTCGAGAATTAAGATTGCAACTTTTGAAAACTAAGTTTGAAAACCTTCATATGCAGAGAGACTGAGCGATTGGAGAATAATGCCGCGGGTACATGTGACATAGTGTAAATAAGTGTTTTCTGCGGGAGGGATGAAGAAAGAGCTTGGTGTTCGAAAAGTTACGAGATCTTCCACAGGCCTCAGTGCTACTCTGAGGTAACCACGATAAACAAAGCAAGAAATATAAAAACATGAGAGAGCTGTGAGGTTGGTGGGTTCACTCAAGACATTTGAAATGTATCTAGAAGATAAAAAAGGTACTACTTCTTCACACTATAACTTGGATTTAAATGCTAACTATGATACTTCAAGGATGGATAGGAATAGGAGAATAAATTATAGAGAATGTGGAGGCTATGCATCAACTTAGAGTGATGAAGACTTAGAAAACAACAAGGATGGGAAAGATATCTTCAGTGAGTCAGTGGCACTTGTCAGTCAGTCTACAAAAACACCTCCTCAAAGTAAGTCTCGGATTTCTAGCCATGTTCTAACACTTGGTCAATTAGATGGTGAGACAACTTATGCAGAAAGTAGTGATGGTGAAGACATCTCTTATGAAGAGTTGGCCCAATCATACCAACTCATGTATGGTACATGGCTGCAAACCATGCGCATGAACCAGAAGTTGATCAAATAAAAAACTCAATTAAGCAAGGAGAAAAATGAACTTCTTGAGAAGGTACGTTCTCTATAAACAAAATTGGCAAAAGATGATGACATACAGATTGAACATGATCAAATGAAGAAGTCGATCAAAATGCTTAATTCTGGAAGTTCAAAATTAGATCATATTTTAAGTCTTGGAAAAGCTATAGGAGATCATGCTAGATTGGGTTACACCCCAGTAGATCTTACCCAAACAATCTTTGCTCAAGCCACACATTCATTTAACCTCGAAGCCAAAGAAAACATGAAGTGGGAAATACCTATTATGAAATTTACAGAGTAGAAAGAGCTTTAGAGGGAGATGGTTAATAGTTCACTATTGTAATCATCTAGGACATATCAGACCCCACTGTTTTACCTACTTGGAAGATCCTAGAAAGAAGAGCAACAAGAACATCCATTCTTACACTATTGGGATGGTCAAAGAGGAAGATAAGTTTGGTGCACAAATTAAGAGTGGTGTCTCAAACCAACGGAGTTCTCTGAGAAGAAAAACCCTAGGAAGATGGTTAGTGGCACAGGGTATCAAACCGGAAGGAAGAGAAATGGAAAATTTGTGAAGAAACTAATGTTAGATAAGATGTCAAACAATATGTCTCACAAAATCCAGGCGTTCGGCCTATTTGGAGGTGATCAAAAGGGAAAAGTATGTTGGTAATACTCGAGGAGAAGGATTCATATGTCGAGGGATGTTCCCAAAAATAAAGACGGTCCAAAAAGATGTTCGGAAGATCTTCTAACTTGTATCAAGTTGTTACTTTGGATGTTCATGAAGATCCTAATTACAGAGCTTTTACTGGCCCCATTTGGTGTTGATGTCCCTAAGAGGAATGGTTGGAGTTTCTAGAGATGTAATAGTGAGGGATGTCAGAAGTGGTGTTATTAGGGATGTTACCTGAGTGGTATTGAGAAGGAAGCTGCTAAATAATAGCATGAAGATGTTCCTAGTAGTGCTTCTATCTTTTCTTACTTTGTTGGTGATTTGATGGGGATGAACTTTGCGAGTGTTCCAAAAAGTGTTGCTCATCTGCGACACGAGAATGCATTTCTCCTACCCCTATGGTTGTTCCAAGCCCCATCGCTAATGGTGATACTGTATCAATTCATCTCTCATATCAAGGTCTGTAAGTATTGTTCTCTTTGGCTTCTCTAACAAAAAAATAGGAGAATAATAACTTATGTATGTTTATGGTGTTGTGATGCTATTTGATTGGGTCAACAATACATCTTTGCTAAACATATTACTGCTTATTACTCCATGGTTTCATATATTATGACTTCCTTGACCACGTTGGGTTATCCTAATTTTATTTTTGCCAAAGAATGCCAAAGGGGGAGGTTGTTGGAGATATTTGTTGTCATAGTCTTAGGAAAAAGTTAAATCATGTTTCACGAACATGGGAAAAAACTCCTCGCACATTTTCAGAAGTAAGAATCTCAATTATAACATGTTGGTTCACATGTTGGTAGACCAAGCTGGACAGTTAGACTTACCATATTAAATCTGATCCGATTTTGATAAGGATATTCTAAAGACTAATGTTTGTGATTCATGGTGACAAATTGAAGATCTGAGTTGATAATTCTAGGTGGGCATCAAATCTGAGGTGCGAAGTGTGATTTTTCTATGGAAGGGAAATATTCCTAAATAGTGAATATGGAAGGAAATCAATTTGCATGATTGAAGGAGTTTCTATGGAAAGGCAGATTTTCAATTGGCTTGATTGAGCTAAGCAAGGAAACGTGTAATATAGAATTTATTGGTTCAATTGCCTTGGAGGATTATAAATGGAGATCACGTCTTAAAGAAAAAGACAGAAAATAAACGTACAAGCTAGAAGAAATTATTTTTTGTATCAGCATACCGATTTTGAGGTATGGCTCAACTCTCTTAATGTTGGGCAAATTTTTATCTCTTGTTTAATGATGTTGTTGGGTTTGTGGGAGTTTAGATGGTGTTAGGAGAATGAGAGAAGCTCATTCTATGTTTCATTATGAGAGAATTAGGCGAAGAAGACGTTGGAGAAAGGGGGAGCCTTGTCTCATATAATACCAACTTGTAACCTAATTGATATATAGTGAAATCTTTTGCATATGGGTTCAACCTCGCGGATGGAGGCTTGGCCGAATCGCGTGACCAATCTCTTGTGTCCGTACATATATGTTGATTTGTTTTCGTGATTTTATTTCTATTAGAATTGCATTGTCTCCACGGATGGTTCATGATATGGTGCACTATGTTACATAATGTAGTCCCGAGAGCTTATTGCACCAAGCGGGTACGCAATAGTGAACATCTTCCATAATAAGATTTTTCCCTTTCACTGGTCATGTTGAAAGAATGGGCCTCATGTCTAAAGATTTAAGGTTGTTGACCAAATATTAATGTATATTGACACTTGAGCTCATTAATGTATAAGTTTATGAATTTTCCCGTTTTCACCTTATGTATACACGTATGTCTTATGATGATTAGTAAACATGACTTATTTTGAATGGAGATAATAATGTTTTGGACCTCTAATGTATATCTCACTTATATATAATGGTTAAATGAAGAAGATAATCAGTACAATGGAAAATAGAAGGAACTATGTCGTATAATGAAGTACAACCGCCATGACTCTTGTTAGTTCTTATTCTTAATTATGATTTTATGACGAACCAATGAATGACTAAATAACTCTTTATAATGGGCATTATGATGAATATATTTATTAGGTCATAAATGTATTATCACACGAGTCAAGTGAGAGAATATAAGATTTATTTTCTTATGTGACTCGCATGATAAAAATCTAAGATTTAATTAATATTTTTTATTAAGGGTTTTAAATAAATAGGTTCATTGGAATGTATTGCTTGATGAAAGTGGTTTGACATTTGAAATTTGAAATTTAAAACAACATGCATATGGTCCTCTCCCTACCCATAAAAGTCTCTTTGGGAAAAACACTCACCATCGCGTATGAGATGCATGAAGAAGAGAGGAAAGGAAAGAACAAGATGCAGTTACATTTACGAGCAAGTCGAAGTTTAGATCATTATGGATCCAAGTTAGTAAGAATTCTTTATTTGATTGAAATGTGTGAATGTCATTGAAATCAAGATCCTGTAATGTTTCGTGTTCCTATGATATTCCGGGTTATTATGAAATATGATATTCTTATGTTCTAAGTTATGTTTTAAATATTACAGAAACCAATAAATCCTAGAAATGGCTTCCAAACTAGCCCTCACACTATGTCCTTTTGCATATAAAACATGCATGGGCTGTGAACCATTTGGTTTCTTGTTCTTGGTCTGCAGGCCTAAATTGAATTTTAAATCCAATTTTCTTGTTCTTAAATCAAATCTACCTTTCTTGTTTCTAATTTCCATGACATGAACGGCTAGTTGATTTTAAAGCAACTTTAAAATAACCTATGTCATGTGTCCTTTGTTGTAATCCACACGATTGCCACGATTTATGATCAAACAATGGAAAATTTGTTTGGTAAGGGTATTTCATGACTTAATAACTTAATTTTAGTAATTGAACAGGTTAAGCATGTTCGAAAAAAAAAAAAAAAAAAAACTTAACTTAAATCCTTTTTTATTAATTTTGTATAGACAATTGACTATTACAATTACCACATTTATTAAGATATAAAGCTGTCTAACCAAATCACCTTTTTTACGGGTAACAACCCTGTTATAATTCCTCGCATGTTTTCAGAAGTCATAATCTAAATTATAACATGTTGGTTCACATGTTGGTAGACCAAGCTAGACAGCTAGACTTACCATATTAAGTCTGTCCGTTTTGATGAGATGATGAAGACCGATGATTTGTGATTCGATGACAAATTAGGAAGATCAATTGATAATTCTAGGTGGATAAAATCTTGAAGAATAAGCATAAATTAATGATTTTTCTATGGAAGGGAAATATTCATAAATAGTGAACATGGAAGGAAATCAACTAGCTTGATTTAAGGACTTTCTATGGAAAGCGATTTTGATTAACCCAGTTAGGCTAAGCGAAATGTGTATTATAAATTTTTGGTTCAATTCCTTAGAGAGTTATAAATGGAGATCATGTCTTGAAGAAAAATACAAAAGATAAGCGTGCAAGCTAGAAGAAAGTGTTTTTGGTATCAACATACCAGTTTTGAGGAATGGCTCAACTCTCTTAATGTTGGGCATATTTTTATCTCTTGTTGAATGATGTTGTTGGGTTTGTGGGAGTCTAGATGGTGTTAAAGGATGAGGGAGCTCATTCATGTTTCGATAATGAGAGAATTAGGTGAAGAGGCGTTAGAAAAGAGGGCGCATGTCATATAAGACCAACTTGTAACCTAATTGATATATAGTGAAATCCTGTACAATCTGGCTCAGCCCCACGGATGTAGGCTTGGCTAAACTGCTTGACCAATCTCTTGTGTCCCTACATATATGTTGATTTGTTTTCATGCTTTTATTTCTATTAGAATTGCACTGTCTCCACAAATAGTTCATGATATGATGCACCATGTTATGCGCCAACAGGCAGAACATCTTCCATAACATGATTTTTCCCTTTCAATTGGTATCAGAGCGGGTCACTCTAAGTTATTGAGTGAGATCTGTGAGATCTCTAACTGTTTGTTTGTGAGTCATAGATGAATTTCTTGAAGAAAGGTGGATCGGTGGAGCGTCCTCCACTATTTGATGGGACGAACTATGCATATTGGAGAGTTCGAATGCGAGCATTTATTAGTACTCTCAATGAGAAGGCATGGAAACCAGTACTTGCAAGATGGAGTCCTCTAACGAAAATGGATGATGAAGGAAATATTGTACACCTAAGCCCGCAGTCGTGGTCAAGCAAAGAAGGAAAATACGAAAATAACAATCGAAAGGCACTTGATGCAATTTTAATGGAGTTGATCTTAACCAACTCAAACGTATCTTCACCATGGAATCAACTAAGGAGGCATGGGACATCTTACAAGTAACCTATGAAGGGACTAATATGGTTCGGGAATCAAGATTGCAACTTTTGACAACTAAGTTTGAAAACCTTCATATGCAAGAGGACAAGAAGATTGGAGAATATAATGCACAGAGTATGTGACATAGCAAATGAGGCGTTTTCTCTGGGAGAGAAGATTCCGGAAGAAAGGATTGTTCGAAAAGTTCTGAGATCTCTTCCCAAAAGATTTGCCTACAAGGTAACCACCTTAAACAAAGCCAAAAATATCAAAACCATGAAGCTCGAAGAGTTGGTGGGTTCACTCAGGACATTTGAAATGTATCTAGAAGATAAAAAAGGTACTACTTCCTCACACTATAACTTGGATTTAAATGCTAACTATGATGCTTCAAGGATGGATAGGAATAGGAGAATAAATTATAGAGAATGTAGGCTATCACGTGACTTAAGTGATGAAGACTTGGAAAACAACAAGGATGGGAAAGATATCTTCAGTGAGTCAATGGCACTCGTCAGTCATTCTACAAAAACACTTCCTCAAAGTCAGTCTTTGATTTCTAGCCATGTTCTAACACTTGGTCCATAAGATGGTCTACGAAGTGGTGAAGCATATGACCCTGTTTCTACACTTGGTTAATTAGATGGTGAGACAACTTATGCAGAAAGTAGTGATGGTGAAGACATCTCTTATGAAGAGTTAGCCCAATCATACCAACTCATGTATGGTACATGGCTGCAAACCATGCGCCTGAACCAAAAGTTGATCAAACAAAACACTCAATTAAGCAAGGAGAAAAATTAACTTCTTGAGAAGATACGTTCTCTATAAACAAAATTGGCAAAAGATGATGACATATAGGTTGAACTTAATCAAATGAAGAAGTCGGTCAAAATGCTTAATTTTGGAAGTTCAAAATTAGATCATATTGGAGATCATGCTAGATTGGGTTACACTGGTATAAGATCTCACCCAAAACGATCTTTGCCCAAGCCACAAATTCATTTAACCCTCAAGAAGCCAAGAAACGAAATTCGGAAATACCTAATATGGAGATTTTGTGAAAAGAGCTTGAAAGGAGTGGATCCTAGATGCCACTATTGTAATCATTTAGGACATATCAGACTCCATTGTTTTACCTACTTAGCGAATCCTGAAAGAAAACAACAAAGAACATCCATTCTACTATTGGGATGGTCAAGAGGAAGATAAGTTTGGTGCACAAATTAAGAAGTGATACTGAGCCAACGGTTCTTCGGAAGAAAATACAGGAAGATGGTTAGTGGCCACGGGGTATCAAGCTAGAAGGAAGAAATGGAAAATTTGTGAAGAAACTAATATTTAGACAAGATGTCAAACAATATGTCTCACAAAATCCAATGACATTGACCTGTTGGAAGTCGATCAAAGGAAAGTATGTTGGTAATACTTCGAGGAGAAAGTTCGTATGTCGAAGGGATGTTCCCCGAAAATAAAGACGGTCCAAAAGATATTCCAAAAGATGCTCCAGAAGATCTTCGAACAACTTGTGCTCAAGTTGTTACTTTAGATGTTCATGAAGATCTTAATTCTGAGCTTGTTACAACTGTTGATGTTGATGTCCTTGGAGGGATGGTTGGAGTTTCTAGAGGTGCAATAGCTGAGGATGTCAAGGCTGGTGTTATTGAGGATGTTGCACAAGGTGGTATTGAAGAAGCTGCTAAATATGCTTATGAAGATGTTCCTAGTAGTGCTCATATCTTTTCTTACTTTATTTGGTGATTTGATGGGGTTAAACTTTGCAGTGTTCCAGAAAGTGTTGCACCATACACTTAAGATGAGCATGTTTCTCTCTGCCCGCATGGTTGTTCCAAGCCCCATCGCTAATGGTGGCACTATATCGATTCATCTCTCATATCAAGGTCTATAAGTGTTGTTCTCTTTGGCCTTCTTTGACAAAAAAAAAAAAGGGAGAATAATAACTTATGTATGTTTATGGTGTTATGGTGCTATTTGATTGGGTCAACAATACATCTTTGCTGAACAGATTACTGCTTATTGCTCCATGGTTTCATATATGACTTCCTTGACCACGTTGGGTTATCCTGATTTTATTTTTGCCAAAGAATGCCAAAGGGGGAGATTGTTGGAGATATTTGTTGTCATAGTCTTAGGAAAAAGTTAAATCATGTTTCAGGAACATGGGAAAAAACTCCTCGCACGTTTTCAGAAGTCAGAATCTCAATTATAACATGTTGGTTCACATGTTGGTAAACCAAGCTGGACAGTTAAACTTACCATATCAAATCTAATCCGATTTTGATGAGGATATTCTAAAGATCAGTAGTTGTGATTCATGGTGACAAATTAGAAAGATCAGTTGATAATTCTAAGTGAATAAAATCTTAAATATTAAGCATAAATTAATGATTTTTCTATGGAAGGGAAATATTCCTAAATAGTGAATATGGAAGGAAATCAATTCGCATGATTGAAGGAGTTTCTATGGAAAGGCAGATTTTTAGTTGGCTTGATTGAGCCAAGTAAGGATACGTGTGATACAGAATTTCTTGGTTCAATTCCCTTGGAGGATTATAAATGGAGATCACGTCTTAAAGAAAAAGATAGAAGATAAACGCATAAGCTGGGGTTAAGAAAGTATTTTTGCACGCGATACCGCTGGTATGGCTCAACTCTTTTAATGTCAGCGATTTTTATCTCTCGCTTAATGATGTGTCATGGCTCAGGGGAGTCTGGGGATTTGTACAAGAGAATGAGGGGAGTTCATTCTTTATGTTTCCTCTTATCAAAGTGGAGAGAATTAAATAAGAAGGCGTGAGAAAGGGGAGTTTTTGTCTCATAATACCAACTTGTAACCTAATTGATATATAGTGAAATCTTTTGCATATGGGCTCAACCTCACGGATGTAGGCTTGGCCGAACCGTGTGACCAATCTCTTGTGTCCCTACATATATGTTGATTTGTTTTCGTGATTTTATTTATGTTAGAATTGCACTGTCTCCACGGATGGTTCATGATATAGTGCACCATGTTACATAATGTGGTCCAGAACTTATAGCACCAACTGGTGCGCCAACATGAAGAACATCTTCCATAACAAGATTTTTCCCTTTCACTAGTCATGTTGAAAGAATGGGCCTCATGCCTAAAGATTTATGGTTGTTGATTCAATATTAATGTATATTGACACTTGAGCTCATTAATGTATAAGTTTATGAATTTTCCCGTTTTCACCTTATGTATACACGTATGTCTTATGATGATTAGTAAACATGACTTATTTTGAATGGAGATAATAATGTTTTGGACCTCGAATGTATATCTCACTTATATATAATGGTTAAAGGAAGAAGATAATTAGTACAATGGTACATAGAAGGAACTAGGTCGTATAATGAAGTACAACCGCCATGACTCTTGTTAGTTCTTATTCTTAATTATGATTTTATGACGAACCAATGAATGACTAAATAACTCTTTATAATGGGCATTATGATGAATATATTTATTAGGTCATAAATGTATTATCACATGAGTCAAGTGAGAGAATATAAGATTTATTTTCTTATGTGAGTCACATGATAAAAATGTAAGATTTAATTAATATTTTTTATTATGGGTTTTAAATAAATAGGTTCATTGGAATGTATCGCTGATGAAAGTGGTTTGAAATTTAAACAATATGCATATGGTCTCAGCCCTCACCCATAAAAGCCTTATGGGAAAACACTCACCATCTCGTATGTAAGTCGGAGAAGAAAGAAAGAGAAAAAGGGTTAACAAGATACAAATTACATCAGAACAAGTCTTAAGTTTCAGCTATTATATCCGTTAGTAAGAATTCTTTATTTGATTTAATGTGTGAATATCATGAAATCAAGATCCTGAATATCGTGAAATCAAGATCCTGTAATGTTTCAGGTTCCTATGATATTCCGGGTTATTATGAAATATGATATTCTTGTGTTCTAAGTTATGTTTTAAATATTACATAAACCTATAAATCCTAGAAATGGCTTCCAAACTAGCCCTCACACTATGTCCTTTTTTCATATAAAACATGCATGGGCTGTGAACCAAAATGCAAATAGAATGTGGACTAGCCCTCACACTATGTCCTTTTGCATATAAAACATGCATGGGCTGTGAACCATTTGGTTTCTTGTTCTTGGTCTCTGGGCCTACAAATTGAAATTTAAATCAATTTTCTTGTTCTTAAATCAAAATTTCTGTTTTCTTGTTTCTAATTTCACAGCTTAGCAGACAGCTAGTTGATTTTAAGCAACTTTAAAATAACCTATGTCATGTGTCCTTTTGTTGTAATCCCTGATTGCCACCAATTTATGATCAAACAATGAAGCTGTTTGGTAAATTAATTCATGACTTAATAACTTAATTTTAGTAATTGAACACGTTAAGCATGTTCGAAAAAAAAAAAAAAAAACTTAACTTAAATCCTTTTTGATTAATTTTGTGTAGACAATTGACTATTACAAGTACCACATTTATTAAGATATGAAGCCGTCCAACCAAATCACCTTTTTACGGGTAACAGCCCTGTTATAATTCTGGGACAAGGGTTATCCTAAGGAATAAATCGCTTTGATACCACTATTACAGCCACTTGGGTATAATTAACTCACCCTTAAAAACTAGCATATAAGGGGAAAGAGCCTAATGATTATAAACCAACAAGACCGAGCATTCTCTTAGCGATGTAAGACTCCAAATTATCGACAATGCTCAATATTATTCAAGAAAGTCATACGTGCTCACCAAATTATCAACAAATCAACACCAAACCATACTTATGAAACCAAAAAAACATAAAACAAGATGTGGAAGGAAATGAGAGGTACCCTAAAGAATTGAATAAACTGCATCAGCATAATTCTTACTCGTATGCTATATGAGGGTCTAAGCCTAATCTCTTCCTTGTTTTTCCAACAAACAAGTCCCTTGATTTGATCAGACCAGGAACATGTCCAATTGTTGTTGTGAACGAAAGTTGTGCTACTGCTTCTCTTCTTCCAAGCGATACGATCGCCTTTATCGATCGAAGAGGCTCGTAAGTTGCCATTTTGCTCTCTTTTCCTCCTGTCATCAGTAGCTTCAAATTTGTTGCTGCAACTTCAGCATGTTTTTGTGCCAGATACCCTTGCTTGATTTCCTGGTTTTGTATTCAGTTTTTTTTTTTCATACAACAATGAAGCATCAGATCAATTCACAAAAGAATAAAATGGATCATGTGAGAAGAGAAGATGTTGATTATTGTTATATCTACTAATAGAAACTCATGTTTTAGTTTTCTTTTCTCCAGGAAAGAAAAAGAGAGAAACATAGCCCTGTCTTACTGTTAAAGGTTTTAACAGTTTTCACAAAGCTTCAGCCTTGTAAATGACCTAAACCCCTCTAGCTATGATTTTATTCTCAGACTTTAGCTTATAATTGTTGAAATTAGGCCACAAATGCCTGCAATGTGGGGTGTAAACGAGTCGTTTATCACAGTTATTTCACCTCAATTCGTAAAATACTGAATTCGAGCCTGGTACGGAGTAATTCAGTCGAGTCAAGTTCGAATATCACATTACCCGACTCGAACTACTCGCAAGCTTAATCGAGTTTTACTATTTTATTAATTTTTTATCATTCGAGCTTATCGTTTCGCTCGGCCAGCTCAACTCAACTCGAAGCCGAGCCTAGTTTTGTGGCCTAAAAATACTCAATCAGTTCGAAGCCAGTTCTAGCTTCGCTTTTAATCAAGTTCTCCAGCTCGAATCACTCTACATCGACTGACTCGATTGCACTCTACCGCACTGCCTAACAGCATTCCATTTTGTCCGTCACAAATCATTTGGCCTTTTATTCAAGGTTTACTAAGGGAACCTATAGATCTGTCTCTTTCAGCAAGAAGAATTGATGAAAATGAAATTATCATAGCAGCCAAACAGAAATGAGATCAGTTGTCAGAGGTTAGCACTTACTGGAATATCAGTAATATCCCCAATGGCGAAGATGTTACTGTGATCTTTGACTCTCAAGTTTTTGTCAACCATCAATCTTCCTTGAACATCCAACTTATCCTTCAAGAAAGTCTCTTTTAGCCATGCTGAACCCAGTGGAATCCCAGTGCACAAGAAAAGGCAATCTGCTTTGATGGTTTCTCCACCAGAAGTTTGATATGTTTTGATTCCATCTGAAGTTGCTGAATCTGCTAACTGGATTGCTCCAATTTCACTTCAACTCTTTGATTTCAACTAACCTAGAGTCTTATTGGAAGCTTTTTGCCCAATGAATTGCATCAACCTTGATCCGTAGTGAACCAGAGTGACCTCCTTCTCTGGGAAGTCAACAGCAATCTCTCCAGTGAGTTCAACACCAGTGGGGCCTCCTCCAATGATCAAAATCGATCTAGCTGATCTTATCGCTTCATTTTCTGCCATTGAAAGATAACCAAGTTGTTTAAGCATAAGTTACAACATCAAAGTAGTATAATAATACGATCTCACATCAGCTCCACATAAGGTTGTGGAGTGGTACTTAAGCTTGATAAGTTCCCCTACCTATCATACCGGTCTTTGGGCCGATTCTATTGCCTTGTGTACCTATCATTAAGAGCTTATGCATAGCGGATCTGAAAGAGGGCTATTCGGAGCTCCAAAGGCGGATCCGGATTGAATGCTATCTGTGACCGTGAGCCATCCGTCGAACATCCGGGCTTCTCTAGGGTGGGCAATGATAATGATCTCACACTCGCCCACATGGGCGCCTCTAAAGCTGGGTACTTAAACTTGATAGGTTCTCCCACCTATCAAACTAGTCTTTTGGGTTAGGCTCTTTTATTGAGCTTAGGAGACCCGCCACAGCCAGAAGAGCCGGTGCGTAATCAGAAAAGACTACTGAAGAGTGGCTACTCTAAGGCCCCAAAGGTGGATTCGCAGTGAATACTATCTAGAGCAAGAGTCATCCAAGAACATCCTGCTTCCTTCTAGGTGGGCAATGATACGATCTTACATCACCTTCACATAAGGTTGTGGAGTGATACTTAAACTTGATAGGTTCTCCCACCTACCAGGCTAGTCTTTTAGGTTGGGCTCTCCTATTAGGCTTGGATACCCATCATTGGGCTTTCATTGAGAAGCCGGACATCCGCGGACGGCTCACACTCATTCACCTCGAATCCACCTTTGGGGCACCAGGTAGCCCTTTCATGCTATGCACCAGCTCTCAATGAAAGCACCAATGATAGGTACCTAAGGCCAATGAAAAAGCTTAACTTAAAAGACCGGCCTAATAGGTAGGAGAAATTATCAAACTTATGTACCATTCTACAGCCTTATATGCAGCCGATGTGGGATCGTATCATATAAGACCCTAGTGCTACTGGTAACTATGGTTTCAGTAGGACGAGTTTCCTAGGAATTAAACCGAGCATCATGGCAATTCACACAAATAAGAACATTTCAACATATATATATATATATTTACCTGCTTCGAACTGACTGAGCCTCTCAGTTCTAGTTTTGGGGACTGAATACAAATGGCCAGTGGCAATGACAAGATAGTCATAGACAAGTGTACGGCCCTCTGCTGTCAAAACTTCTTTGTCAGTAATGTTGATTGCTCTGGATGTAACGACCCTGCAATTAGAGAGATAACTTCGTAGTCTGATCACTGATCTTCTAAACATGTTCAATACATTACCTGCTGCCGGGATCTCCAAGTATTCCTTCCTGATTTCAATTTTATCATCACTTACCACCCAACAGAGTAACAAACCTATACTTATGTTTTATAAAATTTCTTTTAACTGCTTTGTTTGATGAATTAATATTCAATTTTTCCCAATACTAAAGCGATGCCTATGAACAAACTATTAAGCTAAAAGTAATCATTTGATATCAACTAAAATAGAGTTGTTATTGATTGATCCAGTTTACTTATATCAGCTGATAATGAAGAGCTTCTGTAATTGATTTGAACAGACCAGACAAGAAGGTTATATCTATCCATTCACAAACTCATCTTCTATTTGCCCAAAATAACATTCAATTGTTTCTTCATTATAGAGATTTTTTTTTTGGAACTTCTCTCATCAAAGAAGACCCCTGAGAGAGTAATTGGCCCATGAAATTTAGACAAGCATTTCATCATTCTCAAACATGGTTCAGAATTGGTCCGATTATAACGAACACTGCAAAACAAAATTGGAAGGCAATCCTCACAATTTTGTGAATCAGGAAAATTATGCAGGAGTCATCAGAATAAGAACAGTGTAGGTTATATGGCATTAATCCCTAAAAAAGTGTTTTGAATTGCGGATTTCCGATTAAATTTTGTTGAATTTTCTCCCGGGGTCACCAGTTTTCTCCCTTTCCAAACATAAATTGATGGGCGTTAGGTTAATAAAGAGAAAACAAAGGAGAGAAAGAGAAAGAGAAAGATAGTACTCACGGATCAACAAGGGTAACGTCAGCGAGGAATTGAAGAGATTTAGCGAGGAGAGAGCCTGCAACACCCCCTCCGATCACCACCACCCTTCTATTCTCCATGTTCATCGACTCTGTATCCATGGCGTCAGAAACAGTTGTTGCAGAGAGAGAAGACGAAGAGATGATTGAAAAAGGCAAGATTTCAGAAGAAGATTTCAGAAGAAGAAGGCAGTAGGTAGCTGCTTCATTTCAATAAATGTCAATGTGTCTGGTTTCCATTGCTGATAGTGATGATGCACCAAAGTCATCACGGATCTTAGGGACTTCAGACTTGGTCTTTCCTGGGCGTTTATGATCATATCATTTTCCCACTTCCAGAATTTTCTTGGGTCCATCGTTTTCTTTCCTTTTTCCTTCACATTTTCCTTGTCTGGAGGGGGAGGAAAAACCCCAGGTTTTGACTGGGTAATAAGAGGGAGAACAAGGCAAGAGCAGATTTAGGCTGGGTCAAGAAGACCCGTTAACACTTCAATTGTTCTTTAATTTATTACAAACCAAGGAGATATGTATTGATAAGACAAAAATGTTCTTTCTTTCTTCTTCGTAAAACCCCAACCCCCTCCCTAGCCACACAAGCCCATGGGTCATGCACTTTTTTTTTCCTTTTTATATAAATCATCCTATATTTTCTATTTTTAAAATAAAATAAATTTTATGATTTTTAATATTTTCCTTATTTTATATTTTCTTTATTAGATTATTGTTTTTATGTTTACTTTTAATATATAAATACATTTACCTACAATAATAAATAAATTTAATTGATATATTAATTTTACTATATATATATTCTATTTATAACATTTTATATTCTTCATACTTTACTATTATAAATTTTTGTAAACCTTTTTTGAAAATAATAAATTCTTGTAAACCTTTTTTTTTTACTAGAAATAAAATACTATCCACAAGTTAATTATTTTTTTCAAATAAATATAAAAAATACTAACTATTTAACAAAGAATTATTAATAATCATTTTATATTTAATTTTAAAAGTAATATTTATAAAATTAAAAGTACAGTGATAATATCTTCTATTAACCTTCTTAAGAATAATTAGGTTTATTTAAAATTTAAAAATTTTAAAATAAAATTTCAATATTAAAATTATAAATATTATAAATAAAGTTATTATGAGTAGGAAAATAAAATAAATCAAGTATTATTTATAAGGAATGTTCTTCATCCTTTTGTAATTTGCTTAGTTTTATAAAAAATTTGAGTGCTAAAAATATAAAAATAGATCATGATATTAAGTATTATAAATATTTTAAATAAAAATTATTATAAATAGGAAACAAAATACAATATTTTTATATAATTAAGACATTTTATATTATCATTATCATTGTTACAGGTGAATATGTTTGTATTTATGTATTATTATGAAATCAATATTATTTAAAAAATATTAGTATTTATTTGTATATTTATTAAATTATTTATTGCTATAGGCATTTATATATTAAAAGTTGATTTATTTTACTATATTTATTGCACAAAATAAAAACCTAATAAATAAATGAATAAATTTAGAAAATAAAATTTTTTAATTAAGTATACTTTTAATTATCAATCAACTATTTCATAATTGATTGTGACGTCTTCATTTCATCGACTTATCAATCAATATTTCCATAATTGATTGTGGCATCCTCATCCTATCGATTTATCAATTAACCATTATATAATTAATTGTGACGTCTTCACTTTTCCTTATCAAACTCGACGTAAAACGATTCGACAAAATATCATGTTGCAGGTCGCATTAATCCGAAATGACCTTGCATGAAATTGGTATTAGAGCTCAACTTAATGAAAAATAACTCGAAGCTCGAATTCGACCAAGTTATGATTTTAGGGTCCATGACACCCTGAAACATAATTCCTCCTCAATAATTAATAAGGAACAGCACATTCGGAGAAGGGACTGGTAATTGGGCCGGGCCCATATATTGTTTCCATCGTATTCTGGGCTCTACACGAGCCCAATGTGGTTTCTAATTCATTTACAATTTTATGGAGATTATATATAATTCATAATTATGATTTTGTAATCCATATATTGAAGGTCACATCTCAATTCGAACAAAAGAAAAAAAGGTGTTAGGAGTATATATTAACTTTCTTAACTTTCTACACACGTTTAGAAAAAAACTTTATCGCTGGGTCCGCATATACAGTGCCACGTTTAACTACATCACAATTTAATTAATCCTAATACGAAGTAAGAAAGAATCATAAAGACGATGAATTTCTATCATATAATACAACTATATTCCCAAGGATTGAACTCAAAACTCCAATCATCTCACTTATACATTTGATAACTGCGTTTTAAAATCATGATAAACCCTTTTGAACTCGGAATGGATAATATAATACCTATAAAGTGTTTGTTTGCTTGACCTTTCTCTAAGATATATCGAAAACATTGTATTTACAATTTCATCATTTAAGATGTCAAGTATTTTTGACCAATTTTAAACTCAATTCCATAAAGGAAATCAAAATTTGCCTAAATTCAAGTTCCTAATGCTTCTACAAAGTTTGGTCTGAATATAAATAAAATCAAAATTTTCTCAACCCAAATTATTTTATGAGGGATATTTAGGTAGGTTGCTTACAAGTTACAATCAAGAAAATGTCATAATTTATAGGATTAATTAGGAGTAACACATTAAGCAACTATGATATGATGGGTTTAAGAGATGGTCATGTGGTACCCATCCATAAAAGACAATTGATCATTATGGTGACTACAAATAACAATTGTCAAATCATACCAACTCAGCACCCATAAACTCAACATTTTCATGGTGTAAAAAGGATAAGTAATGCGCCTAATCAGACCATGTTTTTTGTTTACGGCTTTTGAAAACTCGCTTTTCGCTACTTAAAACTCGTTTTGTTTTAAAAAAAAAAAAAAGGAAAACACAAAGAAGAATATTGTAGTCTATTTGGTTTTATGTTTTTTAAAACCTGCTTTTATTCTAAAAAACAATTTGCACGTGTTAAAACACAAGAATATATCTGCTTTCAATTTTAATCGTCTCCAAAAACACAAAAAACAATCAATCAAGAGAACGAAAACAATTTTCAAAGAACATCAGTGTTTAAAAACTGTTTTTAAGAACAGTTTATCAAAAATAGGAACCAAGCAGACCCTTGGTTTTTTTTTTTTTTTTTTTTGAAAAACAGTAAAATACAAAAAACACTAAATTCAAAAAATAATGATAGTTTTTAGAAAACACATTACGAGGTTATTCCAGGTTTCAAAATCGTTTCTCAAAAACAATTTTTTAAAAATAAGAATCCATGCCCTAATTATCTATCAGGTATTGGAATGTTTGATAAATAGTACATAGTTTTCATGAATCAATTAGAAATTGATGAAGATCACAAGTCACAATTGTATTGTACAGTTGACTGACCAATGGTTAATTCTCATATTCCTCAAATCCAGTATATTGATAGTATGTTTGGCGATACCACCAATTATTGAAGCTATATTTAAATTTATCATCAAAAACTTTTTTTTTTTTTTTTTTTTTTGAGATCAAAATAATCTGCTGGGCAAATGTTTTAAAAATATTTTTAAAAAATAATTTCCGAGTATAATTTTTAAAAGTATTTTATGATGCTTTAAGAACAAAATTTTACTTAAAATCTAATATAATAATGGATGAAAAACAATTTCTAATCCGCTCACATGCCTAGCTTAGTTAATAAAGTGCCCAAATTTTAAGACATCTAAGGAAAAATATCTTGGTGCTCGAGCCTAATGGTAACAATTTACTTATTATAACAAAAATGCTTAATTGTCAAAAAAAAAAAATTGACCCTTCGGTTGATATTTAGTTCCTAGATAGTATTAAGGAGATAAAAAAAATATTAAAACAAATGATTTTATAATATTTGCTTTTTTTTTTATTGCTAAACACTTCAATAACAGTGTAGTAAATTGTTCTTAGGACTCGAACCTAGGACATCTCCCCTCTCTATGTCTTGTCTTTTTTAAATGTTAAATGCTCTATTACATATAAAAATTTATTTTAATAAATGATTGTAAAAATCCTAGAACATCCTTTTAGATTGCATTGAAATCTTAGAAAGTTTTTTTATCAAAAAATTTCTTAGAAAGTATTATAGAAATTAAAAAAAAAGGAACATTTATGGCCCTTGTTTTTTTTTCTAAAGAGAAATTTCATTAATTCATAACAGTAAGACATTACATCTAAACACATAAACCAAAGTACTAAAAACATTAGATGATGACATAACATCTAGGTTAATAACAAGAATAAACGGTTCAACGCCTACACAATTGATAATGCTAAGATGCCTAAAATACCTAATATTCCTAATGAAGCATACTAACGACATCGATTGATACGATTGCCTTATCAAACAACTATTGTGAATCTTAAATCGTCCACACAAAAATCAACGAACAAATTAACAGTTGTACGACAACACAATCACATACTGCAATAAGTCGACGGAAAAAACACAATAAAAACAAATGCAAATCGAATGAAAACTTAGATCTTGTGGAAGAAACCATTATATTGAGAGAGAAAGCTCGGATCTGAGTAAACAAACAATGAGAAGGGTGATTTCGAAGGAACTAGGGTTTTCAAATGAAAGAAAATGAAGTGAGAAAGATGTTGATTAGTTACATAAATGTTAAGGAATACTTGATTAATTGAGACACTTGATTGGAAAAAAAATGTTGAGATATCAAAATAGAAAAAATCGAAAAGTTGAGATATTATTTATATAATTAATCATAAAATTATTTAGTACTACATATTTAACATTATCTCAGAGATATAAATAAATAAACTAATCTGAAAAATAAACATAAAATAATATGTTGTATTTAACTTTATTTTTATTTTTATTTTCTTTTATTATATTTTTTTCTTTATGTCTTCCTTCAAATCTTCCGAAAACCAAGCATAGTTTTGAAGATAGTGAAAAACAATTTTTTGAGAAAAACTGCTTCCATAACAAAGTGTTTTTGTTTTTAAAAACAAAAAATTTCTTCTTGTTTTTAAAAACAAAGTGCTTCCATAGTGAGCTAGTTTAAGAATGGAAAAGATATCAAAATGAGAAAAAAAAAGTTAAAAAAAAAAAAACATAACATAAAATTTCTTCCTGTGCTTCAACTTGCTTCTTCAACTACTGCCATTTCCTTATGTTGTCATTGGTTTAGGTTTGTTTGACCTTATTTTTGAAAATTATTCTTGAAAATGTGCTTTTGAAAACATAAAGAATACCAAAAATGTGTTCTTTGAAAACTCTTATTTATTCTTTAAATTTAACTTTTTTTTGTTGTAAATGTAAATTTATTACAATGTGGTGAATGACTACATACAATGGACTTTGTTAATTATGAATGGCCACATTCAATAACCTTCATTACTCATTTAAAATGAGTAATGGGAGGTTGTTTTGTTAGCCTATAAAAGGTTCCCTTTCCTATCAATGAAAGTATCCCGAGTTCTCATTCTCTCTCTCCCTTTCTCTGTTCTTTTAATTATATCTATTCATGCATCTCTTCTCTAAGCGCAGAAAAGAGAAATATATTCATTTTGGTTTGCACTTTATAATACTTTTATAACACGCTATCAGCATAAGTTTACTCTGAAGGTAATTTCCTAACCCTAACTTAAAGTTATTTCAATTTTTCATATCTAGAATTATATTTGGTTTTGATTGTAAACCAAAATCTATACTACTATTTGTCAAACTGATCCTAATACATTATTATCAAAGAGCCGACAATGTCAAAATCTCACAAAACTTGAGTTTTTTGCACTTGACATTATCGGAAATAATTATCTATCTTAAACCCTTGATGTTGAGATACATCTTGATGCAATTAATCTTATAGCTACCATCAAAGAAGGAAATCAAGCATCTTTGCAAGATCACGCAAAAGCACTGATTTTCTTTAGGCACCACCTCCATGAGGATGAGGATTTAAAAAGCAAATACCTTACAGTAAATGGCCCCTCACTCTATGGAATGAGTTGAAGGGGAGATATGATCACAAAAAAACCGTGATTTTCCCAAAAGCTCAATATGACTGGATGCACCTAAGGTTGCAAGATTTTCAATAGTCAGTGAATATAACTCTGCATTATTTAAAATCAGCTCATAATTGAAGATACGCCAGTTAAAAGTCACGAAGTGTTAAGACATACTAGAAAAACGTCATCATTTATGCCCCCTCAAATGTGCTTACAACAATGACGAGCGTAGATTTAAAAAAATAATTTTAATCGATATTACGTTTTTTGTTGCTCGAAGAAAATAGTGAACTTTTGTTGAGAAATCACCAATCTCGTCTAACTGATCTCGAACCATTCCTAAAGTGACACGATATCGCCCAAAACACGCGTGGACATGGACGATGATCGGTCGTGAAGGAATTTCCGATACCATGGAACCTACGGTAGTAATCATTCAAATTCCCAAAAATGAAAACCTCTATGGATAAAGTGGAATAATACCGAGGTGAAATAAGAAAATTGAAGTATATATAAAAATACATCAAGGCCTATGAGAATAATTGTCATAGATGTGGTATGAAAGAGCATTGGTCACGTGCCTAGACATTTGTCCGACCTCTACTAAGCATCAATAAAAAAAAAAGGAAAAGAGATAGAACTAAACTTTACTAATAGAAACAAGATTTAGATTTTAACTCATTATACAATTTCTTCGGAGTCCAGTGAAAAACGGACTATTTGATAAATGAGAAAACATCAAGCACTCGAATGATGCGTCTTATGCCAAAATTAAATAAAATATCATTTTGTTATTACATCCATTACATTGATATTTATATTATCTATACTTTTTATTAGTTTTATCTAAAATTCATGTGTTATTGATCTCAATATGAATGGGGTGATGTATGCCTTACTGACTGTGCAACCACACACACAATCCTTTGAGATAAAATATACTTTCTAGATTTGACATTAACAAATGTCAATGTAAGTACGATATCTAGTACTGCAAACTTAATTGAAAGCTCTGGAAGGGTAAACATAATGCTACTAAATGGAAATAGGTTTCATATCAATGAAGCATTATATTCTAGCAAATCCACAAGGAATTTGCTCATCTTTAAAGATATCCGTGAGAAATGGATATCATATTGAAACTATGAGTAAAGGTAATAAATAATGTCTTTACATTACCTCTATTGTTTATGGCAAGAAACTTATAATAAAAAAACTCTCAACCTACTCCTCTTGGCTATATCATACAATATAAAGCCTATTGAGTCATATGTTGTCGTAAACTAGAAGTTCAACAACCAAAAGACTTTCATTCTTTGGCATGACAAGCTGGGTCACCCTAGGTCCTCAATGATATGGAGAATTATAGAACACTCACATGGGCATCCACTAAAGAACCAGAAGATTCTTTTGCCCAATGAATACCCATGTGCTGCTTTCTCACAAGGTAAATTGATAGTCAAACACTTCTTTAGCAAAGTCACATTTGAGTCACTAGTCTTCTTAGAAGAATACATAGGCTGGCATACAGACCTATCCATCCATCACATGGACCTTTCCATTACTTTATGGTCTTAATAAGATGCCTCTACTAGTATCACATGTTTTGTTCTCTTCGATAATGAACGTCATTACAGTTCTCACATAAATGATCACCATTGTTTCAATTTTCTAATTATCCAATTAAGACTATCAGACTTACAATGTCGTAGTTTACTTCCTAAAACTCTTACTCACTATAGAGCATATCGTTAATAAATGTTGAGCACCATGTTGTTCATACTCTCATACCCCAAAAACGATGAAGGTAGTCTCATCAAATGTCTTCACTCAAAAGCTGACCACTACTAATGAAAACCAAATTGTCGACTTCTGCTTAAGGACATGCTATTATGCATGTTGCAAGCTTGGTTTGTATTCGACCAACAACTTACCATGAATACTCCCCTTCACAACTTGTTCTAGGCAAACAACCAAGTATTTCTCATTTAATGACCTTTTGGTTGTACAGCTTTATATATCAATTGCACCTACAATACCACTAAAATAAAGTCCCAACTAATACTTGAGATTTATGTAGGTTTTGATTCTCTCGTCTATTATAAGGTATCTCAACCCTTTAACATGATATTTACAACCCACTTTGCGGATTGTCATTTTAATGAGAGTGTATTCCACTATTAGGATAAAAGCCGGGCCCCAAAAAGCAAAGACAAAGTACCATTTCCTTTAACGCATCTATAATGCCTCATTTTGATCCCCTTACAAATCAATGTGAATAGGATGTTCAAAAGATCATCTATTTGCAAAATCTTGCAAATCAATTACCATATGCTTTTATTGATACAAAGAAAGTGACAAAGTCACATTTCCCAGCTACGAATGCTCCAGCAAGGATCGATGTCCCTAAAGGACAATTAGCAAATGAGTCTAAAATATGCTTGAAGCGAGGAAGACCTATTGGCTCAAAAGATATAACTCCTTGAAATAGGAGAACACAAAGGAGAATTGATATCCCTGAAAAGGTACATGATAAACAAAAAAACCTCAGAAAGACATGATAAAACAAAAAAAGCCCTCAAGAGGTTCGTAGATAAAAATAACCTTAAAGAGGCATTAGTACTGAAAATTCCGAGATTTCAATAAATTATGTGCACACTAAAGAAAAATAGGATCGAAATAAAGTTGTTATTAATAATATTTTTGTTTTCCAAGTGACCTTAGACATAATAAAAAATGATGAAGATCCCAAACCAAAAAATATGGAAAAATGTTGACATAGAAATGATTGGCCAAAATGAAAAGAAGTTATGCAGGCGAATAAAACTCGTTAATGAAACGATTTGTTTTTTGACCTGTAGTCCAAACACTTAAAGGTGTAAATCTTGTTGGGTACAAATGAGTATTTGTACGAAAGCGCAATGAAAATAATGAGATCATAAGATATAAAGCTTAATTAGTAGCATAAGGCTTCTCGTAAAGACCTGGTATTGACTACAAGGAAACATATTCTCCTGTCATAGACGCAATCACTTTTCATTTTTTAATAAGCGTAATAGTCTCTAAAGGAGTAGATATGCATCTCATGGATGTCATCACAAATTATCTATATGGATTCATAGATAATGACATATACATGAAAATCTCTGAAGAATTTAGATTGCCTGAAGCAAATAATATAGAGCCTCGTCATATGTGCTTAATCAAATTACAACGATCTCTATATGGATTGAAGCAATCTGGACGCATGTGGTACAACCACCTTAGCGAGTATTTATTGAAAGAAGAGTATGCAAACAACCCTATATCCCCATGCATCTTCATCAACATATCGAAATTGCAATTATTGTTGTGTATGTTAATGATTTAAATCTTGTATAGACTCCTAAAGAGCTTACAAAAACAGCAAAATATTTGAAAAAGGAATTTGAGATGAAAGATCTTGGGAAAACAAAATTTTGTCTCGGCTTGTAGATCGAGCATTTCCTTACTAGAGTTTTGGTTCATCAATCTGCATATACTAAGAAAATTGCAAATCGCTTTTATAAGGATAAAGCACACCCTTTAAGTTCTTCAATGGTTGTCCATTCACTTCACGTGAAAAATGACTCATTTCGTCTTTGTGAAAAGGGCGAAGAATTACTTGATCATGAAGTACTATATCTTAAGTTATCGCGCACTTACGTATCTTGGTAATCGTGTCGCCCCGCATATCGCTTTCTTCACAATTTATTACCAAAGTACGCTCCTGGCCTAACCCAAAGACATTGGAATGGTATCAAGCATATATTATACTACCTCCGAGGAACAACTGGCGGGCGAGTTTATTTTATGCAAATGAATCAAGTAGCAATTTCGATATATGATGCGTAAAACCTTCAAATCCACATAAAGCTATATCACAAACATGATATGTGTTTAATTATAATGGAACTGCTATTTCATGGAGATCCTTTAAGCAGACAATGGTGGCTACATCATCAAATTATTAAGAGATTATAGCAATTCAAGAAGCAAGTCGTGAATGTATATGGCTAAGATCGATGATCCAACATATTCAAGACTCATATGGACTCCCCTCTATCAAAGACATTCCGACAACATTATTTGAAGATAATATTGCATGTATTGCACAGATAAAAGGAGGTTATATCAAAGGAGATATAACTAAACATAATTCGCCAAAGTTTTTTTATACACATGAACTTCAAAAGAGTGGTGGAATTGATGTTCAACAAATACGCCAGCTCTTCGATAATCTAAATGGATTTATTCACAAAGTTCATCATAACCTCAACATTCGCAGCCTAATATACAAGATCGGAATGCGTCAACTTAAAGATATCGACAGAAGGGGGAGCGTGCTTATACCGCGACGTTGGGTGATACCGCATTCTTTTTTCCTTCATCGTTTTCATCCCCATTGCGCTTTGCCAGCTAAAGGTTTCTAAATCTAAACAATCATAACAAACCAAAAACAATCTACAACATCATAAGAATATTGTACTCTTTTCCTTCGCTAGGTTTTATCCCATTGAGTTTTACTAACAAGATTTTAATGAGACATATCTTGATGATGGTCATTCAAGGTGGAGTATTGTAAATTTAAATTTATTACAATGTGGTGAATGACCACATGCAAAGAACTTTTTTAATTGTGAATGGCCACATTCAATAACCTTCATTACTCTTCATTTAAAGTGAGTAATGGGAGGTTATTTTGTTAGCCTATAAAAGACTCCGATCCCTCTGAGATCTCATTCTCTCTCTCTCCCTCTCTCTCCCCTTCCTTTCTCTTTTAATTATGTCTCTTTTTCCTGTTATATCTCTCTCTCTTTCTCATATGCGAAAGAGAAATATATTCGTCTTGATTTGCATTTTATAATACTTTTATAACATTTTTATGTTTTTTGTGTTTTTTAGAAGAAAAAAAAACTGAAAAATCAAATATATTTTCCCTATTTTTATTGTTTTCTTTATTTTGGAGAACATAAAACAGTTTAAAAAAAAAAGAACAAACATGCTCTTGTGTTCTGAACTGTACATTCTTTGACCTATGTTGGCTTAGGACAAACATGGAAGGCCCCATTCATCAAACGTGGAATTGAAACCGTATTCATGGTCCGGCCCTGCTCTACACTGTCTCAAAAGAGGAAGCAAAGAAAGATAGAACAAAAACAAATATATATAATATTTAAGTAAATAAATAAATACAAAAATAGCTGGCCCAAACTCAAATCATCCCCAAATTATTTGATCCCAATAATTTTCAGCCTGTTGGATTGGTGGTGGTCAATGCTGTGGTATTTTCCATTCACTGACAGTGCAATACACTCCACTCTCCATGGTAAGACATCACGTGGTTTGTGGGTGAGCCTCCAAAACCACTTCTTTTGTTCCCTTATAATTTGTTTTGTCTGAACTTTTTTTTTTTAGATTATGAGGTATTTTGAGTAACATGCATATTATACGAAAAAGACGCTGCTCTATATCACATCTAAATTAATTTATACGAAATGACAGATTATAAAACAGTAAAACTTCATCATAATACACAACTGTATTTTTAGAGTTCGATCTTGAGATCCTTAATTAAGTTAGGGGAGACTACAACCATTTCACTTATATGTTCGATGATAACTCTTTTTTTTAATCACAATTATTACAAAATAAACACCAAATAAGAAGAGAATAAACAAGAAAAAATAACAAGAACACATAGATTTGTCCATATTGCCTAAATTTCAATCGACAGAAATATGAAGTTCAAAAGACAAAATATATATGGGCGCAAGGTACCGTAGTTTGAGTCCCACCTAATCGTTTACTATATTATAATAAGCCATGAAGTTATCAAAAAAAAAAAACACAAAGATTTATGTGGTTCGGTCAATGTGACCTATATCCACGTATAGGAAAAATATTTTATTGATTGCGGCTTCCAAATACACAAGACAAAACCCTAAACATCTATATATAATATAGATATAAAAAACCCCTAAATCAAACTAGATCTATGGACAAAGCACACCCACACCCCCACGAGATTGAAGGCTGGGCTCTTGATCACCATATTGTGCTATCCCACATCGGCTGCGAAGCCAGCAGCTGGATGAAATATGTCATATGAAAAACCCCATCCTACGAAATCCAAATGGACGGCGGCGCCCAAGATCACCTAACACTAAGATCGAGCCTGCGCTATCAACAAAGCCTCAGCCCATCTTAGCAAACCTGGCCAGCCGTCCTCGACCCGCGCCCGATGCCAGAGGCGAGATTGTCGCTATCCCACACGGCCACAAGAGCTACTTTTCTGTACAATAT
Source organism: Tetrastigma voinierianum (assembly GCA_016808115.1). Taxonomy (NCBI): domain Eukaryota; kingdom Viridiplantae; phylum Streptophyta; class Magnoliopsida; order Vitales; family Vitaceae; genus Tetrastigma; species Tetrastigma voinierianum. Next base: position 4,166 of record JAEQBH010007314.1, on the reverse strand, counting down.
AACGCTGGCGAAAATCTCATCTTTATGAGCTACTGTGATCGAGATACCCAAAGATCACCTAACAGGTTCTTATTGCCCTCACCCTCTATCTCCATCATAAATCTTATAAAAAATTCATTTTGATATCGGGTCATAATTCAGGTCGGCACAAAAAATTAATAATGGGGATTTAGTAAGCGTTGTAGGCAAGTGGTGTATTGTATATGAGAAGTTAAGGGGGGGCAGGCAAAAGGACCACCACGTTGTTGAAATCGCACAGAATCAGGAGGGGGCTTTGAGAGGAACATGACAGGAGCCTCTCCTGCCTCCATTTTTATATTCTTATTAAATACATTTTCTGGCGTCAAAGATGCCATTGTTGCTGCTTTCATTAAAATCTGAACCCACTTTGTTAATTTTTGATGGATATGATTGAGAGTGGCCCACTCCACCATGGACTTTGACTCCTCTTGATTGGGATACTCTCACCTACATTTTAATTGTTGGATTTTATTTTTATTTTTAATTAATCACTTCTATATTATACAAATCGTTTCTGGGCTATTTAATCGAGCACTCCTAGACATTCTATCTTTTTAAACTTTATTACATGTTATTCTAAGAAAAACCTAAGCTATCTTTTCTTTTCTCTTTCATTTTGGTCTTTTTTTTCTTTTCTTGTTTTTTCTAACCTCTTTCCTTAAGAAAATATAAGTATTTTTTATTTTTTATTTATTCTTGATTTGAAATCATCCATTTATCTCTTTCTACTTTTTTATTTCTTCACAAAATGGTTCTTTCATAAAATTTGTATGTTTAATCTGCTTTTTCCGTTGTTGCTTATCGTCTCCTTATTCTCGACGTACTTCATTTAATGCTAATACAATCGTTTAATTTTCATCATTTTATTACGACATTTTTTCAGACAAGAGCGACGGAACGACAAATATATTCATCAAACAGCAGGATGTTAAGACATGTATATTAAATCAAATCACACACGCACGTTATGTAATCGAAGTCATAAGTATTTCGCCTCCGATCATCATAAAATTATCAAATCACAAAGACGCTTAATCAATGTATCGCGATTAACTTGAATACCGCATTCTAAAATTGATTTTGTGTTCCAAACGTAATATATTATCGCTTGAATAAAAAGATTTTAACTGATTTGATATTTCAGGCTCGAGACTAAGGGTGTGTGTAAAACCGAATAAATCGAACATAACTGACCTTATTTTGAAAATTTTGAAATTATTTTTTAAAATTCGGTTTTTATTTAAAAGATAAATAATTCAGTTTTAAAACTCAAATGAGCAACGCCGTTTGGTTTTAATTTCAAATAAAATCGAACCAAACCGAGAATAAATGTTGTCTTTTAAAATTTTATTTTATTTTTTAGGTTTGGATTTTTGAACTAATAAAATTTTAAGAGAGTTATGAGTTTTTCTATTATGCTCTTTTAAATTTCAAGTTATTTTAAATATTTGAAAAACTTTAATATATATATATATATATATATTTCAATATCTTTTCTTTAATATTTTTTTTTTTTCATTTTCTACAAAATTATTTATAGAATAAAATTAATTCATTTTGATAGATTTAAAAATAGGCGCGCATGCCCACTCACCTGCCCTCTCAAGAAATGTAGTTCATTGAGATAGCCGCCCTTGGCACCAAGTCTGGAACAGAGCTCAGCTTCGTTTTCGCCCCAAGGGCCAATAACACGGATAGCCTGAAAAGCCCATATCTTGTAAATCAAACCTAATCTCCTCATTGGCGGAAGTAGATAATCTCAATCGTTTATCTTCAGAATCAAAACCAAATCTCAACAATGAAGTGAGTAATTTCAATAATCGCTCTCTAATTATCCCTTATTAATTTGATAGCGATAAGGGCAGAAAATCCCCCATCCAATGAGAGAGGATCCTTACCACCATCCAATTGGGGAAAACATATTCTATAAATACCAAACCACCTTTACTCCGCCGGGAATGACGCGAAAAACATTCGCCATCTGCCAAATGATTTTCTCTTAGGGAGGAACCGACTTAGGCATTGAGCTACAACGTGGCAGCCCCCGCCGATCCTTCTTTCTTGTTTTGGCAGAGGAGTCCAACGTCCCGCAGCTGATCGCCTGGGCCGCAAATTCCCGCCCGACCCAACGCACAACACGCTCCGTACCCGCCTCCGATTGAAAAGGCATCATCACAGCGCTGCTTAGGAACGACGCCTTTACAAATAAAGCCGATCTCTTAGTAATTGATGGTATCAATACGGCACAGATGGCGAGCACCTAATCCTCAAAGGATGCAGGACCAGCCAGGCGACGTGGACAGCCGACCTCCCGGCGGCGTGTTAGAGACGATGCAAGCCAACACGGACGAAGTGGAGGCACTTCGTCTCACCAACCAACGCCTGATAGGAGAGTTAGAACAACTCACCAGGCAGATGCAAAGGTTCGCGGAAGCACCTAATAAACCCAGAAGGCCATAACAACACCACCCTCGAAGGCAACCACACTCGCCCCCGAGATGTCAAACTGGAGCAGAATCCAGCCGAGCCAGGGGGCACGGACCACACCTAACCCTCAGAGAGGAGCGCAACGAAGCCACACTCGGGGGGAACGTCGGAAACGATGAACTAACCCTTCCTCAGCTAGGAATGGGGGAGCGGTCATGGGAGCAGAGGTTCAAGGGCCTCCAACAGGAGCTCAGCCACGTAAAGGAAGTCGTAAAGGGCCAAGCTCCTGATTCTATGGACACCTTGGTGCAGCAAACCGAGTCCCCTGCTCACACCGAGGTGCTCCACTTCCCTTCCAACAAAATTTAGAATGCCGCAAATAGAAGCCGCCTGATGGTGCTAAGGATCCCGGGCCGATCATCTTAACACCTATAAGAATCAAATGGAGCTACATGGGTATCGGGATCCCATGCAGGCAGCTTTCCTCGGCGATCACGCTAAAAGACTCAGCATTGGCTTGGTTTAACAGGCTCCCACCATTGTTAGTCTCCTCATTCAGAGAGCTCTCCATCGCGTTCATCTCCCACTTCATTGGAGCTAGAACATACAGGAAGCCGAGTTATCACTGGCTGACACCATAGCAAAAGCCCGCAGAAAGCCTCGAGGTCTTATGTCCGCAGGTTCAATGTCGAAGTCTTTGAAGGTAGATATACCGAACGAGAAGTTCGCTATCACCGCATTCATCGCCTCGGGTTAGGGAGTGCAATCAAAAGATTCATGTTTTCCATCTCCAAGAATCCACAAACATGGCCGAGGTGCTTACTAGCGAGAAGTACATAAACGGCGAAGAGCTCACATCCAAGAAAGAAAGCTCTACAACCCACAAAGAGAAAAGCAGGATAGATAGACAACAAGGACGAAGCCCTAAGAGACAAAGAAACCGGGAGAGATCCCCAAAGAAAGACAGAACGGTCCCCGAAGAGACGCGGGAGCGTCAGAGACCGCCTGGGACCACCTCAGCCCGAGCTGCGACAACGGTATTCACCTCGGCGGTTCACTCCCCGACGGCCGGCAGACGCGAAGTCCACGCAGAAGGTGCAACATGAACAGCTTTATGATGGTCACCCTAGATGAGGTCAGACCCCCCAAAAGAGATAACACGAGGAATTGTGAGTTCCATAGGGACCACGAGCACCTAACGGATGATTGCATATAACTCGGGAAGGAAATAGAATATTTGATTCGACGCGAGTATCTCCATTGGTCGTAGCCTCCAAGGCTCGAGCCAAGTGCGCCACCACCACCTCAAAGAGACTACATCTTAGGTTCAACACCCCTTAGGGAAATCCACATGATCTCTGGAGGATTTGTGAGGCGGGAATCCGTACCGCTTAGAAGGCTCATCACAGCATCAGTCGAGAGGTAACGAAGTACAAGTAACGCTCTAAACTCGCCGGCTCAACACAACCATAACATTCTCGGACTCAGACCTGGAGGGATGCCAACACTCCCACGACGATCCTTTGGTAATAAGGGCAGTTGTGGCTAATAAAACAATCCACCAACTCATTACGACACGGGAGTTCTAACCGACATCATCTTCAGGTTCGGGCCACGTGATGGGCACTAAGGAGAAGTCGAACCGGCCAAGACCCACCGCGAGATTCTCCGAAGAGAAAGTGCTACCTTTGGTGTCCATACAGCTAGTGCTCACTTTG